>CM035161.1:48445804-48972039 GCA_020205615.1 Panax quinquefolius
TATTTGGAAGTTGTGTGAGGCCTCGTTGAACTATATACACAGTGAGTTTGAATTTATGTAAAAGTTCGGTTTTTAGCAAGATATGGCGGTGATGTTTTATAAAGAGGTTTTTTAAACCACGATGCTCAATAGGAATTGAGACCTTTTACACTCCCATTTTATTAAGTGATCGACTTGATTGATTTTATTTGACGGATCACGAGGCATCCGTATAAAAATAATGTACAAAGATAATCTGAGCTTCCTCGTGGGTATGGAAACCATCGAGGAAATTTAGACACCATGTGAGAATAATTTACAAGTCGCCATACGGTGAAAATGTCCATCACAGGAACCGAATCTAGATTGATGGGATGAATGCGTGATCACATGATTCTAGGTCGACAAAATCTTGCATTTTTATATGAAAGCGATGGCGGTATATATATAAAAGCTATAAATATATATATCTGCAGCAGGATCACCAACCACGAAGCACCTCCATGGGGATCGAAATGTAAATAAAGTTATAGATACGGTCAAATGCCATTACGAAGGAAACTCAAAAAGGGACATAATGTAAATAAAAGCTATAAATGCGGTCAATTGCCACGAAGTAAACTCGAGCGGGGACGAAATGTAAAGAAAGTTGTAAGCGATCAACCACCACGTAAGTAAACTCGAGTGTGGGGACAAATATATATATATATAAAGCAATAAACGCATAGGATGTGAAATCCGGGCTCATCAGACAGCGAGTTAGACCACGAGTTATATATATAGTATATATATATATATATATATATATATATATATATATATATATATATATATATAGCGAATAAACGAATGGATATAAAATCTGGCTCATCGAACAAAGTCAGACGCACAGTTATATATATATATATATATATATATATATATATATATATATATATATATATATATATATATATATATATAAAATCGAGAACGCTTGAATCAAGTCTAGGCTCATGAACAAAGTCAGAGCCACAGTTATATATATATATATATATATATATATATATATATATATATATATATATATATATAAAATAGTAAACGCACTCGCATCAAAGTCAGGCTCAATCGAGGCATAACTTTCGATAATGTTAGTCAATATATATATAATATATATATATATATATATATCTGATGAAATGAAACCACTGGATAAAGTCAAGGGCAAAAAGCAAGCAACACGACTCTCAGCGTGTAGAAGGTGTGTGCAAAGATGAAAGAAAGACTCTAAAGTGTGTGAGAAGGCTTACGGCTAACTAATATGAAGGCTTCTATATCTTTAGAGTGGGTAAACCTGAGGCTTTTGTGGGTACAAAGAGGCTATATATGAGCTCGCATGGTGTGTTTAAAGAGGGAAAATACCTTTGTATAAGCGAGTCTGAGAGCGAATTGTCGGGGGTTTCCCGTCTTTTCTCTTAGAAAATTAGCACCCCAAGCCCCATATTTATAGAGGGGGGAGCATGAGTTTACCCTCACGACACCTAGTAGCAGGTGTACTTTACATTGCCGGGTGCCCCAGGCGGTGTGGGTCCCGTAGTGTCGAAATCACGTCTGTATTTGTTAATTTCGGTCGCTCATAACTTTCAATCTGGGAGTCCGATGGAAGCGTGCCATACCATTCCGAAAAGCTCTTTCTGAGAGCTACACAATGATATATGATTTGACCTTTTTTGATTCTAGGAAGATGGGTCCATGACCGAAATGGCATTCCCGAGTTTCCGTCAGGTAGTCCGTTGAGCCATTTTGCGTAGTTTGCACTCCGGAGTTAAGATATCGCTCTTGTGGGACTTCCTTTGAAGTATTTTGAGTGTATTTGATTTGAAGTGAAGTTGAGTTGGCAAAATGATCATTTTCCCCTCCCGGGGTTATCTCCGATTTTCGCGTAGTTGTAGCAGTCGTTTCTTAGGGTTATCTTTGAGGTTGGCTTATTATTGACTTTGACTATCCGCAGGGTCATCTCTGAGGTTGGCTTGACCTATTCCCATGGTTGAGACTGAGACTGGATACCTCGGGGTCATCTCCGAGATTAATCGGTCTTCTCCGGGTGTGTGGTCCGATTTTGTATCTATGAGCCTCGGGGTTATATCTCAGGTTGGATTTGGTTACTCCCAGATTACGATCAGGTGTTTGATGATGAACTTACGGTAGTATCGGTATGGATTTGGATTGTCTTTCGGGGTTCCCTCTTAAAAGGCGAATCATCCTCCTGCTGATGTTAGTAATAGTAGAAGAAAATTTTGAGAGTGTCTACGGATGCCCCTCTTTATCATGTTCATGCAATGCTGATGGAATGGACATGATAAAGATTAATGGAACACTTGAAACATGACAAGATATTTTCAATGATGTAAATCGTAATATAGTGAATGTTTATGATGAATGTGATGATGTTTCATGAAATCGCGGTTCGTAAATCGCACATCATTTATTTCGCTTTGCCATCGCTTTTATCTTTTTCGCATTTAGCCAAATCGCACTTCATGACTTCACACATTGCATTTCGCATATCGTATTTTCGCATATATGCATATCGTAAATCGCATATCGCAAACCGCGTATATCGTATATCGCAAATCATGATGTAATGAATATTATGATGAATGTTAAAATGTATTCGCAAATCGCTTTACCTTTATCGATCATTCTTTGATGCGAATGCTTTAGTGTTGACTCAATGGTTTGGCATTTAATCGTTGATGCTTGTTTGATGAAGATAAGTTGAGATGTTTTCCACATCTCGATGGGGATGACGTTACGAAATCACCGGACCCTCCGATGTATTATTTGGTAGTTACAGTGGTGACTATCCTGCTTGATCATGTAAACTTTTCAGTTCCCACTCGAGCGGTGGTATCTGAAGCTTTCATCATTTGAAATGTGTTGATGTCATGTTGTATTGATAGTAATGGTTTAGGATACGGATCTTGATACCTTCTTTGAAGTAATATTCCACGGATTACTTCACTAGACTTCGCCTGATGTTACGTTAGATTGACGACAACCACCCGATGTCTTCTTGAGGTGATTTGGAGTTTTATTTCATTGTTGGGTACTTGTGCCCCATTTACTTAAGCGTTTGATTCGCAACCCGGTTGAACTAATGACCTGAATGCCGCTAACATCCTTGGAGGTGTAATTCATTCTTTTACTTGTTCTTTCGCTTGATATTTGAACTCGATTTGTGAGAGGTCTCGATTTGTGAGAATTTGGCACCTTTTGTTATTGGGCTCCTACTTTTGCTGAGAGGCTTGATCCCGCCTTAAGATCATTCCATTTCTTGGAATTGGACAAATGCCCCAGTCCTTTCGCATGTTGATGCCGAGGGTTCATATGATAAACTCTCTTTGTTGATGGAGTCGCGAGTGAATAATATCTGAATCGCCATTGAGATTTGATGGACCATCTTGATGGCTGTTGGTTGGTGCATTTTCAACTTTAAGATGATTGATAAATGCCCCGGTGTTGAGTTGTCATTTGCTTAGAGATTGCCCTAATCTTGTTGTAAGGGACCCATTTATCAGGTTGTCGCATGATTTTGAAATTGCCTGACCTTGTTTATTTATGCAGGATAGTTGCTTTGATGATGAGATGAGTTGATAAGAAGGCAAGAGATTGCAAGAGGCTTTTATACATACCATCCGGTGAGCGGGTAGTGGATGTGGGCTTTGATGTTGTGACTCTTTACGGTAAAGATGTCGCTTTGTTAGAGAGATGATGCTCTAACTTCATGGGGATATCGTCGTTCTTTGGCGGGATAGCGTTATATCCACCCAAGATATCGCATGTAGTTAGCGATGGATCTGTTGGCTCGATGTAGAAACCCTTGGGCGGAGATCGTAGTGTTACTTCCTTCTTTTGAGAGGAATCCATGTTGGACTTGATAGCCGCATATGCACTAATTTGTAGATGGGCTTGTATTTTCTGCCTGAGACTAGCTTAGCCATTTTGTCATATACGATTACACATTGTATATATCAAACAACATTATATATGGCGGAAATATATGTTGATTCACTTCCCTTTTAGTTGTGCCTTGCTACTTGCTTGATATTCACTTATTTCTCGGGACTTTGTGATTTGGATGTATTACGAACTCCTCCTTGATGGATGGACGTTGAGATGTCTCGGATTTTCGAGAATGGATCGTCGATCGTGTGTATTCCTACCATCTTTGGTGTCTTGGGACTTGTTTCTATATGTGGTTATGGATAGGAGTAGTTTGTTTTTTTTTTTACGTGGTGAGGCCGGGACCATATAACATGGTACCTACGTACTCCCGTGTATTGGGGAGATCGGTCGGCGTAGTTCGCCCCTCGAGGCGAGATGAAAAGCGTAATCCATGTGAAGGTCGAGTGCGGGGAAAAGAAAGTTTGATCTAGGTTGAGGATAAAGCGGAGGTATGAAAAGTTTGATCCCATGTATGGGTAGCGAACTACAAGCGTAAGAGTTTGATTTGGCGGTGGGATGACCTAAGTGGTGGTGATCGTAGTGAAGCTAAATTGCTTGGCTTGAAAGGATGTTTCCTTGAGGCAAAGCGTGGAAAGGAGTTGTATGTGGTAAAGGGTTAATGAGCGGAATGGTGGTGATCGATGATCCAAAACCGGGATGTTAAGCTTGATGGTAACCTTAGAGCATAGTACCGTTTCACGGTGTCAAACATGATAAATTTGTGGAAATTCATCGCCGTCATTTCTGTAATCTGAAAGCGCCTCTGTCGATACCTCCTTGACAATAAAGCGGGCCTTCCCGATTGGGGAGAATTTTCCTTTAGGTGAGCTTGGTTGTCGATGATCTTTTTCAAAATCAAGTCGTGTTGTTTGAGCTGTCGTAGTTGGACTTCTGTTGTAGGATCTTCTTTACAAGTAGAGGGCAGCTCATTATACGGGCCACATCTTACACCATGGATCTCATCCATGAGTCTATGAGCTTGGTCTTAGTCCGGACATCGAGGAGACCTAGTCTGCATCTTTTTGTATATTGCATCTCGTTCGGGTAGAATTTCATAGAAAGTCGATGGATCCGCCTTTTCTCGGTCGGGCTCGCCTCGGTAGCGGGTGTAGATCTATCTTGTGAGTGCTCATTGATATATTGATATCAGCGGTGTTGGATGGGAGGTAGCTCATCAGATACTTCTTCGATGTAATTCCCATAAATTTGGAGCCTTTTGTTGGGCAAATGTGAGGTTAGCATGTCTTCCTTGTCGTGTATGTTGATCGAGGAGTCCCAAGTTGCTAGAAGCATCGCAAAATCATTCCTATTCGAGGAATGTGGAGGAAGGATTTTCTTCAAACTCTGAAGCCATCTGTAGAACACTTAGAGTGGTAAAGGCGACAAGCTATAGAACCTTTTGAAGAGATTTTTCTTTTCTTTTTCTTTTTCTCTTTTTTTTTTTTTTTTTTTTTTTTTTTTTTTTTTTTTTTTTTTATTAGATCGTGGAAAAGAGCCATATGGCTCAACGATAGGTAGCTCAAGCCGGCATTGATGAGGTAGAATGACAATCGTAAATGTAACAAAGGGCTCCCCAAGGCGTGATGAATGAAGTTTTCTCATGATCATCTTGACAACCATGATTTGATGGTACCCGTGGACAATCAATAAAGGAGTAGTACATGTCGTGTCGGTGTATTGTCGATGAGTATGTGGATGAGCGGCGCGTGAAAGCTATCTTTGAGGCAAGCTTTATTCAAATCTACGTAATCCACACAAACTCGCACCTCCCTTCCGGTTTGACACGAGGACTATGTTGGATAGCCATTTTAGGGTATGTTGACATCATGATGATCTTCGGCTTGAAATTGTTTCACAATTTCTTCTTTAACTTTAACTTCCACTCGGGTTTTAATCGCTTTGAGCTTACGCTGAATGGCTTGAATCCCCTTTGATGGGAAAGGCGATGAATGATAATGTCAGTGTATAAACCAGACCATGTCTTTGTGAGACCATACAAACACATCTGGAATAGGGTCGATGGAAGAGTAACCATGTCATTCCTTTGGTTTGGAGTGAGGTCCGTACCAATCTGGATTTGTTTGGGGTTTTCTAAGGTTAGAGGGTTTAAAAGAGGTGGTTTGATCAAGATTTGGCTTGGGTTTGTCTTGACCCATTCTTTGATCTCTGAGGTATCTCATAGTCCTCTTGTATTTCCATCAAGTCTGAGTCAACTTTACATCAAAATTCTGATCCTTGTGGAGAATAGGCACCTCATCGACAGAAATACATGCACATCTAAATTGAGTCTGAAACAAAATATGCTTTCACTTAGTATATAACTTTGTTCGATCACACAAAGTGTTAGCTTTGTAATGACAAAAAGTAAGCGCTAATCTTTATTGAAAAAAAAGTAGCGATTATTGCTATCTACAAAGGTAGAGAGTTTCTTCCCTTTTTACCCTCGTCGTTAAATGCAAGGAGTCTTTGCTTGATTATCGAGGGCAAAGTCTTGGTGAACTTGCGGTGATGGAGGGGCTATCATTGACCTCCTTCTCTAGAATGATGACCATTACGTCTGGGCAATCATCGTGCGAGGTGTAAGTGTTTGAGAAGTGTTTGTTTGGGTTTTATTTGGTTTGACCGCACCATTGATGGTACTTTACGTACTCTATTGAAGAGGAGATCGGGTCTTTTCGTAGTTAAGGCTTTGGTTTGAAAAGGTTCAAAAGGGGTAAGTGGTGAGAAGAGTGTAGAGATGTTTTTTTTTTTTTTATTTATTTACATGCATGGAAAATAAAAGGCATACTACGAAGAAAGTGATATCGTTCAACATTTTACGGAACTCATGACTTCATCCCACGGATCTACATCTTCTCGGCTAGTTGAGGCACGATAGTCCGGTTATCGATTGGTTATGTCGCCTTGAGGGCTCGTGATAGAGAGTTACCCTTGATTACGAATGTCTTCGCTTGTGGCCATAACTTGATGCTTACGATTGATTACATTCCTCGGGGCGCTTTGATATGGACGCATTGCAAAAAGGGATGAACTCTGGATTCTTTAATGGGTTGGATTCCCCAACAATCTCACCACCTTTTTCTTCATCTATTCCTTCGCCTTCTTCATGGGTTTCAAAGGATTCAACCATGAAATCTCCCTCGAACTGTTGTCGCATTTCTTGCGAAAGAACTTTCCTTTTGGTTTTTTTTCTTCCTTGGAAAGGATTAGTATTTCCTCGCATCATCGAGGTGATAAGATCGAGGAGCGTGGTTGATATCTTGGAACCATGGGACGTTTGATGTTGGCGGGGGAATCTCCTTTGGGGATGCCTTTGTCTCTTCTATCACTTCTTGCATCAGGATCAATCCACCTTGTGCTCTGGTAGAATTGTCGCTCATAGCCTTCACCTCATTTGAATTACTGTCTCGAATGGACATCTTAAGCTTTTATTTCCTTTTTAGCCTTTTTTGGTCATGGGGAATTCTATATCCGACTCTCCATTTTCAATGAGATCACTGGATTTTATGTCATGAACCGGCATTCTTGATCGTATGCCCAAGTGAGTTAGAATGGTAGAGACATATCTTGGTGGAGTCGTAACTCTTTATCTTGGGGTTTTATAGGAGGCTGACAACTCGGTAATCCTTCCTTTGCTTATCGAGAAAGTGTAGCATTTCTTCTTTGGATTTGCTCGGAGGGTGAATTTTGGACTCTTTTGGAGGTTGTTTGATCTTTCATCTTTGAGAATTTCGCATTCCCTCGATTGGTTCTTCCATTTGGCGAGATCTTATGCAATTTTATCATCCCCATTTTCTTGTATTTTCGACTGCTTTGATCTTTGATCTTCTTCATTTAGATATTGGCTCATATTATGGTGGAATCCTTTTTCTCTTGGCTTTACGATAGTTGAGTGAAAAATTGCCTTGTTTCACGATGTTGGCGCCTTTATCGGCTTAGCTAGTGAGGTTCACTTGATTCTGGATCGCATCAATTTTTGCATTCTTGGCATACCCTCCTCAAGAGTTTTCCCACTTTAGGACATTTGTTATGTGCTTTTGGGGTATTCCTCCATCCTTCGTATGTCTTACTGAATTGGATACATTCGGTAACTTCTGACCGATCATGTTTACTTCTTAGTATCGTATCATGACGGAAGGTTGGTGTTGATATTTTGTTGGTCGGGGTTGTTCGACCACAATCTTGCCACTTTCGATCGATTTTGAATCTTATGTTTTAAGGACCAACAATCTTGTATATCGTGTCTGGAGACCACGAGTGGTAAGCACATCTACGGCTTGGATTGTATCTTTTGCTCACTGGTTCCGAGAGGTGGAGCTAGTTGGTAATTTTCTTGTGATCCATTAATATCGCGATACGTATTGAGGAATCGCTTTGATGGAGTGAATACCGATTTTCCGTTCTTTCAAATTTTCTTTTTTTCTATGCGGGTATTGGTTGAATCACGATCATGTTGTTGAGATGGCAGATTGTCTTACATTTTCCAAATGGGGGGCTGTAGTTTGGCCTCTAGCTTGCCCTATGTCACAATGAGGATACATCTTCATTGCCTTTATCGGATACCCCTTGGGATCGCTCGCATACTTGCGGTTTATATATGTTTGGTATTTGCTTCCAAAGCGGTGAAGTCTTTAATCTTTTGCCTTGAGGCCCATCTCTGCCGTTCGCCGTGTTTGATCATTTTCATGAAATGGCTTTCCTATACTCTTAGGATCCTCTCATAGTAAAGAGCCTCTTGGATATCGATAAATGTCATTACCATCTCGGTTTACATCATTGATGGAATGACTTATGACTTGCTAGATGTCTCCACCTTTGGGCATATTCTCGGAAAGATTGATTACTTTGCTTTTTCACTTTAGTCACTTGATATCGATCTGGTGCCATTTTGTATGGAAAGCTGTCTTGATTTAGAAAGGCGTGGGCAATTCTTCCCGTTGTGGATTTTGGCATTGTCAAGAGTCAGCATACCGGGCTTTAGCTTCTCGGTGAGACTCTTTTGAAAAAGTTGCATTACGAGGCTTTCATTTTTTTGACATAAGACCCCAGTTCATGATGTACACTTTTAGGTGCGTATAGGGATCGCTTTGCCCATTATACTTTTCAAACTACGGGACTTTGAATTTGGTAGGATATTGAGCCCACAGGAATATCTGAGAGATACGAATAGGTGACACTCCCATAATTTCCGATCCCTTTAATTGCCGGATGGTATCCTCCATTTGTTGGACTTTCTTTCTTATATCCCCGTTTCTCGATCATCCACGAGATTTGTGATTTCTTTATTGGAATGAGGTTTAGGTATATGGGTTTCCATCTTTTTACCAATGCCACTGGCGCCCTTTAGTGTGAAGGACTACGGTTGAGTAGGCATTATGCGGCCTGCGTATTTTTACTTTGTTCTTTTAGAAAACTGACCAATTACGCTATCTCGATTCCTTAATCCTTGAACTCCTCTCGGGAAGCAGAGGTAGGATCGGTTGGCCGGTGTAGCCATACTAGCAATGGGTGGGATCGGTGCCTTCTTGGACTTTAAAGCGGGTATGGGGCAAGTTGCTTCCCTGCGAAAGACACATAGTTTAGTCTTTAGGGAATGTATATAATAACATAGTGTGGCGTGTTCATTTTAGGAATTTTATCTGCAAAAGCGATGTGTAATTTGTTTGTAGCATGTTAAATATGTATGTGTACACATTTTTTCATATTTCTCATTACATGGAGATAGATATGGAATGTAATTACAAGTAATTGTGTTTACAAGTAATTTGAAATGAGAGCATGAAGAAACTTTCCTCCGTTTTGGGTTTATCGAGGAGGACCTATCTTAGGTTACTCTCATGGCTTTTTGGCATGAAGGTTCCCAAATCATCATGATCTACTAGATGGGAAGTTAATCAGGTCTTTCAACTGGGCGAATTTGGGTGGTGCCTTTCTGAGCCTCGGAGAATTAGTCTTCTCACGAGTCCGATAATCAAACAAGACAGGATAGCCTCTGGTGGAGGGACCACACAACATACATTCACATACATCACGTCTCACCGTATGAAATGATGACATGTGCGAAGCACTAATATCACAAGCAGTTTATAGTGCGAAGCACTAATATCCAAGCGATTATAGTGCGAAGCACTAGCATCCTGGCGATTATGGTGCGAAGCACTAAGTGCAATAAGGAAATGCATTACGTACATTCATCAAATGTAAATGCAACATCCACACACAAGCGAGATAATGATTTTGAAAAGATTGTAATAGCGGCTTAAGTCCTCTTCTTTGGAGTCCCTGAGTGAGTCGCCACTGTCGACGTCGGGATTTTTGGGTGTCCCTTTCACATTACTTGTTCTTTGGTGTTCTCATTTTAGGTGAGATTTGTTTGAAAAAACAAGTGAAAAAGGTCAAACACATGTATAATGTCGACGATGAATTTATTAAGAGTCACCGATTGGTTTTTAAATGGTTGTACCAACACAATGAGAAAAGGTTTGCACATTGACCCGATGATGTGACAACATTATCTGGTCGGTGAAAGCAGAGATTCGTTTAGGGTCAGGGGACTTGGTTATCTTGGGGAAGGTGTTAGGCACCCCAGACATCCGTGTTACCACGGTGTGCCCGCCTCTTTCAAGAAACTATTATCTGAGTGTGTGTGTGTGTGTGTGTGTGTGGATTAATGTGTTGTTATTTGGAAGTTGTGTGAGGCCTCGTTCGAACCTATATACATGAGTTGAATTTATGTAAAAATTCAGTTTTTAGCAAGATATGGCGGTGATGATTTTTATAAAGAGGTTTTTAAACCACGATGCTCAATAGGAATTGAGACCTTTTACACTCCCATTTTATTAAGTGATCGACTTGATTGATTTTATTTGACGGATGTGAGGCATCCGTATAAAAATAATGTACAAAGATAATGCCGACTTCCTCGTGGGTATGGAAACCATCGAGGAAATTCAGACGCATGAGAATAATTTACAAAGTCACTTACATTTGAAAATGTCCATCACAGAGGCAGAATCTAGATTGATGGGATGAATCTGTGATCACATGATTCTGGCTCGACAAAATATTGCATTTTTATATGAAAGCGATGGCAGTATATATATATAAAGCTATAAAATATATATATCTGAGATAGGATCACCAACCACGAAGCACCTCCATGGGGATCGAAATGTAAATAAAGTTGTGAATACTATCAACCGCATACGAAGGAAACTCAAAGGGACGAGAATGTAAATAAAATGTAAATCGATTAACGCCAAATGAAGTAAACTCGAGGCGGGACGAAATGTAAAGAAAGTTATAAAGCGATCAACCACCACGAAGTAAACTCCAGGCTCATATATATGATATATATATATATATATATATATATATATATATATATAATATAATAAGCATGCAGGATATAAAATCCGAGGCTCATCGAACAAAGTCGACCACATATTATATATATATATATATATATATATATATATATATATATATATATATATATATAAAAGCGAATATAAGCACTGCGGGAATAAAATCAGGCTCATCGAACAAAGTCAGACACCACATATTAATATATATATATATATATATATATATATATATATATATATATATATATATATATATAATATATATATATATATATATTATAGGGCAAAATCTAAGGCTCAATCGAGGCATAACTCGATAATGTTAGTCAATATATATGTAATATATATATATATATATATATATATATATATATATATATATATATATCTGATTGAAATGAAACCACGGATAGAAGTCAAAGGCAAAAGCAAGCAACACGACTCTCGGCGTGTAGAAGGGTGTGTGCAAAGATGAAGAAAGACTCTAAAGTGTGTGAGAAGGCTTACAGCTAACTGATAAAGAAGGCTTCTATATCTTTAGAGTGGGTAAACACTGGGCTTTTGTGGGTACAAAAGAGGCTATATATGAGCTCACAGGTGTTTAAAAGTGGGAAAATACACTGTATGGGCGAGTGCAGAGCGAATTGTGCAGGGTTTCCCCGTCTTTTTCTCTTAGAAAATCAGCACCCCAAGCCCCATATTTATAGAGGGGGAGCATGCAGGTCTACCTGCGGCACCTAGTAGAAAGTGTACTACTGGTGCTGCCGGGGTGCCACAGGCGGTGTGGGTCCCGCCAGTGTGTCGAAATCGTCTGTATTTGTTCAGCTCGGTCGCTCATAACTTTCAATCCGGAGTCAGATGGGCGTGCCATACCATTCAGGAAAGCTCTTTCAAGAGAGCTACACAATGATATATGATTTGACCTTTTTGATTCTAGGAAGATGGGTCCATGACCGAAATGGCATTCCGGGTTTCGTCGAGAGCGATCCGTTGAGCCGTTTTGTGTAGTTTGCGCTCAGGAGTTAAGATATCGCTCTTGTGGGACTTCCTTTGAAGTATTTTGAGTTGACATGAGTGTATTTGATTTGAAGTGAAGTTGAGTTGGCAAAATTACCATTTGCCCCCCTCGAGGTTATCTCGATTTTTTCCTTGATTATAGCGATCGTTTCTCGGGGTTATCTCGAGGTTGGCTTCTTTTGTTGACTTTGACTATCCTCGGGGTCATCTACGAGGTTGGCTTGACCTATTCCCATGGTTGGGGAATTTGAGGCTGGATACCTCGGGGTCATCTCAAGAATGTCTTCTTCTCGGTGTGTGGTCGGTTTTTGTATCTGAGTCCTCGGGGTTATCTTGAGGTTGGATTTGGTTACTCAGATTGCGATCCGGGGTTTGATGATGAACTTACGGTAGTATCGGTATGGATTTGGATTGTCTTTCGGGGTTCCTCTTAAAAGACAAATTTGTCCTGAAGGAATGAGCTTCTATTTATAGGAGAATGGAGAGGCACTGTGTAAGGATTTTTCTCACGGACACTTAACAAATCGTTTGATAATTCACGGGTTGATTCTAATCAATTCACGGATGACTACTCATCAAATAAAACAAAAACAAAAACAAAAATATAAGATATATATATTCAATACATGCCTTACACGTCACTTTTCCACCACATACTCCAAAATCAACATCCACTCAATACACCAAAATTCAACATCCCCCAAGACTTTTGTTTCCACTATAATCTCCCAAATGTGACATTATATATATATATATATATATATACATATAACCACAAGTTGATTGAAAAAAAATAAACCACCTGACAACATCACTTTCCCACCATTTCAATTCATACCATATATATATATATATATATATATATATATATATATATATATATATACTAATACTAATACTCACCACCATTTCCACTTTTCCACCAAAATTCTACTTTTCTACCATTTTCCACTCACACACACACACACACACACACACACACACACACACACACACACACATATATACATATATATATATATATATATATATATTCCACCCACCACACACATTACAAACTTATATATATAAAATCCCTCAATATTTTTAACAACATTAATCATCAATATTATAATTCATAATATTAATCGACCATTTCGTTCCCAGGAAAGAGGGGGCTTTCCAATAAGGATTTCTTCCTATTGGCGCGCAATTAGGTGACTGTAGACACTCAAAATTTTCTCAGTACTCATATTGTTATTAATATTCAGAAAGTGATGATTCGGCCTCTTTAAGAGAGAACCACGAAAGACAATCCAAATCCATCTTTGGATACTACTAGGAAGTGCAAAGATCAACCCGGATCGCAATTTGGGAGTAACAATTTCAACCTCGGATCTAACCCCGAGAGACCGCAAATACAATACAGAACACACACCGAGAAGACCGATTAATCTCGGAAATAACCCCGAGGTATCCGGCCTCGGCCCCAACCATGGAATAGCCACCAACCTTGGTGATAACCCCAAGGAATTGGGCCGGAGATAACCTCGTAAATGCTTATTTCAAATGCCATCGACTTCAATCTCAAGACTCACAACGAGATACAATCGTACAACCCAACAATAACATCGGAAGACATGCGCACCTCAAAGATGACAATGAGGACCTTCAACAATTGCAGGCGGTCAATCTCGGTGAAGTCGAAAAACGCGCTTGCTATCGGCCCAATCCGTAATAAGACTGCCGTAGGGGAAACATCGTCATCTCATCCAAAAGCGATGCCACGTCTCGTCTCTACGCAACGATGTCCCACAAGGCTAACCAATCTGAGTGACTATTGTATGGGTAAGCGGATAAAAGTTAAAGCTTGAAGACCGGGAGGGCATCGTCCCATCTTCAATGACTTCGTACAAACTCTAATCACATGCCATCGTACAACTCTCGACAACGGTGATGCCGAAATAGGTCTGAATACCTCCAAAGCGGATGCGGATTGCACTTCTCAAAATCCGAGTGGACATTCGACAGTGCTCGAGTGCACGATTTTGAGAACGACCCGGCAGAGCAAAATCGGGCCGACCCGACAAAAATCAGGCCGACCGACCCGCCTCTGGTACACCTGGGGCTCATATTGCCTATAAATAGAGGGCTTGGGGTGCTGATTTTTAAGAGAAAAAAGACGGGGAAACCCTGCACAATTTGCTCTGCACTCGCCATACATTGTATTTTTCCATTTTCAAACACCTGTGAGCTCATATATAGCCTCTTTTGTACCCACAAAAGCCTAGTGTTTACCCACTCTAAAGATATAGAAGCCTTTTTTAGCAGTCAACTGTAAGCCTTCTCACACACTTTAGAGTCTTTCTCTTTATCTTTGCACACACCATTCTACACGTTGAGAGTCGTGTTGTTTGCTTTTGCCCGGACTTCGGTCCGTGGTTTCATTTCAGTCTGTATATATATTATATATATATATACTTATATATATATTGACTAACATTATCGAGTTATGCCTCGATTAAGCCTACACTTCGGTCTGGAGCGTTTACTTGCTTTTCTAAATATATATACTTATATATATCAACTGTATGTCGGACTTTGTTCGATGATCCTAGACTTTGGTCTGGTACGTTTATTCGCTTTTATATATATATACTTATATATATATCAACTGTGTGTCGGACTTTGTTCGATGAGCCTGGATTTTACATCCGGTGCATTTATAGCTTTTATATATACATACATACATATATATATATATATATATATATATATATATATATATATATTCTGCTGGAGTTCTCTTCGTGGCAGTTGATCGCTTTACAACTTTATTTACATTTTGTCCAGCCTGAAGTTACCTCCGTGGCGGTTGATAGCTTTTAACAGCTTTATTTATATTTCTGATCCCCCATGGAGGTGCTTCGTGGTTGGTGATTATGTCTGTATATATATATTTACCGCTTTTATATATATACCTATTTACTACTTTCATACAAATTACAACATTCTGTGCGCCTAGGAATCATGTGATCACAGATTCATCCCATTGAATCTAGATTCTGGTTCCCGTGATGGACATTTTCACCGTATGGCGACTTGTAAATTATTCTGCGATGTCCGAATTTCCTCAGATGGTTTCCATACCCACGAGGAAGTCAGCATTATTTTTGTATATTATTTTCATACGGATGCCTCGCATCCGTCAAATAAAATCAATCCAGCCAATCACTTAATAAAAATGGGAGTGTAAAAGGTCTCAATTCCTATTGAGCATCAGGGTTTGAAAAACTTCTTTTATAAAACATCACTGCCATATCTTGTTAAAAACTAAATTTTTACATAAATTCAAATCCCGTGTATATAGGTTCGAACGAGGCCTCACACAACTTTCATATAACCACACATTGACCCCCACACACACACATACACCCTCAGATAATAGTTTCTTGAAAAGAGGCGGTCACCGTGGTAACACGGATGTCGGGGGGTGCCTAACACCTCCCCCAGATAACCAAGTCCCCGGACCCTAAACCAATCTCTTTTCACCAGGCAGATATCGATGTCACATCACTGGGTCAATGTGAAAACCTTTTCTCGGTTGTGTTGGTACAACCATTTAAAAAACCAACTGGCGACTCTTAACAGTCCCATCGTCGACATTATACATGTCGGACCTTTTTCACTTAATTTTTCAAACAAATCTCACCTAAAACGAGAACACCAAAGAACAAGTAACGGAAAGGGACACCCAAAAATCCCGACGTCGATAGGTGGCGATTCTGCTGGGGACTCCAGTAAGAGGACTTAAGCCGCTATTGCAATCTTTTCAAAACTGTTATTTGCTTGTGTATGGATGTTGCATTTACATTGGATGAATGTGTACGAATGCATGTCTTGTTTGAACTTAGTGCTTCGCATCATATCTGCGTGTGATGTTAGTGCTTCGCACTATAAACTGCTTATGATATTAGTGCTTCGCACATGTCATCATTTCATACGGTGAGACGCGATATATGTGAATGTATGTTGTATGGTCCCTCCACCAGGAGGCTATCCTGTCGGTGTTTGATTACTGGACTCGTGAGAAGACTAATTCTCCGAGGCTCAGGAAAGGCACCACCCAAATTCGCTCCAGTTGAAAGACCGGATTAACTTCCCATCTAGTAGATTACGATGATTTGGGAACCTTCATGCCAAAAAGCCGCGAGAGTAACCTAAGATAGGCCAGCCTCTGATAAACCCAAAACGGAGGAAAGTCTCTTCATGCTCTCATTTCAATTACTTGTAAACACAATTACTTGTAATTTCATTCCATATCTATCTCCATGTAATGAGAAATATGAAGCAATGTGTCCACATACATGCTATAAACAGCTAACACCCATTTTGCAGGATAAAATTCCTAAAATGGACACATCACATAGCATGTTATTATACACCTTCCCTAAGGACTAAACTATGCCAAGTCTTTCGCAGGGAATCAATCAGACCTATCACCCGGTCAAAGTCCAAAAAGGCAACAGGCCTACAGTCAATCATGTCGTCATCCGACTAGACTGAACTTAATCCAGTTTCTCACAAAGAATTCGACGGATTAAGTAAACAGATTACAGATTTGGCTGTTCTATTAAAAGAATTACACCAGTCTACACAGGGTCAGAAAATACCCATACATATTGAGCCCTCCACACAAGGGGGAAACCCGGTCATTACCATACCAGAACCACAGTTGGATACAACCAACAAAACTCATGATGCTGCCCATCCCACTGGAGATCCAGACAATGGTGACATCAAAAAGAAAGTCCTCCAAATGGAAGAGACCCTTGTATTTATCAAAGGAATTGGAACACACGGAGTGTTTCATATATGCTGATCTATGTATTTTTCCTGGTGTTCACTATCCAGAAAAATTTAAAACTCTTGACTTTGAAAAATATGACGGGTTAGGGGATCCTTACACACATCTAAAAGTATTTATTGGAGAACTTGGATCCTATGCAGAGGATGAAAAGTTCAGAATGCAATTATTCCAAAAGAGTCTAATGAGTCATTCAGAGAGTATGCTCAAAGGTGGAGACGCCTGGCTGCCCAAGTTAGTCCTGCCATGACAAAATCAGAAATGGTCATGACATTCATAGACATACAAGAAGCTCCCTTCTATGAGAGAGTGTTAGCCGGCATCGGCAAACCGTTTTCTGAAATGGTTAAACATGGGGAGATAGCTGAGATGGGATTGAAGTCAGGAAAGATTCAAGACCTAGCCGCACTCAAAGCTGTTGCTGATCACATCCTATTTGGAAATTATGGGAACAACCCCCAGAGGGTCCATAAAAAGAAAGAGGAAGATGTTTCCCTGATTCTATAGGGGCAGAATGGCAATCAAAACATGCCTATTCAAAGGAGAAACTACACTCCCTTTCCAGCACAGTATGCAAACCCTCCAGTACCAAAAGGTGGAGAACTCAAACGCCATCGAGTGTTTACACCCTTAGGGGATACCCTCGAGAACATTCTTAATCTTCTGACAACACAGAACAAAATTGCGCATCTTCTACCACCAGCCAACCCTAATGGACGGGGTTTCAATGCTGCTAGGAAATGTGCTTATCATGTCGGGGCACCTGGACATGATACTCAGGATTGTTGGGCCCTGAAACACAAGATCCAGGACCTAATAGACAACGGGGAGATCGTAGTCACCAAACCCGATCAGCCTCATGTTCAAGACAACCCTCTTCCTCAACACAAAGAAGAAGAAGTCAACATGATTAATTGGAGCAGTGGACAGAGTTCCAACTTCAACTGTGATTCTTCCCAGACCATCAAAGATGGTGATGATAGATGGGATTATGCTAAGTTCCAATTCACAATGGAATGAAAGATCAAAGCTCTCGGCAAACAAATTGAGCAATTGGCGGAACTGGTGACTTATCAGCATCAAGTGACTCGCCAGTTAATTAGCCAGGAGCATGCCAGTCTCCTACCTATTGTCATGAATATTCCCTCGTCACTTTCAGAAAATGAAATGCTGGAAGACAAAGTGACGAAGAGAGCAAATGACAAAGCCCGTCGGGATTTCGCCAACAAAAGGGAATTCACCTATTTGGGCCAACCCATGGAGGAAATCCTTTACATGTTAATCAAGGAAGGAAGGATCAGTTCCCTTCTACCTCCAATCAACCCCCGTTCGGGATGATACAACTCTGATGGAGTATGTCAATACCACTCCCGATCCGCATGGTCACAAGACGCGGAAGAATCTTTGGGCACTCCACCCCTTATTCAAAATCTAATCGACAGTGGTGTACTGCACTTGGCAGATAACGACACTGTGTTACGTGCAAGTGAGAATGCAGGCCCTACTAAGTGGAAAAGTGTGGTAGCAGTTATATCCACTAAAGCTGAAGGGATTAATACTTTACTCATAACACCGATAATTTAGCTCAAAGGAAGAAACAATCCTTTGAAAGTGGCCGCTCTCGAGCTAATCAACTTGCCATGCAGAGCACAATATCTTATTGTTAGCTTGCACAAAGTTCCATGGAATTATGGAGAAGGTGAAGGATCCACCTCACATACAACTGCTGCAGCGTCGAAGGAAAATCCACTGTATCTTCCCCATCGGGTGATGAACCCCACCACCAAATCAAAGGGGAAAATACCCATGGAGAAGGTTGAAAAATTCCTCCGCGCTGTGGGTCATAATGAAGCTACGGTGGTTTTAAGCTCGAAAGAAGCTCCATAACAAATATTAATTTTGGACTTGGTCCTAACCTCTGAGAATCACCGGAAGGTCTTGTTAAAGGTTTTGTAAGAAGCCTATCTCCCGACATCAGTGGATACAAAAAAATTTCAACATATGGTTGATCACATTTTCAACAACAATGTGATATCCTTCACTGATGATAACATACCGCCCGAAGGGACCGGTCATTGCAAACCGTTACACATTGCGGTCTTGTCCTCCGGATATATGGTAGTAGGAGTCCTAATAGATGGAGGTTCCTCTCTGAATATCTGCCCATATGCTACCTTGGTGAAGATGAACATCAATCTCAACCGAATTCGGAGCAGCCATACTATCATCAAAGCTTTTGATGGAGCCTGCCATAACTCGGTCGGAGTAATTGAGCTGCCAATCGAAATTGGTCCTCACACCTTCTGCGTATCTTTCCATGTGCTCAAGATAGATTCGGGATACAACCTGCTCTTAGGACGACCATGGATTCATATAGCAGGGGCAGTTCCCTCCACTCTTCACCAATAATTGAAATACATCATCAACAATAGCCTGGTCACAGTCAAAGCTGAACCGGAGATTCCTCAGCATGGGGACATACCGTTAATCAATGCCAACGAGGATGTGGAACCAGTCAGTTTTCATGCTTTAGAAATAAGCAACACCCAATACCATGCTATTGCAGCACCATTACTCGAACCCAAAATTTCTGCCGAGGTAATGTCGGCTACTCAAGAAATGATGTCGTTGGGTCATAAACCGGGACAAGGGTTGGGTAAAGATGGCCAGGGTATCAAGTACCCCATTTGATTAACCAAGCAAGTTGGAATAGCTGGACTAGGCTATTCTGCCAGCTCTAGTCAAATGAATCCTCATAAACATCAGCAGATTCCTTCAGCTTCAACCATGTGGCGTTTAGCTTTGCCTTCAAACTCTGAGTCCGCACAACCTCCCGTAAAGGTGCCAACCAATGTAATGGCTATGTTATGTCCCAAGCCGGTTCCGGTGAAAGGAAAAGAAATCTTTGTTCCAAATCCCGCAGTGGAAGAAGAGGAACGAAAAATCAAGCAAGACGTCATCCGAATGATGTCAGGCATACACATCATCGTTCATGATGAACATACCAACAGATACACCCCAGACGATGATTGCCCAGACATAATGGCCATCATTCGGGATAGGGAGGATGATGACAATCCCTCCATCACTGCGGTCCACCCGGACTTTGCCCTTACCAATTGGAACAGCATTCCTTGCATTGGTCGTCGAGGTAGCGGTAGCGTAAATTCTTTCGCCTGTAGATATAATAACCGCTTACTTTTTGCACAAGTATTAACAATTTATTTTGCCAAGATATGCTAACACATGTATGATCAACACATTTCATATATACTAAGTGAAAGCATATTTTGTTTTCAGACTCGAATTTAGATGTTACTGACTTGCGGATACGATGCCTCTCCTACACAAGGATTGTACCTTTCATGTAGAGATGAATTCAAAGCCTTGATGGATATCCGGGATGACATTGAGGTGCTCCGTAAATTTAAGAATGGGTCAAAGATAAATCCAAACCCAACCTTGATCAAACCACTTCTTTCAATCTCGGAACCTTAGAAAGCCCTAAGTTAATCCAGATTGGTTCAGACCTACCCCAAACCAACGGAATGACATGGTTACGCCTATTGACCCAATTCTAGGATGTGTTTGCATGGTCTCATGAAGACATGGTGGGTTTGTCCACTGACATTGTCCTTCATCGCCTTCCCATTAAAGAGGGATTTAAGTCACCAAGCGTAAACTCAAGGCGATCAAACCGAGTGGAGTTTAAAGGTGAAAGAAGAAATTGTGAAACAATTTCAAGCTGGCATCATCATGGTGTCTACATATCCTGAGTGGATATCCAACATCGTGCCTATACCTAAACCTGGAGAGAAGGTGCGAGTTTGCGTGGATTACAGGGACTTGAATAAAGCTTGCTTAAAAGATGATTTCCGCACAATTTATCCACATTCTCATTGACAATACTGCACAATACGACATGTACTCCTTTGCTGATTACTTTGCGGGGTACCATCAGATCATGGTTGCCGAGGAAGATCGTGAGAAGACTGCTTTCATCACTCCTTAGGGAACTTTTTGCTATAGACGATTGTCATTCAGCCTCATCAATGCTGGAGCTACCTATCAACGAGCTATGATGGCTCTTTTCCATGACTTAATGCATAAAGAGATTGAGATCTACGTGGATGACATCATTGTCAAGTCCCGGAAGGAGGATGACCATATAGACCATCTTAAAAAGTTGTTCAACAGGTTGCGTAAGTACAACTTGAAGTTGAATCCAGCTAAATGCGCCTTTGGCGTTAAATCAGGCAAGTTGCTAGGATTTCTAGTCAGCCACAAAGGGATTGAGCTGGATCCTGCCAAAACCAAGCCATCACCGAAATGCCCATTCCTCAGACAGAGAAAGAAATACGTGGATTTTTGGGAAGAATCAACTTCATCAGCAGGTTTATCTCCCAACTCACAACAACCTGTGAGCCAATCTTCAAGCTATTAAGGAAGAACTCCTCCATGAAATGGAATGACGAGTGTCAGAAGGCCTTCCTTACAATCAAAAAATAACTAGTCAAAGCTCCTGTCTTGGTGCCACCTAGGGATGATGTTCCCCTGTTCATGTACCTGTCCGTAAGTGACAATGCCATGGGATGCATGCTGGGACAGAAAGACGATAGAGGCCAAGAACGAGTTATCTATTACCTCAGTAAAAGGTTCAACAGCAGTGAACACAAGTACACTTTGATCGAAAAGATGTGTTGTGCTTTAACATGGGCTTCCATGAGGTTACAAAATTACCTCCATGGTCACACAACCCATCTCATATCCCGCATGGACCCTCTCAAGTACGTGTTCAACAAACCCATGTTAAATTGCCGGCTGTCTAGATGGCAGTTGATCCTACAACAATTTGACATCGTATATGTGACTCAAAAGTCCATCAAAGGTCAAGGAATCGTGGATCAACTAGCCGCCGCACCTTCAGGGGATTTCAAACCCTTGGAAACATATTTCCCAGATGAAGGAGTAATGATAGTACAGCAACACCATTAGTACGATACGCGCCAATCATGGAGGATGTATTTTGATGGAGCTGTTAATATGGAAGGTTCTGGAGCGGGAGCAGTTCTGGTATCTAGTACGGGAGAGAAGTATCCCGTCGCCGTCAAATTACAGTTTGTCAACACCAACAATATGGCTGAGTATGAAGGCTGTCTCATGGGGCTAAAACTTTCCCGTTCAATGGGCATCAGGCGGTTAACTGTCCTTAGAGATTCGGAGTTGATAATCAGACAATCCACCGGAATCTATTAAACCAAAGAAATACATTTGCTGCCTTACCATCGGCTGGTTTTGAAGATGGCTTTGGAATTCGAAGAAATTTCCTTTATACATGTTCCTCGTAATAGGAATGATTTCGCGGATGCGTTAGCAACTTTGGCCTCCTTGATTCGCATATTAGACAAGGAACATTTTCCAAGCGTCACAATCTCCCTGAACAAGGCCCCAGCCTATGGGAATTACATTGGAGAAGTATCGGATGAACTACCTCCCATCCAACCTCCTTGGTATCAGCATATCAGGGAATATCTGCGAGATGGATCTACACCCGCTGAGGCGAGCCAGACTGAGAAAAGTCGGATCCATCGACTTGCTATGAAGTTCTATTTGAGTGGAGATGCGCTGTACAAAAGAGATGCAGGACTAGGTCTCCTCAGGTGTCTAGACAAAGATCAAGCCTAAAGGCTTATGGATGAAATCCATGGTGGAGTCTGTGGCCCCCACATGAGTGGCTCCCTCTTTATCAAGAAAGTCCTCAGGACGGGACATTATTGGTTATCTCTCAAAGCTGATTGTAACGACCACGTCAAAAGATGCTATCAGTGCCATATTCATGGGAATGCTATACACGCCCCTCCACGGGAGCTCCACAATATGAGTTCGCCTTGGCCCTTCTCAATGTGGGGAATGGACGTTATCGGGCCCATTGATCCTAAAGCCAGTAATGGTCACCGATTTATCTTCACCATGATCGACTACTTCACCAAGTGGGTGAAGCGACCTCTTTCCCGTGGTCACTAAAGAAGTCATCATTGCTTTCATCAGAAATAATGTCGTTTGTCGATATAGACAACCAGAGGTGATTGTGTCAGACAATGCCAAAAACCTCAACAACAAAATGATGGAGGAATTATGTAGTAAATTCCACATCAAACATCTTAACTCTGTCATCTATCGTTCGAAGATGAACGGTGCTGTTGAAGTGGCTAACAAAAATATCAAGAAGATTATGCAAAAGATGTCCGCTAACCACAAAGATTGGCCTGACCTATTGCCTCTGACTCTGTTAGCCTACAGAACCACAATGCGTACTTCAACTGGGGTAACCCCCTACGCTTTGACCTATGGGATGGAAGCAGTGCTCCCCATAGAAGTTGAGATGGAATCTCTCAGAGTGTTGATCGACGCTCAGCTGGATGAAGACCAATGGGTATAAGACAGGTATCACTAATTATCTTTAATAGACGAAAGACGAACTGCGGCTATCTTCCATGGTCAGCTATATCAACAAAGGGTCGCCATATCCTACAACAAAAAAGTTCGGCTACGGCAGTTTAAACAACATGACTTGGTTCTGAAGAAAATTCTTAACAACTAGGATCAGGCTAAAGGAAAATTCGCTCCTAACTGGGAGGCCCGTTTATTGTTAAAGAAGTATTAACAGGAGGCGCTCTCAGATTGCAAGAAATGGACGGCAATGAATTTCCACAACTCATCAACTCAGACACCGTGAAAGCAGTATTATATACAAGTAACAAAGAAACACCCAGTGTGCATCATCATCGAGTCACGGTCATTCTGGTTATTTAACCCTTTACCACATATAACTTATCTATACTTTGCCCCTCAGGGAAATGTACTCTTCAAGCCAGCAGCCTGGCTTTCTCCTTTGCACTCATACAACTTAGGTCATCCCACCGCGGATTGAACCTCTTGCGTTTGCAGTTTGGCTACCCTTACCTGGGATCAAACTTCTCGTACCTACAGTTTATCCTCAACCTATGATTAAACTTTTTCCTCCCCGCGCTCTGACCTGCACATGGGATCACGCTTTTCTTCTCGCCCTAAGGGGTGAACTACGTTGACCTGATCTCCTCTTCAATAAGAGTATGTAGGAAACCATTTCATATGGCCCGGTCGCAATAAAACAAAAACAACAAAAAACATTTATACCCTCTTTTCCTCACGAAAACAACCAAAAACATTCCTACACCATGTCATCCATATACAGCGTTGAACCTCTTACACCAGGTTCGAACTACGCAGACCTGATCTCCTCTTCAATAGGAGTACGTAGGCAGCCATTCATGGTGTGGTCTCACCCCTACCAAAACACAAACCATTGTCAACGAGTATTGGGATTCTCTTTCAATCCATTACATTCCATTCGGCTTTAGACTAAAGGGATGGAATTACCTGAACTCCTCCCAAATAAGAGATTCAGCGACCATCTAAGCTGCGGTCATACCTCGAAGAGCAACACTAAACCATAAGAGGTGGAATTAACTAGGCTTCTCCTAAATAGAAGTACTGGCGACCATCTGTGGTGTGGTCAATCTCAGAGAGGAAAGCCACACTCCTCTCCACATCTCCATTCAGAAACATGTCCCAAGACACCAAAGATGGTAGGGATACATAGATCAATGATCCATTCTGAACTATCCAGAGACAGCTCAATGTCCATCCACCAAAGAAGAATTCAGAATACATCAAGATCACAAGCCCTGAAGCAGCAGACAAAATATCAAGCAAATAGCAATGCATATCTAAAAGGAAGTGATCCAAAATATATTTCCTATCATATATAATCTTTGTTTGATATATATACAATATGAACTGTACATGACAAAATGGCTAAGCTAGTCTATGTAGATTGTAACACCCCCATACCTATACTCCCGTGGTATCCGATATGGTGTTTACAGAGAATTAACATAATGCATTTAAATCTATACATCCATGGTATCTAATTAATACATTACATTAGATAGAGGGACTATCAGATATAATTCCCATAGATTCAAGATTCACGGTATCCCATAATGGATGGTAATTCCCAAGAGAAATATATTGCGTGTTTGGATACCCTCACTTGAATATATGAGCTGTATCTGTGACTAGAGTCTATCTATCCAAAATTGAGTATATTATAATAACATAAAGCGATCCATATTACTAATACCCTCACCCGGATGTATAGTACATGTCATGCGGTTACATCTTATCGTATCGATAGTAACTATCTATATGAAATTTAGAGTATTAATAACAACATGAACAGTCCATGCTATTAACACCCTCACTCAGATAAATAGTTCCCAAGGATCTCAACTAGAATAGAAGACATCTTACTTTACATCTATATATGTAAGAAAACACGGTTGTGGAAATAAAAGATGTTATATATATCATAATATTATGATTCGATTACAAAATTCTCATAACGAGTTCTTATTACAAAGTATTCATACGAGACAAGAATATAATCTAATCTATGTAGGGGCGCTTCCCTTTATCTACTCCGGATATTCCGAGATTACCATCTAATAGCGCAAAGGGAATAATTTGCAAGGGTGAGCTATGACATACTTTCGTGAAGTTGTATATTTATAACAATATAGGATTTGAAGAATTATAACAATTCAAATTTTGGTGATAGTTGTTACCATTTACGGATTTCTAATTCCAACTAGTTACGGAATTTTTATCATTTACATCGAGTCACAAAGACTTAAAATTTTGTTGAGATATGAGAGAGGGGATCGACTATTCAACATCCTAGGAGTATCATATCACCTAAAATGCTCATTTACACTTACAATTTCTTTGTCAATATATTCATTGACTACACTTTTTTGCTCCTTACGGGATACTCGACTTCGATATATCGATTGTCTTACTAAAACAATTTGGCTTGACACAGCAGTTTATGCTCGATAAACAATATCATATGAATAAATAATTCATTTCTTAGTCATCTTTGGAACTATATGATAACTTTTCAATAATAGGTAATTCAACATAGGTGTATTATATCAATAGTATAGCAAGATAGAATCTTGTTCAAATGAATAAGCAGGGTTGATAAATTTTGCATAAGTAATAAATTGGGTATAGAAGACTTTTTGGCGTAGATCGATCGAGTTATACTATTTGAGCGCTAATAAGTACTATGGCGTTCAAGAATATAAATCTAACACGTTAGTATTGATAACAATACTCAAATAAAACATTTATTTAATCTAGGGTTAGATTTAATAGGGTTTGACTTTTAATACCTTTGATAAATGAACTAAATTTTATTTATAAAATTTGGTTATATTTTAAATAATTTAATTATCCTTATAATATATTTTAGAAGGTTTAAAGTATTTTTAAAATATTTATTTATCCTTTAAATGATTTTTAAACCATTTATCTCTATTTATAAGTAATTTATATTTACTAAAATTTTATAAAAAACATTATTTAATATTATTAAATAATTTATAATCATTTATTATGATTTTTATTTCAATAATAATATTTTTACATAATTATTTAGTATTTAAAAGTAATTATTCTAATTACTTTATTAATAAGTTAATTATAAATAATATCTAAATAAAATAAAATAATTATTACATTTTTGTAGAAATATCGAAATAATTTATAATAATTTAATATAATTTTAAAAGCTATTTTTTATTAATTATTTCTAATTTTTTATAATTTATTTCTAAAAAATAATTTATGTAAAATCGCTAAAAGCTCTCTATGGTGATAGAAAGTGTATTTTGTAGGTGTTCTTGAGTTTACAGGGTAGCCGTTGCTTTCGTGGTCGAGTGGCTAGTTTGACCATTAAATAACTTCGGTATTGGTAATGATTTTCGGTTAAATCAGTATTGGTGTTGTAGTACTCATGTAATAATACTGAATCAAGCGATAAGCGAGCTTTAATCTACATCTAACAAGAAATTATAAGATTCAAAATTCTTGTCGAGTTTGTTCTTGGGTTTACGGGTAACCCGAGCGATTGGTGGTCAAGTAGCCGGTCAGCGGTTTTGTGGCTTGAATAACTTTGATTATGTGTATTAGATGTATGTTTTGTTTGTTGTAACATGTAATCTATATATCGAGGTACATATATATAACATTAACATGAACAAATCGTAATTCTAAGATCTCTATTTATGATGGTCAAAGTCTGACTAACAAGCTGTTCTTCGTGTTCTTGATTTTTGGAAAACCCAGAGAAAACTTCGGTTATGCTTTCGATCGACTACTTTTGACCAATAATTCTGGTAATCCTATGAGTTGTTTGTTCGATTGAAGATCATAGATATGTAGTATGTATACCAGGGTACCAATTTATAACAAAAATATAAACAATTAACAATCAGAAGATGATTAAGCGAATTGATTCAAAGTAGCTTGGTTCAATTTGTTCTTGATTTACGGGCAACCCCAGAAAACTAGCTTCCGTGAACGGTCAACCCACTTGGACTGATTATATCTTGGAATCTATGGTTCATCTGAACCTATTTTCTTTTCCAGATTAAAGACCTACTTACAGGCTACGAATATCAATCGATTAACAGACCAAAACATAAACACACATGAATCAAAAAGCCATGACATTCGACTGTCAGACCATTTTTTTCAAAATTCCCAAATTTCATAAAACGCTTAATTAAGGCATCTAGATGTTATGAAAACGTGTTCTACCACTCTAGCATACTTTCTAACATCCTAATACAATATTCTAAACATCTAAACAACAAATCTAACATAAGATCAAAGAGAAATTTATGAACTAGGATTTGCACATTTTCTTGAGAAATTTGTGATTTTAGCTTCTGATCTTGTTGCTGATAACACCCAGGTTTGATATGGTAGGTTTATAAGTGTATCTAGGCTTTGAGAATTCGTGGGTTTGCTCAGGCCTAAGGTTCCTATTTATAGAATTCTCCAACTTGGCTTTTTGGTCATTTTTCCACCTACTTGCCTCCATAAAGATCTGATCTGTTACTCTTCTGCTGCTTGGGAGTTTGGAAGCATGTCATGTGATGTTTTGGAACTTGTAATGGTGACTCCCAACCTACTTGTGAGCTAGTCGATTAAGTTAGTAGCTTAATTAGGTTTAAATCTTCACTAATCTTGATTAGGGTTTTGTTTCTAATAATTAGGAATGTTAAGTAATGTTAATTAGTATCTAATAGAAGTTTACTAACCATGATTAAGTGTTAATATAAGCTAATTAGAGTTAGATTAGCTAATTAGGGTTTAATTAATAAATTAGGGTTAGGGTTTTGCTAATTTGGGTTAGGGTTTGTTAAACTAGGGTTTCTAACCTAAATTTCTCACTAATCTAACAAGCACGACGTTTTGTCGAAAGTGACTTGTCAAAAAAATATAATTTTATCGAAAAGTCCGATTATGGAAAAAAAATTAAAGCACGAGGTGTCAAAACCACGGCGTTTTTGGATAAAAATTTATTTGGTCAATTTTGTCGAACCAAGTATATAATAACACGTAAACATTTGAGCAGAGAAATTTTATTTATATAACTTGGATTTATACATACGAGTCTTATTAGGGTTTTGGGTTTTACATTCACCTCCACTAATAAAATTTAGATCTAGAAATTATAGATACGTATGTTAAGTAAAAAGTTGAGGATAATTCTCGCGCATTTTATCTTCAAGCTCCCATGTAGCTTCTTCAACGTTCTGATTTCTCCATATTACTTTAACCGATGCTATCACTTTATTACGGAGGACTTGCTCTTTACGGTCGACGATCTGCACAGGTTCTTCTACATAAGAAAGATTTTCTTCGATTTGGATAGGTTCATAATTTATAACGTGTTTATAATCAGGTTTGTATGGTCGTAAAACGGACACATGAAACACATTATGAATATGGTTTAACTCAGGTGGTAGTGCTATTTCATAAGCGACTTCACCAATTCTTCTCAAAATTTCAAAAGGTCCAATGAACTTCGGACTTAGTTTTTCCTTCTTGCCAAAATGTATCTTGCCCTTCCAAGGAGATATTTTCAAGAATACATGGTTTCCTATGCTAAAATTTCGTTGTTGACGATGTGGATCAGCGTATTTTCTTTGTCAATCTTGAGATGCATGTAATCGTTGACGTATGATTCTGATAGTTTCAGCACTTTGTTGAATTATTTTAGGTCCTAACATTTGTCTTTCCCCGACTTCATCGCAACACATAGGCGTTCTACATTTTCTTCCATATAAGGCTTCATAGGGTGGCATACCTATGCTAGCATGATAACTATTGTTGTAGGCGAATTCGACTAAAGGTAACTGGTCTTCCCAACTTCCTTTGAAGTCTATGACACATGTTCTCAACATATCCTCTAATGTTTGTATGGTTCTTTCACTCTGTCCATCAATTTGAGGATGATAAGATGTACTTAGTCTTAACTGTGTTCCTAAATTTTTCTGAAGACTCTTCCAAAAATTTGAAGTAAAACGTGGATCTCGGTCTGATACTATGGAAACAGGTACTCCATGCCTAGAGATAATTTCATGAATATATAATTTGGCAAGGTGATCCAGGTTATGAGTAATTTTAATAGGTAAAAAGTGAGCGGATTTAGTTAAACAGTTAACTATTACCCAAATGGCGTTATGGCCTTTTTGTGTAGTTGGAAGGCCCACTACAAAGTCCATGGTTATATGTTCCCACTTCCGCTCAGGAATTGGTAAGGGTTGTAGTAAACCACTTGGCTTCTGATGTTCTGCCTTAATCCTTTGACACGTGAGACATTTACTTACCCATTCAGCTATTTCCCTTTTCATATTCAACCACCAAAAGTGTCGACTTAAATCTTTGAACATTTTAATCTTGCCGGGATGTATGGAAAATTTAGAATTATGTGCCGTTCAAAATTTCATCTTTTAAAGCTTGATCTAACGGAATCCAGATTCTATTTTCATATCTAATTATTCCATCCGTATCTATTAGAAATTTATTATACTTATCATGTGGAATTAGATTTAAACTTTATCGACACTCTTCATCCTTTCTCATGTATCTCTTTAATTTTATCCAAAGCGAGATGAAACTCCTTCTAAAATATATAATTTTTGGGTAGAGGTAGTTGGACATTCCACCTCGATTTTTAACTTTTCAAAGTCTTTTATTAACCTATCATTAGTGGTTAATACATTCAATTTTCTTTGGAATCTTTTCTTTGTGAAAGATAATGTCTCGATTTGTCCACAATTAAAGCATTTGTTAAGAAGACACTCTCCTCTATGTTTCTTACTACACTTAGGACAACATTGTTAGTATTTCCTATCTTTTTCCCTGAATTGTTAGAAAAAGAATTATTCCATTTACGCTTGTTATTAAACCCACCTGAACTGGGTTCTGCCTTACTTTTTCCTTTCTCACTCTGAGTCTTTTTGTCCTGATGAAACTTAGCGAGATTTTCATTCTCACTTTCAATTATAGTGGCCTTCTCTACTATTTCAGAGAAAGTTTTGATTTGATGCACTGATAATTTACTCCTAATTTGAGGTTTTAAACCTTCTTGGTACCTACGAGTTTTTCTAAGTTCAGTAGTCACTTGATGAGGAGTAAACCTGGATAGTTCATTAAACTTAGCTGTATACTGGGTTACAGAATGATCTCCTTGTTTTAAGTCCAGAAATTTTATTTCCATTCGGTCTTTCATGGATTGGGAAAAATAGTTTTCAAAGAACAACTCTTTAAATCTATCCCAAGGAACAATTTCAGTTTCTACTCGACCTTTGGTTGATTCCCACCAATAATTAGCTTCACCTTTCAAGAAGAAAGTTGCAAAAGTTGTCTTCTGGTTATTACTAACATTGGTTACTAGGAAGAATTTTTCTATCTCAGAAATCCAAATCTGTACATCTACAGGTTCTAATGTACCTTTAAATTCAGGTGGTCCAACTAATTTAAAGTCTTTAAAGGATGTATTTTGGTTTATAGGTCTGTTTATTACTCCTAACATCATATCTACTAACTGTTGAGTTGGATTATCCTCATTATTCATTTCTCTTTGGGGTCTTACGGTTGGTGGCATGATTACATAAGACAACAACAAAGATTCACATAAGATTCTTAAATAACCACAACATATTGTTTATTTATAACTCATAGTCTTATAACAACTTTAAACATACTAGTATATTATACAGTACTTATCACAATACAAACTTTGAATGCTTCTTTATTGTACTAATATAAAGCATCCAACCTCTATGGTACTCTCTAGAATTCATTGATATCATCAAAGGAATCACTGGATCGTGTGACAAACCACAGATCGATCGATGAGATAAGCGTTTTCTTCTCTCTCTTTGGATATCGAGTTACGACACTGCTGCAAATCATTAAAAGTATCTCGAACTCCGAGAGATGTTTTAAGAAGTCTTTGACTGAATTTCCTCACTGCTCCTATGTGCGTAGATGCGGTTGTACTTTCGAGTTGATGGCTATGACTTCTTTCATCCATTAGCATACTGATCATTAAATCGCCTAAACTTCATCTTATTGTTCTCACATTACATTGTTATGCATAGTAGTGATGCCATTGCCTCATCATGCTCATCTATTCTCATTAGTTGTCCATTCATTGGATCTTCTTCTTCTTCTTGACATCAAGCGGTTGTTGATCATGAAGCAATTCTTCTTCTTCTGCATCACTAGCTATAAAAGACTCTATTTGCGGTGGATTGATCACTCTTTCTTCAGCATTAGAGTTGGCCATCTATAAAAGAAAACTCCATAAATACTGGTATAAAGGTTTACATAACATAATAATTTTAATGTTAAATTTTATGTCTTTTAATTTTTTTTTTACGGACTCGAAGAATATATACTAAGAAAACTCTTCCTTATATCTATAGCCTTAATAGCTCTGATACCAAAATTGTAACACCCCCATACCTATACTCCCGTGGTATCCGGTATGGTGTTTATAGAGAATTAACATAATGCATTTAAATCTATACACCCATGGTATCTGATTAAAACATTACATTAGATAGAGGGACTATCAAATATAATTCCCATAGATTCAAGATTCACAGTATCCCATAACAGATGATAATTCCCAAGAGAAATATTATTGTGTTTGGATACCCTCACTTGAATATATAAACTGTATCTATGACTAGAGTCTATCTATCAAAATTGAGTATCGATAATAACATGAGCGATCCATATTACCAATACCCTCACCCGGATGTATAGTCTATGTCATGCGATTATATCTTATATCGTATATCGATAGTAACTATCTATCTGAAATTCAGAGTATTAATAACAACATGAACAGTCCATGCTATTAACACCCTCACTCAGATAAATAGTTCCCAAGGATCTCAACTAGAATAGAAGACATATTACTTTACATCTATATATGTAAGAAAACACGGTTACGGAAATAAAAGATGTTATATATATCATAATATTATGATTAAATTACAAAATTCTCATAACGAGTTCTTATTACAAAGTATTCATACAGACAAGAATATAATCTAATCTATGTAGGGACGCTTCCCTTTATCTACTCTAGATGTTCCAGGATTACCATCTAATACTGCAAAGGGAATAATTTGCAAGGGTGAGCTATGCCATGCTCACCAAGTTGTATATTTATAACAATATAGGATTTGAAGAATTATAACAATTCAAATTTCGACTGATAGTTGTTACCATTTCTGGATTTCTAATTCCAACTAGTTCTGGAATTTTTATCATTTCTGTCAATCACAAAGACTTAGAAATTACATTAGGATGTGAGATAGGGGATCGGCTATTGACATCCTAGGAGTATGCATATCACCTACGATTGCTCATTTACACTTACAATTTCTTTGTCGATATATTCATTGACTACACTTTGCTCCCTTACGGGATACTCGACTTGATTAAAACGATTGTCTTACCTAAATAATTTGGCTTGACCTGAGTTTTATGCTCGATAAACAATATCATATGAATAAATAATTCATTTCTTAGTAAATGCTTTGGAACTATAGCAATAACTTTTCAATAATAGGTAATTCAACATAGGTGTATTATATCAACGATATAGCAAGATAGAATCTTGTTCAAATGAATAAGCAGGGTTGATAAATTTTGCATAAGTAATAAATTGGGTATAGAAGACTTGCTGGCGTAGATCGATTCAAGTTATACTATTCAAATGCTAATAAATACTATAGCGTTCAAGAATATAAATCTAACACGTTAGTATTGATAACAATACTCAAATAAAACATTTATTTAATATGGGATTAGATTTAATAGGGTTTGACTTTTAATACCTTTGATAAATGAACTAAATTTTATTTATAAAATTTGGTTATATTTTAAATAATTTAATTATCCTTATAATATATTTTAGAAGGTTTAAAGTATTTTTAAAATATTTATTTATCCTTTAAATGATTTTTAAACCATTTATCTCTATTTATAAGTAATTTATATTTACTAAAATTTTATAAAAAACATTATTTAATATTATTAAATAATTTATAATCATTTATTATGATTTTGATTTCAATAATAATATTTTTACATAATTATTTAGTATTTAAAAGTAATTATTCTAATTACTTTATTAATAAGTTAATTATAAATAATATCTAAATAAAATAAAATAATTATTACATTTTTGTAGAAATATCAGAAATAATTTATAATAATTTAATATAATTTTTAAAACTGTTTTTATTAATTATTTCTAATTTTTTATAATTTATTTCTAAAAAAATAATTTATGTCCGTCGCTAAAGCTCTACAGTGATAGAAAGTGTCGCTGTAGGTGTTCTTGAGTTTCTGGGTAGCCGTTGCTCGTGGTCGAGTGGCTAGTTTGACCATTAAATAACTCGGTATTGGTAATGATTTTCGGTTAGATCAAGTATTGGTGTTGTAGTACTCGTGTAATATATCTGAAGATAAAGCGATAAGCGGGGCTTTAATCTACATCTAACAAGAAATTATAAAGATTCAAAATTCTTTGTCGGATTTGTTCTTGGGTTTACGGGTAACCCGGAGAGCGATTGGTCAAGCCGGTCAGCGGTTTTGTGGCTTGAATAACTTTGATTGATATATTAGATGTATGTTTTGTTTGTTGTAACATGTAGTCTATATACCGGGGTAAATATATATAACATTAACATGAACAAATCATAATTCTAAGATCTCTATTTATGATGGTCAAAATCTGACTAACAATTTGTTCTTTCGTGTTCTTGAGTTTTACGGAAAACCCGAGAAAACTTCGGTAAATACTCGATCGACTACTTTTGACCAATAATTTGAGTAATCCTATGAGTTGTTTGTTCGATTGAAGATCATAGATATGTAGTATGTATGCAGTACCAATTTATAACAAAAACATAAACAATTAACAATCGAGAAGATGATTAAGCGAATTCGATCAAAGTAGTAGGTTAATTTGTTCTTGAGCTTTACGGGCAACCCGAGAAAACTAACTTTCCGTGAGCAGTCGACCCAATTTGGTTGATTATATCTTGGAATCTATGGTTCATCCGAACTATTTTCTTTTCAGATTAAAGACCTACTTACGGGCTCTGAATATCAATCGATTAATGAGACCAAAACATAAACACACATGAATCAAAAAAAGCCACGACATTTCTATTACATCGGACCATTTTTTTCAATATTCCCAAATTTCATAAAACAGCTTAATTAAGGCATCTAAATGTTATGAAAACGTGTTCTACCACTCTAGCATACTTTCTAACATCCTAATACAATATTCTAAACATCTAAACAACAAATCTAACATAAGATCAAAGAGAAATTTATGAACTAGGGTTTGCACCTTTTCTTGAGAAATTTGTGATTCTAGCTTCTGATCTTGTTGCTGATAACACCCAGGCTTGATATGGTAGGTTTATAAGTGTATCTAGGCTTTGAGAATTTGTGGGTTTGCTCAGCCCTAAGGTTCCTATTTATAGAATTCTCCAACTTGGCTTTTTAGTCATTTTTCCACCTACTTGCCTCCATAAAGATCTGATATGTGACTCTTCTGCTGCTTGGGAGTTTGGAAGCATGTCATGTGATGTTTTGGAACTTGTAATGGTGACTCCCAACCTACTTGTGAGCTAGTTGATTAAGTTAGTAGCTTAATTTGGTTTAAATCTTCACTAATCTTGATTAGGGTTTTGTTTCTAATGATTAGGAATGTTAAGTAATGTTAATTAGTACCTAATAGAAGTTTACTAACCATGATTAAGTGTTAACATAAGCTAATTAGAGTTAGATTAGCTAATTAGGGTTTAATTAATAAATTAGGGTTAGGGTTTTGCTAATTTGGGTTAGGGTTTGTTAACCTAGGTTTACTAACCTAAATTTCTCACTAATCTAACAAAGCGCGACAAAGCAACTTGTCAAAATAATTTTACCTATTAGAAGATTATGGATTAAAAAAAAAAATTTAAGCCACGAGGTGTGTAAAGCACGACATTTTTCGGATAAAAATTTTTTTTTGGTCAATTTTGTCAAACCAAGTATATAATAACACGTAACATATTGAGCAGGAGAAATTTTATTTATATAGCAGGATTTATACATACGAGTCTTATTAGGGTTTTGGGTTTTACGGATAAATACAAGCTCATCTACTTAATCGAGGGTACATGCGAGCTATAAGACCAACATGGCATCCCTCTCGGATGAAGGAGGTAAAGTCGTAGTCTCTCGGATAAGAATATCCACACGACCCAATAGATCTGTAGCCATCTGCATGATGACCATATGCTCATCAATATAAGCGCTCATCTCTGCGATCATACCAGTGGTAAGGGACCTCGCTGCAGTACTATCTGTGACAGCCACATCTCGGGCAGATATAGCACTATCCCGCTTAACTATCATTGCGTCTCTATCTGATCTAGCCTCATCACGCTCAGCGACGGCGACATCTCTATGAGCCAATGCCTTGTCTCTCTCTAATAGGGCGGCGTCCCTCACATCAAGAGCAGTCGACATCATAGATCGAATCTGATCACTCTCAAAGGTCATCAGATGAAGACTCTGCTCTAAGTACTGTGCCGAGTGCTGAATCACAAAAGTACTGGTACTAGGAGAATCCGAAAGAAATGCTGGCAACCCAGCAGCGGTATCCTCCTCGATGTAGGTATAAATGTCCTCTATAGGCTCCGTCTCCATCCATGCGGAGTACTCTGCAGAATAACCGGACGATCATTTGGCGAAAAGCGGCTAGCTCGCCGATCCCAAAGAAGCGATATACGAGATCGGTCCTCGGCTGAAAGGTATCGAGAAGCTGAACGCTGAAAATGCTGGAACTGGTCGAACTGCGACATCATGGCCAATGGGTGATAAGTAGTCATGCCCCTCAAGCAAGCCAAAGGGAGGAAATCCATGCCCGGAGCATGAGTAATGAAGCTGTATGGTGAGCAAAGCCCCGAGCACAATAATATGCTAAATGGATCTCTTATATCTGCCAAAAATGCGGACCAGGACTGAGCATCTGTACACTCCGATGGCTGAAAGGAGTATGACATAGCCATATAATGGGAAAAGAAATACCCATGTCGTCTAAGGGTACTAACCGGTCGCAAGTGTGACATAAACCACACATACAGCATGACCGAACTCCCGGTAAACACGCCTGATGGGTAAGTACTGCAGTAGGATGTTGATCGCAGGGTCTCTGCCACAATCATAGGTACGATGGTACGACCCTCCCTGAGAGCTCTCACAGTCAATCCTGTGAGAGTCATGAATCGTCTACTCAAGTCTCCCAAAGCCATGTGCACGCAAGGTCTGTCTAGGGGCAACATCGTCAAATGGGCATACTCCTCCAGAGTAGGAGTCAACTCATGGGTGCCAAAATGGAATACCTGCCTATCAGGTAGCCAATGCTCTATCATCCCGTCCACGAATCCTGCAGGAACCTGAAATACCAAAAGGGTCATGGTATCTCGCAAAGAACAGATCTCTGATCACCACAATTCGGTGGTGACATGCTTTATCGTCACGATCAAGATACCCAATGCCACCACTGATGGTGGGGTATGATCTATAAGGCTAACTGTCGAAGAAGACATCTGTGCGGGCCGTGTCATAAGACCATCCAGGGGTTAATGTTTAATATCTCTGGACATACATACATATGCATAACATGATACATGTATAACAGATAATGGATGGCAATATGATATAGGGAATGAAAAACGATGCATACATTCCTAAATATATCATCACCTAATACATCAGCTCTAAACAGCTACAAGTACATGAAAATGGGGCACAGACGCCCTACTACTAACAGAGGCCTATCAAAAGATATAGCGAGAATGGGGAACAGCCACCCAATATCTAACAGAGGCCTATCAAAAGATATAACGAGAATATACATCAGAAGAAGACCAGGGTCTCGATGTCCACATCCTCAATCCTGTCCACCTCATGTAACTCCTCCTGAGTCACTGGATCTCTATCAACAGGGATGTCAGGCCTATAAAGAGGAGGATCTGCACCGGCAAAACCAAATGGGTAGTCTGAGGGGCCAACGTCCTGAGCTAGAAGGAACAAATGACTCCGCCTCTGCTGGATCTCTGCCCAAATGCCGAATAAATATGTTTGCCTGATCCAACTGCCGGGTCAAGCTATCAATCTAGGTCAGATGAGTCGGAGCTCGGACACAAGCCACCCAATCCTTTATCATCAAAGATCCTGGAACCATGTCCTCCATAAACTGTGTGGCACAGGACTGGGCCCCAATAGTGCGAGGGAGCCACAAGCGCTGGAATATCTCCTGAGTATATGGACCCTCGGATAAATCAAAACCGTCAAATCCCAACAATGGAATATCAGTGGCGGGTGGATCGTGATCTGAGCTAATGGCGCTGACGAGGAGGCAAGATCGGTATACTGAATCTCTCTGTGGTGCTCCTAATAGCACGCTCTCTAAATAGAGCTCCCGGCCTCCATCGTGAAGAGAGAAATCTCGGGTGGAAATCAAATACTCTACTCTCGGTAGGGTGTCCATCCTCAAAATCGATGGTCAAATGATCCCCTGAGTATGGAAGCCATGTGAGGGCATCAGCCGTCAGCAACTCCAGCTGCATACGATAGTGAGCGAAGCCCTCAGATACAGGGACCTCTGACAAAATAGAATGGTGCCATCGTCGTTGTCGTGGATAGGTATCTAAGCCTAACATACTCATGGGACACAAACATGAAAGCCTCTCATAGGCCCAAAACTGCCAACACAATGACAAAACATCTACTATCAGTAAACATTCTTAACCTGTGAATGGAAAAATTCAAGAGAAATACTCACCAGCAGAAACGGGTAAAATCCTAGCCAAGCCTCAGTCAAACCCTGTGAGCGCAGACGCATGCCCCGGAGGAAATAGGCGAAGGTGTAAGAGCCCTAGTCATACTCTCCTATATGGTCCATATCGCGTGTGGTGCTGACCAAAGCGAAAGATACCGTGGAAGAGTTATCTGCTATGAAGCAGCCTCGAATGATCATCCGAAATAATCATCGCAGAACGCGATCCCTGATCCTGACATCATCAGACATGGGCTCACTCAATAGCCCGCTCATAACATCTATGCTCAAAGGACCTAAACGGATAGTCCTGCCCTTGAGCGCCCCCGCCGGAACTCCTAATAAGGATCGGACGACAGTAGGGGTGATATTCGCCATGCAAGGCACGGGCTCCCCTCCAAACTCCATACCTGTGATAAATCGCCAATCCATAGGCGTCATCATCACCTCGCAATCCAGTGAGGTGGGAGGTAGTCGAGTCGATGAAACCATCACTCGAGATAATGCCACGAGGTAACCCAGGGGACAACGACGGGGAAGGATGGAGAAAATGCCCAAATCACCACTCACGTACCTCTTGCTCTATAGTCAGGATGAAGCGCCTGGTACATGGAGTGGATGCTAAACCAGTTCCCCCGAGGCTGTGTAAAACTTGGAACCTGCATGAAACACAGATCAACATCAGAACCCTTTAATCCTTATCAATAGGAAAGAAGGAAGATAAAGTCTAACGTCATACCTCGTTAGCATGCAAGTACATCGATGGGTGTCTACCCAAATCACCCAAAGAACTACGGGTTCACCACACGGATGCTCGGAAGCTCCACCGTGAGGATATGTGTAGTGAGAGGCGGGATCCTCAATATCTACCTCCTCGTCCTCGACGTCTGGAACATCTACCTGGACAGGACAAATCACAGCCTCCACCAATCGACGAGGTCATTCGACAGAAGAGGGGACGAAGCACGTGAAGCTTTCCGCCCATGCATGAAGCGGTCCTATAGGAACTACTTACTGATCGGATCCATAATATCCGGACAACAAGTCTCCAAATCACCTCGAGAAAGGTGTGGTATTTCCTTACACAGAGCTTTCTAAAATGCATTATATGACTATATGCATGCATGCATTTACTTTAACATATAATAGAGTTAGAATGCATGACTACCCAATGCCTATATTTGGAAAATTTTTGCCATAGTCCCCTTTGAAAATAGGACTATCCCGTACGCACGTAGGCATGTACAGGTGGCCATTCAAATAGACACTTTTTGTCCCAAAGTCATATACCTAATATATGCATTAAAAATCAAATTTTCATGCATAAGGCCAACCTCAATGCTAGGAGTATTTTGCCTTTCTACCTTTTGCTCATTGGACCTCGAATAGGACAAAAAATAGCAGAAAAAGGTGCCAATTTGACTATCTCAGAAGTTAAATTTTTTCACATCATTATGTTCAGCATGGTTTAATACTAACATTTACTATGTCAAATATTTTTTATCAAGTCATTTGTGCATACATAATCACTACTATGTGTTTAGATGCATTTCGTGCAATATCTCACAATCTAACGCAGACGAAACGGAAAAAAAATACATGCATACGTTACCAGGATAGTGTAGAACACTTGTACGGTGACAGAATTTGCATAAAGCAGCCCGAACTCAGCAGATCTGAAGATGGCTCGCGGTTTTTCTAAAGTGAAACAAGTTGAAAGTGACTTATGAAGTGAAGCTCTTTGGGATTTATCATCACGCTGCGCAGCAGCTCACTGCTGGCTCCTCTATGTGGGTCCCACCCCTCCGGCTCCGTCCAATTCGAGTTGAAACAGAATTCTTACGGGCTAGAAAGGTCAAATCGGGAATAAAAATGCCACGCGATTGTGCAAAATAGCATACAATCCTGGTCTTCTCAGAAGAGACTTTAAATCTGTACATCACTCATTGGTAGTCGCCTGAACACAAGGTATACTGCCGATATCCTCAGTTGTCACAAATCACATACGGCAATACCTTATATAGGTCCGATCTTGCGTGAGCTCCAGTCGTTACCCTACGTGTGTCCCCGACGGAAGATTCTAACGTGAATCCTCGACGGGGATTACAACGTGAATCTCGATGGGGGGTTATAACGTAGATCCCGGTGGGGTTCTAACACGTTCATCCGTTGACAATTCTATCAACAAAGGTCAAGCGACCTTGACATTATTTCACCGATGGATGGTGTAAATCCATCAAGCGTTGAGAACCTTTGGTAGTTGCGTACGTACTCATGCGTCCCCAGTAGATCCCCGATGGGGGTTACAACGTATAGCTCCGGCAGGAGTAGCAATGCATGCTCAGCCATTGACTCACATATCAACGAAGGTCAAGCAACCTTGACATCATTTTAGCCGATAGCGTTTAAACATATCAAAGCTATAGAGCTGTTTGAGGTTCTCATACCCAGCTACTCATATTCCCCAGCGGATCCCCGACGGAGGTCACAACGCAATGCTCCGTTGATCTACACGTCAGCGAAGGTCAAGCAACCTTGACGATCTCCTCACATAGTTTCAGCCGTTGATTCACATGCCAGCGAAGGTCAAGCAACCTTGACAGTATATCCCACAGGATGTTTCAGCCGTTGATTCACACATCAACGAAGGTCAGGCATCCCTGATAGCATTTGCTTTTGGCAGTAAATCCAACAGAATCGTGACATATTCTGGCGATACTAACAATGTCAACATTATCAAAGAGGATAGATGATGGAATATGTTATACACATCCTCAAACAGATCAAGCTTTATCCCCACAGACCTCTTTCACATAAGAGGTACCCCTTCAGGATCGAGTCGTTATCAATGACACAGGAATTTGGTGATAACTCCAACACCAACATCCTAACAGATTCGACTTGCACATCAGATCTGGTCAGTATTACCAATCCCCAGTTGAAGCAGCAGGGAGACAACAATCATCCTCAGTATGTTGGGCCACAACCCCGTACACATGTATCATACATTTGCATCATGTTGCTATCCTTAGCACTATGTTTATCTTGTTGCGTTTCAAGTGTCTACGATTCTTTATCCTACCCATGCATCGCCATGCATGGTATGATAAAGAGGGGAATCTGTACACTCAAAATTTTTGTACCATCATTACTAACATCATAGGAGGATGATTCATCTTTAAGAGAGAACCACGAAAGACAATCCAAATCCATACCGGATACTACCAGAAGTGCGGCATCAACCCCGGATCGCAATCTGGGAGTAACGATTTCAACCTCGGATCTAACCCCGAGACCTGCAGATACTATACCGGAACACACACCGGAGAAGACCGATTAATCTCAGAAATAACCCCGAGGTATCCAGTCTCAGTCCCAACCATGGGAATAGTCACCAACCTTGGTGATAACCCCAAGGAATGCAATTTCGAAGATAACCCCGAAAATGCTTGTTTGAAATGCCATCAGCTTCAATCTCGGCACTCACAACGAGATACATTGTGCCAACCAGACAAAAACATAGGGAAGACAGGCACACCTCAAAGATAACAATGAGGACCTTCAACAATTGCATCAGTCCAATCTCAGGGAAGTCTGAGCAACGCCTGCTTTATCGGCCCAATCCGGCGATAACACCGGTGAGGGGCAACATCGTCATCTCGTCCAAAATGTTGCCACGTCTCGTCTTTACGCAACGATGTCCCACAAGGCTAACGAATCCCGAGTGACTATTGTACGGGGTAACGGATGAAAGTTGAAGCTTGAAGACTGGAGGGCATCGTCCCATCTTCAATGACTTCGTACAAACTCTAATCCCATGCCATCGTACAACTCTCGACAACGGCTGTCCGAAATAGGTCCTGAATACCTCAAAACGGATGCCCGGATTACACTTCTCAAAATCCGAGTGGACATTACGATTGCTGAGTGCCGCATGCTGAGACAACCTGACCAGACAAATGGGGTAGGACAGAGGCACCACTTTATAAATAGAGGGCTTGGGTCTTTGATTTTAAGAGAAAAAAAAGAGGAAACCCTGTGAGCTCTGCACTCACCATACGATTGTATTTTCCCACTTTCAAACACACTGTGAGCTCATATATAGCCTCTTTTGTACCCACAAAGCCCGGTGTTTACCACTCTAAAGATATAGAAGCCTTTTTTAGCGGTCGGTGTAAGCCTTCTCACACACTTTAGAGTCTTTCTCTTCATCTTTGCACACACACCCTTCACACGTTGAGAGTCGTGTTGCTTGCTTTTTTACTAGACTTGATTGCGTGGTTTCATTCGATCAGATATATATATATATATTATATATATATATACTTATATATATATTGACTAACATTATCGAGTTATGCCTCGATTGAGCCTAGACTTCGGTCTGGAGCGTTTACTTGCTTTTTTATATATATATATATATATATATATATATATATATATATATATACTTATATATATCAACTGTGTGTCGGACTTTGTTCGATGAGCCTAGACTTGATGCAAAAGTGCGTTTATTCGCTTTTATATATATATACTTATATATATCAACCATGTGTGCCGGACTTTGTTCAATGAGCCTGAGACTTGATGCTAAGTGCGTTTACTCGCTTTTTTTATATATATATATATATATATATATATATATATATATATATATATATATATATATATAGCGTGGTAACTACATCGATGAGCTGGATTTACATCCGTTATATTTATATATATATATATATATATATATATATATTAAATCTGCTGGAGTTTCTCTTCGTGGCGATTGATCGCTTTACTGACTTTATTTACGTTTTATCCCTTTGAGAGTTTCTCTCCGTGGCGGTTGATAACTTTAATGACTTTATTTACATTTCGATCCCCCATGGAGGTGCTTCGTGGTGGTGATTATGTTATGTATATATATATATATTTACCGCTTTTATATATATACCGCCATCGCTTTCATACAAATTGCAACATTCTGTGTGCCTAGGAATCATGTGATCACAGATTCATCTCATTGGATCTAGATTCGGTTCCGTGATGGACATTTTCAATTTATGGCGACTTGTAAATTATTTTACGATGTCTGAATTTCCTCAGATGGTTTCCATACCCACGAGGAAGTCGGCATTATTTTTGTATATTATTTTCATACGGATGCCTCGCATCCGTCAAATAAAATCAATCCAGCCGATCACTTAATAAAAATGGGAGTGTAAAAGGTCTCAATTCCTATTGAGCATCAGGGTTTGAAAAATTTCTTTTATAAAACATCACTGCCATATCTTGCTAAAAACTGAATTTTTACATAAATTCAAATCCTGTGTATATAGGTTCGAACGAGGCCTCGCACAACTTTCATATAACTGCACATTGACCCACACATACACACATACACACTCAGATAATAGTTTCTTGAAAAGAGGCGGTCACTGTGGTAACACGGATGGCGAGGGGTGCCTAACACCTTCCCCCCGCATAACCAAGTTACCGGACCCTAAACGAATCTTGGTTTCGCCGACCCGTATATCAGTGTCACATCACTGGATCAATGTGCAAACCTTTTCTCGGTTGTGTTGGTACAACCATTTAAAAAACCAACTGGTGACTCTTAATTGGTCCCATAAATCGACATTATACATGTCGAACCTTTTCACTTGTTTTTTTCAAACAAATCTCACCTAAAATGAGAGCACCAAAGAACAAGTAATGTAGAAAGGACACCCAAAAATCCCGGCGTCGACAGCGGTGACCAAACCTCTCCTTGTGTAACTTCTAGACATCGTTAATATTGCAAAAATAATATTAATAACTTTGTCATCTCAATTATTGATTATAAAATATTAACAATAATTGAATCAAATAACGTGAGATACTATGCATCATTCATCGTAATAATAATTGAACAAAACCTGAGTGACTTCTCACGTAAGCATCAATAATCAATACTGGTGTACTCCGTAACCACGTATTCATGTATTTTTAACAAGGTGTTTCAACAGTTAACGGTAAAACTTCCGCCGTTATTTTCATAAAGTATTTTTGTTGTTTTCATAATCGACAATAATTCCGTTGTAGGGTCCACCAATGATTGTGCCGTTATGCGAATATTCCTGTTAAAAGCGAATATTCCCAAACCAATCGAATATTATATAACAACTTCATGCGTACTTTGCAAAATTTATAAATATTACCCACAACTATAACATTATATCAAATTTACTCCATAATATTCAAAAATGATATTTATAGAAAATTCATCTTTATTTATAAAAGTTGGGGTCTTACAAGGACCCATTTAACTATGGGTACCAAAAATAAAAATATATCTAACCTGCAGGTACTTGGTCTATCTGACCACACTAAGGAATTCTGAAACAGAAGAATTCAGTCAAGAAGATTCAACCAGTAGAAGGCTTAAGACTGTTCAGAAATGATTCTGATAAAATTCTTATATGTCAAAGCCTATCATTGAAGACCTACTGAGCTAATCTGAATGATGCTCATATGGCTGCTGATCTTTATATGGAAGCAGGCCATTCAACCAAAGATGAAAAGGGTCTTATATGTTCAATCATGCAAAGCATGTCATAAGAGAAGAATCCTCAAGGAATCTCACATCAGAGGATCATAGAGCATCAATCATGAGGAAATCATTACGGGAGCAGAACTCCACAAGTATACACTGACAAGGATGACTACGTTCATAGTGATATCAAAGGATCGTAGAATGATCAACCCTGAAGATACCGATTTCTACGATATAAGAAGATTTAATGACTTCAGCCAGAATGAGATATGCAAGGCTGCCTTCTGATACACATGAAGAAGAAGAACTCATACCTATCTGAGAAGACAGTATCAACCATGGGGGAGCAGTGAATTGCTAACAAAACAGCAGTACTAAAATATCAAAAATACATTATGAAGTAATATACCAGTTATAGAGTCCAAAAACTTTATGGCTGATGAACCAAATGATGATCCATAATCAGTATGAACGTCTCAATACGTACTACTGATAACCTTGTCAACCACCCAACTCAAAATCATGGAGCGCCTACGATCTAACATCTGATCGTAGTGTAAGAGCAGGAGGACACCACGATTAAAGCCAATGCAAATATCTAAAGTTAGTAGAGGAACTCCCCAGCAAAAAAGTTCGAATGAGATGTTAGTGAAAATCACTTCTAATGTTTTTCATTTGGAAAGCGCCTCAGGAACAAACCTGACCCTTAGTTCACTCTTAGAGGTTGGCCCTTCTTAAGCTACCTAAACCCAAAAGGAATGCTTAGCAAAGTTCATCTCAAGGACCAAGATAGTCCACGATCGGAGAGTAGAGTTTTAAGATAACTCAACGATCATAGTTCAATCTCAACGATTGAAGAAGCAGACTCGATGATCACAGACTTCTAAGAGGGTACACTAGCTCATGAGGAGTTCTAAAGAACTAAACAATTGCTCAATTATTCAGATCATGAGAAGACTAGTTTGAATACTGGTTGGAAAGATGACGTGCAGACTCATCTCAGAAGTAGAGTGCCCAAACCTTTATAAAGTACATCAGTGGCTAAGACATGCAGTTTCAAGATGAGGATTAATGTCAAACCATCCATTGCAACATCTCTCAGAAGAAGATCGTTGAGTCAACAAAGAAAAACGTAGAGTCCATAGCTACCTCACTAAGCTAGTCTACGAACCAAAAAGGTCAACGGTCAATCCACATCATTGACGCCTATTTTCTTAAAAGAAATATCAAATTGAAAAGTTTATGGGGAGTTACAGTTTATTACTGGGCATCGTGTAACCAATGGCTGGTTGACACATCACAACTTATGTAGAGTCAGAAGGAACTGTCATAAAGATAAATTCAAAATCTTCAAACAGTTATCAAAGGTTGTTGAACATCTCTCTATCTTTTTCAAACCCTAGAATCCTCTTCACAGCCCAAATCAATTAACCCTCCAGAGCCTTGCCTAAATCACATTAAATTATCTCTCATAAAACTTTCTAAAGCAAATACCCATATTCTTCGAACTCTTTAAATGAGAGATTGACGAGTAATCACTGGCATTCAACTCGGAACCAAGACGTTTGAGAAATACGAAAAGAAGTTCAGAGATATTCTTAAATTAGTAAAGAAGGCTGGATTCTCAGAATGTCTTGAGACAAACACTCAAATATATGGTCAACTGGTTAAAGAGCTTTACTCAAACGCATCCATAAATTTTGGAACCCTTTCTACCAAGGTCAAATATCAGATTCTAAAGCTAAAATCGTCTGACATCAATCAATGCTTAGGCCTTCCTGACCTAGGACTGAAAAGCCTTGATGAGATTGACACGGAACAAGCAAAGAAGATTATGGTATACAAAAGAAACCCTAGTCTGAAAGACATGAATAAAAAGGAGTCTCCTGAAGAATTTAAGTTCCTTGCTGATATAGTGAGCAAATGTATACTATGCAAGGATACGGCATATGACACTGTGATTTATCAACAACTAAAGATTATGTCTGCAATAGTTTTGAAGAAGCAAATAAACTTGGGGGTTATCTTGCTCGATCAAATTTCCAAATGGCTGGAAAAGGCTGAAATGAAGAAGTCTACAGATAAACCCCTTACAAAGGTTTTTCATGGCAGACTCTTGAGCATTGTGCTAAAGAAGAAATTGGGAAGCAAGATCAAAGATGATGAGGGAGAACCACTAAATGTCCATAAAGTCATGTCTCCACAGCTTTTTGTGAACTAGAAGAAAAATCCCAAGGAAAATAGGAGGCTAATAACAACTAGGAGCAGCAGCAAGGTCTCTGCAAAGAAAAGGAAGGCAAAGAAGGTGGAAAGCTCTCAATCTGATGACTCTGTACCAGTGGCAACAACACTAACAAGGAAGAAGTCCAAGGGTGTGAAGAAAACAAAGGCTCCACCAAGAAGTCTCTCCACTAACAACAAGGAAGCAGGAGAAGAAAAAGGTCTCAACTACAAAAACAACATAGAGAAGAAGTAACAGATTACTTCAAGGGCCACCCAGAAAGAAAGCAATGGTGATAAATCAACCAGCCAAAGTTCCCCAAGAAAGTCTATCTTCCAAGGATGAAAGTGTAGAGTCAGAAGATTAGAAGGGTGTTAGTTCCCAGTAGGAACAATAGATCTAGAAGGGGGGGTTGAATAGATCCTTTTAATTTCAAATACTTTTCTCTTTTATTTTGTATTGCTATTACATTAGCATATGACAAACATAAGAATCTTTTCAAGCACAGCGGAATAAGTAAAATATCCCCTTCATTGATATATTCATAATCATACATACATTGTTCATAGAGTTAGTTCGGTTGTAAGCAGTTAGAACATACATAGTGATTATAATGATTATAGTACATAATGTAAATGACATAATGTAAAAGACACAAGGGTTTTAAGTGGTTCGAGAGACTCAAGCTCCTAATCCACTTTTACTCGCTTTCAACTAGCGAGATTTCCACCAAGGAAGGCGGCACCTGAATCACTAAGATTCCTTCAAGGCTAGCAGCCTTGGGACTTCAGTTCACTAAGAACTCTTCAAGGCCTGCAGCCTCGAAACTTATCTAGTTCCCTAGGAACTCTTCAAGCCCAGCAGACTTGGAACTTTATTTAGTCCCTCCGGACAAGGACCCCTCAAGCCCTAGATTTTGTTGTTTGTTTGTTGGTTTGTTGGAGTTGGTGTTGAGCTGCTAAGATATCTTCATGCTCTGAACATCTTTTGTACTTAGCAGCTTGGCGTGATCATTCTTGAAGTGCAGTTGAGTGTTGCATGATGCTCAGCTTCTTCAGTTACTCAACCACTTCGGATGATCCCTTGATGACTGCCTTGAAAATCGTTTCTCTTGATACATGATGGCTGCACATGATGGGTTTCTAAGATGACTATAAGCTCTTCTACTAGGTACTTAGAAACTTTCTCATGCTTGCCACCATGATGACGTTTGCGCTCTCCCTTCTTAATACTTGATGTCTTCTCATGATGGACTTGCTAAGATGATTGTGAGCTCTTCTCTATTGTACTTAGAGTCTTCCCATGATGGACATCAAGATGACATGATGCTCTTCTTTCTCTCGGACGTTCAAAACATTCTTCTTGTAGTAGAACTCTCACTTCTAAATAGTAGAACACTCACTTCTACTTCTTCCTTTGCATGTATCAGAGTGTTCTTGGTGGATCTTAGAGTGAGCCTTTGGACTCACTATTTCACATGGTTTAGAACAGTCCACTGTTACTCTAAACTCGGCAACTCCAGCAACCCTAGATCTTTGAAGCTCTTCCTGATTTATACTCCTTCCCAATCCTTCCATTGGAAAGTAGCCGTTGAAGGCTATTCAAATATCTTCACAGATCTCGAGTTGACAGAGGTAGACTGCTGATGTGACGTGTCATACTTTATCTAACATTGCAGTCTACTGTTTCACCTACCCATCAGAGATGTCACTTTAATGTCTTGGGCAGATTGAAGACTTTATTTCTTCCTTCTAATTTCTCAATCAGAGGTTGTCCTTTTGCATCGATGCTCTCAATAAGCACTTGTCCGAATATTACCCTTCAGATTAAACCATTGCCAATGCTTCAGTCTTCAGCTATTCGAACTCTACGATTCTGATGCATGTCTTCGAGGACCTGATCGTAGTGTCTTGTTGAGTGTTGCTCATTGACTGGTAAAGTTAACACTATGATCTTGAAGAGTGGTGATTGGATCTCCAATGTAGAACACCTCTTCCTTCTATTGTGCAGTGCTTCAACACTTCTGTTTTCTTTGACTGTTCTCGGAGACTGATGGCCTAACTCCTTGCTCTGGTCCCCTCTAAATAGCAAGACACTTTAGATTTTTGGCGCGTCCATCTCGCTTTCTCCTTGTGATCTCCCATTCACTTATCATCAATGGACTGACCCTATGCTTAATCACTTTAGCCTTGATCTTCAGAGGCTAACCAGTACCTCGGTTCACTTTCCATCAGTTCTTTCTTTGTTTGGCAAACACTTTGATCTCAGTTGCTTCCAAGATCGTTGTCTTACATTCACTTGACATGACCATCTTGTGACTTGTCGACTTTCCTTAGTTAGTTACTTGAAGTCTTCTTCGATCTCCTTGTGGAAGACTTCATCTTGAATGGCTTCACAACTCAATCTTGATGCTGATTGGGTTGGTGCTTAGATCTTCTGTTAGCTTGCATGCCATTCGTTGAGTGCTCTCTGGTTCCCTTCAGGTGGGATGTATCTTTGCAGGGCCAACCAGAGGCTTTGTTCCTCTGGATATCCTGGGAGTGCTCATTAGTTGAGAATCGTATTTGCTCTACGATTCTGCCTTGGCATTGCGAGCACAACTTTTGAGGTCGTAGTTCAGCACTCTATGATTCAGCTTCGGCTGTGCAGACACTACGACTTCGGGATCAGATTTTGACACTCTACGATTTCTATCTTTGTGATCGATGTCTTATCTGATATAGCTCGACTACGATCTCTGCATGTAATCAATAGACTCTACGAATGCAGAGTGTAGTCTACAATCCTTGACTTGGCTTTGGCATCAATAGACTCTACGACTCCGAGTGTAGTCTACGATCCTTGACTTGGCTTCGGCATCGGTAGACTCTACGACTCCAAGCGTAGTCTACGTTTCTGACTTGGCTTGGCGAGATGTTCTATTCGGCTCGTCAGTCGGTGTCTCACGATTCTCGAACACGACTTCCTCGGCAGACTTGGTCCCGAGGAAGTTCTACTCGACACACCACGATCCTTCCTCGCCTCTCTTGGCGGTCTTGAAACTCGAGATATACTATCTTGCAGACTACGATTCTGCCTCGAAAGCTCTAGAGATTTCCTTGACTCTCCTGGCGGATCACGATTTACAGTGCAAAGGCTCAACGATCAGACAAGCCAATCTATTACATCATAAGATCAACCTAACATGCTTGATCTTTCTATATTTATAGTCCTTGTACATCATTTCTTTTTAAGGACTTTACAAAGTTGTTTTGCTTATGTAGGATCAACCTAACATACTTGATCAATTCATTCTAAGTCCTTGTACACATGTTTCTATTATCAATCAAAGGACTTTACAGCTTTTCTTAATGCAAGCATACTTGCATATTATTCATTTATATATATATATATATATATCATAATCAAATCATATGTAAATAGGAATATCATTCACATGCTTATTCTTGACAAAGGGAACTGAAAGTTTCAAGATTGAGCCCTCGAGAAGCAAATCCAGCAATGAGGAAGAAGTTGTTTCTATGAAAGACTGAGCTAAGTCTGGAAATGAAGAAGAATGTTCAAGTCCTACTCCTAACTCTCAGAGCATCCACTCTGATGATGAAGAAAGGTTGCAATTCAACACAATTGCATCCTCTACTGATAATGCTCCAACAAGTTCACATGATGGCTCAAAAGATGTTGAGTCCAAAGAAGAAAGACATGCCCCTACTGCTGCTGAAGATCAAGGAAGTCTATCTGATGATACAAAAGCTTGGGAATCTAAAGAAGAAGAAAAGCTTAACTCTCATATAGTTGAACCTCCAAGGAGAAGAAAAAGCTACCGACTGCTTGCCAAATCTGTCCCAAAGAAGCAAGGAGAACCCTCTACTACAATCATTGACGTGAGTGATGATGAAGTTCAATCCAAGGGAAAAAATGTTGAAGAAAGTACTGGTGATGAAAGTCAACAAGAAGGATTCACTGATGAATTTGATGAAAGAAGTCAGCATGAGTAAAGCTCAGAAAGTGAAGAAATGGAGAAAGATTTTAGCTTTGCAAATCAGGAATCAGAGGAACCAGTTGACTGTCATGTTCTCTCTTCAGCAAGAACTAGCAGAAAAATAGTGGTGGAAGTTTTTGATGAACCAACAGAAGTACCAACAGAAAGATGGGTAAGACATGGGCAATGAACAACTCAAGGTTGTAAGGATGACTACATATGATGTGTTCAAAAATTGGAATAACATGGAGTTAGACTGCACCACTATCCTCTACAATCTTGATGATCTTTTGATGAGATGGTTCTTCCCTTGGATGCCATGGTTAAAGGCATATACTAAAAAGGATGGAAGTTACTTCAACTGGTGTTACTCACAGTTTACAAATCTGGAGCTGGTGTCTTAGAACTTCCCAAGGGTAAAGAAGTTTGCAACCATGATGATCAAAGACCAGCCTCACTATAAAGTCTACCGACAAGCTGGCAACCATTATATTCCCTATGATCGTAGAGTGGGTTCTGACGGCAGAAGGTTCATGACCAAGGACACGATCGTAGACTCCCTTCTCTCTATCACTAAAAATGATCAAGTTCATTTTGAAGAGCTTCCCTCTGCTCAAGCACAATTGTCTGACTTGCCTTCATCCTCCAACAATGATTGGCACTCAACGATTTTTCAGATTCTCACGGCCTTTGAAAATCTGTCCAAGAATGAAAATCGTAGAGTTCAATCTGGTGTTCAACATGAGCCTGCCTAACCACATGACCAAACTCCTACGGAGCAAGAGTTACTGGAGAATTCTGATGAGCTGGATGAGAAGATGTCTCTCATCACTGAAAAGTCTAAGATGCTGACTGAAGCAGGAGACAATGCAGCTCAAGATAGACTATAGGCCACTATATCTGATATATCTCTCAAAATTAAAGAGAGAGATCAAATCTATCTAAAGGCTATGGATGATCAGAAGGAAGAAGCTCTACGAGCACAGAAGGCTAATGAAGAGCAAGTCCAAGCCCTCTCTGACAAGATTAACAATCTGAATCAGTCTTTCTCCCTGCAACTTGAGCTGAGCCAAAAAGAACTCAAGATTGAGGTTGGTAACTCCTCTTATCTGATGGAGCAACTTATGTACAACATGGAGCAGCTTTCACAAGTGATTAATGACAAAAAGGGGGAGAAAAAGAGACATAGGAAGAAGCAATCAAGGAGAAGTAAGGAGAAAAGAAGCAAAGAAGACAAGAAGGCTAAGAAGAAGGCAAAGAAGAAGACAGCAGCAGCAAAAGCAGAATCATCATCTGAGGGGGAGCCAAAGGATGATGATGATCCTATGAATGCAGAGTTTGAGGGGGAGCCAGAAAAAGAAGAAGAGCATGAGTCCCAGGGGGAGCAAGAGAAAAGAGATCAAACAGATGAATAGCTGATCAACAGACATCCTGGAAACATATATAGAGCCAAAGAGGTACATCTCTAACTAATTAGGTATGTTCTGGATCCTGGATGTCAAGTGTCATAGCTTATAAAATTGTGACATCCCCAAATCCGGGTCTCTTCCAACCCGATAGATGGTGCTACACGGTGCTACAGTTCACATAAACATTCAATTGAAATACCTCAAAAGAACGGATATGTCTTTATATATATATATCAAAAGAATATTTACATTACCACAGGTTCTTTACAACCAATACATTGTCTTTGTCATAATATCAATATTATTTCTTACAAAATCTATAATATTACATAAGCAAGCTATAGGTTTGCCTTTGCCTTCCCTTTATCCTTGCCGGATCCATCAGTCCGTTCTGTCTTAGCTGCATTCATATGGTTCAAGCAAGAATGAGCCTAACTAGCTCAGCAAGTACAACAATTCAAGGAAAATAGCATGCTTGAAACATATGAATCGTATATCTTCAATAACTGGACAATAGTTACAGAGTACTATTGAAAATTCAAAATAGCACTTCTTTTCATTCAAAACGTTTTACAGCTACAATATTCAGTAAAACATCAATTCCGGTTCAAGACCGTAAGTATCTCATAAGTACTTTGAAAAGGACATCCAAGACAAAGTCGTAAGTTGATAGATAGCTTACGAGCACGCGTCAGGTGATCGACTATAGTACTTCTATGTTGATCAACACTACATTCATTAAACGTGTATACGTTTAAGTTGTGGCAACCTCACGTGCCTGTCATTTGACAACAAAACATTTTTAGCATACTCAATCTACTTTTGAAAACCACAACAATATTAGTTTGGTAAATCCTTAGCAATACTTGATAGAATAACATAGCATACATCTAGCCGAAAGGATTGGCTTTGACATTCACCAGATACTAACTCATGCGAAGAATACATGAATCACAAAGACTTGTCCAGATCGAAATGGAACAAGGGTTAGAGTACTTGCCTTTAGCGTCTGCTATGGTTTATACACGTGCACTTTACGTCTTTAAGGTCTCTACATTAGATGATAACATAACATAGAACATTAGGTCATTATTGATCACACATGGTTCCTAAAGAATCTTACCCTACTTCTCAATTTAATTACGTATTAGAATTGTTATTTATAGGTTCCGGCTTTCCATTACGTCCTTCTTCTATACATAAGTAATTGACTTAAATTAACTCTAATTGTTCATGTTTAAGACTTGATCATGTCTTAACAATGTTTCTTTTAAGATCTTCCTTTAATTGTTTATCAATTACTAACCATGTTCTATTTGTAAACATTCATTATTATCTAGGTCTTGAGGTCAAGGCCGCAAAGACCGGCTATTGTGCACTTGGTGTACATGTACTGCCAGCATCGCCACTACTCCTCAAAAATTCGGACTTCGGCCGCAGTCATGAAGTCTCTCAGATATATATGCCATACATGGCCATGACTCTCCAGGGGCTGATGGCCACTTTGGCACTGTGGTGTGGGTTAATTTTCCTTGTGCTGGTGCTTACGCCCCATTTCTGCACCTGATAACAATGGACAAATTTTTCATAAGTTGAGATTCCCGGACTCGTAACTTCTTCGTCATAAGTCCGAATTGGCTCGTTCAAGATCCTACGGGTCACAAGTTACGTACTCTATGCGTTCATGCAAGAATTTTATCTATATTACTTTGTTTGCTAAAATTTTGCCTATTGGTTCATTTTAACAAAAACGATAAACATTCGCGAACGTTCAACGCTCGTTTCTTCATTCTTAGTCGTAATCCGGCTATTTTTGAGTTCGTAACTCTATAATGAAAAATATGACTTGTCTCCATTGAAAACCAACGTCTCCAATGCCAAACACAAAATATGACTTCCATTCCGAGAATTTCACGAATTCGACGATTATCGTCCAACCGTGTGAATTTTGGCAAAACTTTATTACTAGTGATTTGTTTATCACTCTAAACACATTCATTCCATTATCTAGACATCTCAACTTATGTATTACAAAACTTATAGTCCAATTTGGTTATGGCTTATCTATAAGTTCATAACAATAATTCTTAATACATGATTTTTCATTTCCTTATGACTTATTCGGCTTGGTCCATTGCTTATCAACCTCTCTTATGTTCTCAACGTCTAAGTTCATTAGTTTAAAATTCTCTTATCAACCTACCATGATAGAGATGAAGAAGACAAGATCATTTACCTTAGATGATTACTTCCCTTCTCTTTGCAAAGTCTAACAAAAGTTGAAAGGGCTTATAAGTGCTTATGGGCTCTAACAAATAAGTTGCTTTGAGAGAGAGTTATTGGATGAAATTAATCAACCAAATAATGAAATGAAAGCTTTATATTTATAGGCAATACAAGGTTAGGGCATTAAGGGCATTTAGGCCATCCCACCTCCTTAGTTAACCTCCTTACTATTCATTACTTGTTGCCCACAACTCTTATCCATTCCTTGGTCATTTCTTAAAGTTCTTACTCACCACTCCAAGTGCTTGGTTACCACTTCACCAATAGGTTGCCCCATGGATCTTGCTTTACCCATTGGATCATCCTTTGAGCTTAATAGTTAACTTAATTAACTTATCTTTGGGCTTGCATTAATCTACCAAGGCTTTATGTTCTTACTACTTGGGCTTTAAGGATAATCTCACATAGGTTTACACCTTAATCTTATTGGACTTATATTTCATACAAAGTTACCTTAATTTATTTCATTAGGTTTTAATACCTATATTCCCAAATTAAGTCCACACGCGAATTATTGCATTTTCCATACTTAGATTATTATTACATAATCCATCTCGCCTTGATATTCTAACATTACGTATTTCTTAGAAATTCGAAAATAATTCCCCAGCAATAAATGGTCAATAGTGTTTTTCGTAAACTTTCTCGAAAAATATTTATTTTCGTCTTGGAAAATCAAACACTTTAATTCTCTCACGTGGTTCGAATACTACGATATTCCGACGTTTCTAGGTTACAGAACGACATACATCTTATTAACACGTATAATAACAATTAATATTATTTTATTCAATATTTAATTCTTTCAAATATTTTTACAAAGGATCCGAATTTCTCGGGCGTTACATTCTTCCACCCTTATAAAGATTTTGTCCCCAGAATCTCCCCCTATATTACTCAAATAAAAGAGGATAATTCTTTCTCATCTTTTCTTCAAGTTCCCACGTTGCTTCCTCCACATCGTGATTCTTCCATAACACCTTTACTGACGGTATTACTTTGTTTCGCAGAACTTGCTCTTTTCTATCGATAATTTGAATCGGCATCTTTTCATATGTTAGATCCTTCTCAATTTGAATAGGCTCAAATTCTATCACGTGCTTGTAATCCGGTTTGTAAGGACGTAGCACTGAAACGTGAAATACATTATGTATTCGCTCTAGGTCTGGAGGTAACACTACCCTATAAGCTACCTCACCTACCCGTTCTAATACCTCAAAAGGTCCTATAAACCTTAGGCTTAGTTTTCTGTTCTATCCAAAGCCTATCTTTCCTTTCCAGGGAGATACCTTTAGAAATACGTACGAGCCTACCTCAAACTCTCTATTCTCTCGATGTAAGTCTGCGTATTTCTTCTGTCTATCTTGAGCTGCTACAAGACACATTCGAATCAACTTCACCACTTTCGCTGTTTGCTGCACCAATTCTGGTCCTAGCATTCGGTGTTCTCCCACTTCCTCCCAATACAACGGTGTTCTGCATTTCCTTCCATACAAAGCTTCATACGGCGGTATACCTATGCTTGCATGATAACTGTTGTTATACGCAAATTCTACTAATGGTAGATGATCGTCCCAACTACCCTTGAAATCCATGACGAAGATCTCAACATATCTTTCTAACGTCAATTGTCCTCTAGCTCATCCATCGGTTTGTGGATGATATGTTGTACTCAACTTCAAGCTGCGTCCCCAATCGCTCTTCAAGACTTCTCCAAAAGTTCGATGTGAATCGTGGGTCACGATCTGACACTATCGAAACAGGTGCTCCATGTCTGGAAATAATTTCCTTAACATAGAGTGTAGCTAACTGATCTAAGTTGTACTTAATTCGAATTGGCAAGAAGTGAGCCGACTTCGTCAACCGGTCCACTATTACCCAAATCGTATAATATCCCTTCTGAGTCGCCGGAAGTCCCACCACAAAGTCCATCATGATATGTTCCCACTTCCACTCCAGAATCTCCGATGGATCGTAATAAGCCACTCGATTCGTTGATGTTCGGCTTTAACTCTTTGACAAGTCAAGCACCTACTCACATACTCGGCTATTTCTCTCTTCATGTTTGGCCACCAAAAACTTCGTCGAAGGTCTTGATACATCTTCGTGCTACCAGGATGAATCGAGTACCTCGAACTATGAGCCTCTTATAAAACTTGCTCCTTTAATTCGGTCTCATTCGGAACCCAAATTCTTCCCTCAAATCTTAATAATCCCTCATTATCAAGACTAAACATAGTATCTTTTTCATTAGTCAACCGCTTCTTCATCTGGTCATACTCATCAGTTTTGAGCTGCACCTCTTATACTCTCTTTACGATGGTAGACTGAATCTCCGTCGTAAACAGTCTCTGATCTGCCTCAATTGGCAACTTCACCTCCAACTCCATCCTTGCCATCTCCGTTATTAACTCCGCTTGAGCTGTTAACAAAGATAACTTTTCCCGACCCTTTCTACTCAAGGCGTCGGCACTACACATCAAGCTTTTCCAGGTGATACAGATTTCACAATCGTAATCCTTTATCAACTCCACCACCTTCTCTCGCTCTCATATTCAACTCCTTCGTGGTGAAGATATATTTTAGACTCTTGTGGTCCGTGTATATCTCACACTTTTCCCCATAAAGATAATGTCGCCATATCTTTAAGGCAAACACCACCGCGACCAGTTCCAGATCATGAGTAGGGTAAACTTTCTCATAATCTTTCAATCGCTTAGATGATCATACGTAATGACCTTGCCATGCCGCATGAGCACGTTAACCCAGTCCTTTATGCGAAGCATCGCTATAAACTATGAAATTTCCTGTGTCATCGGGTAATGACAAAACAGGCGCTTCACTCAACTTCTTCTTCAGTTCTTGAAAACTATCTTCGCATTTCTCAGTCCATACATATTTCACCGTCTTCCTCGTCAAGTTAGTCAGCGGAGTAGCTATCCTTGAAAAGTCCTGAATGAACCTTCGATAGTAACCCGCTAATCCTAGGAAACTCCGTACCTCAGTCGATGTTTTCGGTTGTTCCCAATTCATCACGGCTTCCACTGTGACAACCCGGAAATCCGGATTGTCCAGAAATTAAGATTTAAAGAATTAGTAATTAATAAAATGAATTTTTATTAATACTATTCTGTGCTATGTGTTTATTAATTGTTTTATAACCTAGAATGATTATTAATCGGGAGTATTCTGGCTACGAGCTAGATTTAACGAGTAAGAATTTTCAAGACGAAAATGAATGTTTTCCAGGAACAAAAATATTTTTGAGGAAAAAGACGAAATAGGCACTATTCACCCATTTCTGCTCGGAGATTTCTTTTGAAATTCCGAGAAGTTATTGATTACGTTAAATGTTGAGACGTGATGGAATATTCAATAATATTTCAGTTATGGCAAAAACGAAGTTTTCGCCTACGGACTCAAAACCTAAGGGTTAGGAAAAATGAGTTCCGCGAATGTAATGAGTACGTATAATAACTAGGGTTATTATGCGTGAGAAATACGAGTTATTATACGAGTATAGAAAGAAGAATAGTACGACATATAATACAAATATCGTACGAGTTAAATATGAAGAGATTACGAGAATACGAGAAAAGAATGTGTAGAATACGATTAGTCATAATGGACTTTGTGTTCATGGACTTTTTAGAATCCAATTGGACTTGGATTATGTCAAGCCCAATGATTTGTGAAATCAAGCCCAAGTTAGGCCCAATAAGAATTAGGATTAAGGCCCAAACCAAGAAAAGAAACCACGGATCGAACCGATGGGTAAACGGATGGGTAAGAACCATCGGAGCAACCCATGGGGTGACCCATGGGCATGTGGGCCGGCCACTTGGCCACCAAGTAAGGGTGGTGGCCAAGTTAACTTGGTAGCTAAGTTGAAGAGGAGGTGGGAATAGTAACTATTGGGGCGAAATGACTATTTTGCCCCTAGCTTTGGTTTTCTATAAATAGAAACCTAGAATTTCATTTTCTAGGATTTTTGAAAATCCTACACTTGAGAGAGATAGAGAGAACTCGGATGGGAGAGGAAGAGGAAGAGCGTGAGCATGAATGCTCGGATCAAAAGTGATCGTGAAATAGAAAAGCTAATAATCATGGCTTTGTATAACTAAGCGAAATAAAGAAGAAGCAGAATCAAGAACACTAATTTCATCTAAATTTTCTTTAAGTTTTTATGTTAAAAAACATAACTTAATAAAGATAAGAAGTAGATTAAGTTAGAAATGATTTCATATGGTTGAAATCGTAAGAAAATGAAGAAATAAAAATAAGAAATTTAGTTTATAAATTTCTTAAGCAAGTATAAGATTCGTGAGGATTTTGAGCGATCCGAATGAATATTATGAACGAGTAGGTGAATTAAGTAAGGAATGATGTTCTATAACATCAAATTCCAAGAAAAAGTGAAATCGTAATCCAAAATATCGATTTAAATGAAGAACGAACGAAGAACACGCGAAGAACACGAAGAACTTTGTTGATGGACAAATTTAAAATCATCGTAGGATAATTGTTGTTGATGGACAAGTTTAAAACCATCGCGTATAAGTTAGTTGCTTATTACTTGGTTAAGAACGTTAGAAACGTTCATGAAGAACGGATTAAAACTTAGCTATAACGAAGTTATGGCGAAAAGTTCGTTAAAGACGAGCGAGAATTTGAAAGTTAGTAAATGAACCCGAACATGTAGGGTTTCATAATAATGTAAGAGAACGTAGAAAACGTGAGTCGTGGACTCAAGAACGAACGAATTCCGAGTTCGGATGACCGAATTACGGATGAACGAATGAAGAACGTTAAAAATGTTAAAATGAACGAAGAGCGAAGATTAAGCCAATTGAATGGCATGTTAACGAATTCAGAACGAATTTCTGTCTATGGGTAATCGAAGTACGTAAGATAATGAAGAAAATGGCTTTGGAACGACCTCGTTCCGAGTTATAACGAAGAAGTTTTGAGATTTCGAAAACGGCGTCTCAAGCTTGTAAAAGACTTAGAAAAATTTTCTAGGTTTCATACTCGGCAAGAAGTAGTCATGAAGTTCAGCCTTGAGGCCGAGCCAGCCAGCGCATAATAAAGTGTCAAGTAGTACACTACAAGAGTTCATCGCAGGTACGAACCATAGTATATTTTTGGTGCAGCAGCAGCCATGTATAAAGACGAAAATCTTTCGAGTGTGGCACAGTAATGGCCCACTAAGTAAGGAGGACTCATGCATGGCCTTGATCCAAGAAGAGAGAGAGAAAGTAGGTCGTGGCTGCAGCGCACGAGAGGAAATGAAGGACGCAGGCAAAGACGGGCAGAGTAATGCCCAGAAATGAGATTTTTAGTTCTCAGTTACTGGAGGATGTGCAAGAAAGAAGATAAAGAACATAATGTTCAACTAATGTAATACTTAATCAAGTGTTTTAAACCTTTAATGAAGGTTGATTAGAAAGATTAAACGAGACTAAAAGAATGCAAACGCGGGTTACGAAACCGATATTCGGGGACCGTAGTCACGATGAACGAACGTGAGGGATTACTATGATTGTGATTCCTTAGACGTTGAGTGACGAAGGTAATGAATAACATTCCGATGTTATGTAATGTTAATAAGTGATAAGTGTAAAGCGTATAGACGCTATGAGCGCAATGTTGTTGCGATGAACGATCGGTCTTAGCATATATTGGACTGCATGGCTTCGACATTAAGAAAAAAATAATGAACATGGGGTTCATGGAATGGATAATGATGAATGCAATTGAAACCTTGAGTAAAGGTTGAATGAGAGATTAAGAGACGAGCAACGTGAACGTTGAATACGTAAACGATCCCTCGAATCGTATTCAAGCGTTTGATTGAGCGATGCTAAGTATACCCTGGTTGTATTACATAGACGTTGATGAATGTAGTAAGTAAGATACGAATGGTATCAAGAATGCCGTATCGAACGGTAATGAGATTAATGAAAGCCGAATGTGAATCGGATAAGAATGAATCCTGAGGTATGGCAATTACTTGCCAGAAAGCCAAAAGGAATAAGAAATTAACTTAACGAACATTATAATTTAATAATTCGTATAAGTTAAAAGAAAGTTAGGTTGTGGTACAATCGTAAACTTTGATGGTTGACATATGGAATTTCTGGCTAAACAATTCCTTCAGAGAGCGAAGGTATATCTTAAACCTGGCAACCGATCTAGCTCTTTGTGATGGCGTGTAGATGAGAGAGGAACTTATTTGTTGGTTGTTTGTGGGAAATCACCGAGTACCATATGGACTACTAGCTAGCAGAGAAGCGATGTGTCTCGAGTCCTAGAGAAGTATACGAAGAAGATAAGAATGTGAATCATCAAAGATGATGAACGTGTTGAAGTAAGACATCTCTCAGATGTCATGAAACCAAAACCCAGTAATGAAAGTTAGTCGCGTAAAATTATATTGCAAGAACGCGAACCTTAAGAAGTAAAGTTAAGTAAACCAATGCGTAAGTCAAGTATATGACTAATTGGTGTATTTGTTATTTCCTTATGTGTTATAGGGATTGGAATGAGCGATTCAGTAGTAAGCTATAGGCGTCATGTAAGGCAAGTTTCCTAACTTCATTCATATTTTAAATGAATGCTAGTTTCTAAAACTTCTCAGATGTTGAACTTGAGAAGTTCTGTCTATGTGCGAATGTGTGATATTTATTCAAGGAGGTAGAACATATGAGGCCTTGTGCCACAATTTGAACACTTTGGTATTTCTGTGAGATGAACTGTTCTATGTTTGAACTATTCAATAAAAGAATGTTATGTCTATACATGAACTGTTATTGTTAAGTATGTGCTATTGATTCTAGCCAGACAGAATGCGCATGAAAGAGAGTAGAGAATGAAAATATTTCAAAGTGCATGTAACTAATGTTTTAAGATGATAGGAATCAAGACTATTCCTATTATTCAAGATGCTTCGTAACCTTTGTTCGGTTATTGAAGTTTGAAAAGAATGTCTAAATTCTTGAAATTATTTGTTCAACTATTATGACTTGCTGGGCAATTGAATGCTCACACTTACTTTAAATGAAAAACATTTTCAGCGAACGATGTTAGAAGAACTTAAGGATCCCGTATAGATCAAGCTGACGGTATCCAGATGAAATGCCATTCAGAATGTGAATGAGCGAGAAGATCAAGTGAAGACTTGTAATGTAGAAAGATGAAAATTAAATTATAGACTAGTTTAATGAACTGTATGTATCCTTCGTGGCGGATAAAAGTCACTCTTGTAAGATGAAAGGAATAATGTAATTATCATTATTTGTAATGAAAGAGGTTCTAAGGTTTCAAGAACCTAGGATTTGAGAATATATGTTATTATATTTCAGTATATAATGATGTATGTTGGATGAATGATGTACTCGTGACGTACGAAATCCGGGTGTGAAGATAAACCAGATTTCGGGGCGTTACATCCACCTTCGCTGGATCTACGGAAATCCCTTCGTGGTCAATAACATGACCTAAAAACTGCACCCTCTCTAACCAAAATTCACACTTAGTGAACTTCGCATATAACCTCTCCTTTCTTAGTGTCTCCAACACTATTCTTAGGTGTTCAGCATGATCTTCTGGCGTCTTAGAGTAGACTAGAATATCATCGATAAACACTACGATGAACTTATCCAAATATTATTTGAACACTCTGTTCATCATGTCCATAAATGCAGCAGGTGCATTAGTCAACCCAAATGACATCACCAGAAACTCGTAATGACCATAAAGGAGTCCGAATCTTTCGTCTTTGGCATATCTTCATTCCTAACCTTCGGTGATGATACCCTCGCCCTTAAATCTATTTTGGAAAAATATTTTTCCCCCTTCAACTGATCAAAAAGATCATCGATCCTGGGCAATGGATACTTATTCTTTATCGTTAACTTGTTCAATTCTCTGTAGTCGATACAAAGTCTCAACGATCCATCCTTCTTTTTGATAAACAGAATCGGTGCTCCCCACGGCGAAACGTTCGGTTGAATGTACTTCTTATCCAACAATTCCTGCAATTGTACCATCAACTCCTTCATTTCCACTGGCGCCATACGATACGGTGCCCTGGAAACTGGTGCCGTTCCTGGCACAATATCTATTATGAACTCAGTCTCCCTATCCGGCGAAAGACCCGATAACTCACTTGGAAATACATCCATAAACTCACTCACTATAGGTATTTGTTCCATGGCCGCTCCCACTCTCTGGGTATCAACCACATGACACAAATAGCCTACACACCCCTTCCTCAATAATTTCCTAGTTTGTGTTATGGTAAGATAACACGAAAGTCCCGGCGATTTATTCCCGTAAAATATTACATGAGACTAGTTTAATATTTTAATATTTACACATTTCTTTTGACAATCTATCATTGCCCCATGATTTATCAACCAATCCATTCCGAGAAATACATCGAATTCTCCTAACTTTATCGGTATTAGATCTGCTGATAATTTACACCCTCGAATGTCTACGTAATAACTTCTATGAAAATCTTCAACATGAATTATCTCTTCGTTTACTACCTTAATGTTCAAAGGTATAGGCAACTTTTCGGGAAGTAGTCCTAGTCGTCTAGTAAAATCACATGCGATAAACGAACAAGTAGCACCCGAGTCAAACAGTACTTATGCATTTAAGTCGTTGATCGGAATAATACCTGCAACTACGTCCCCCGAAGCCATCGCATCCTGGACAGTCATATTAAAGGTACGGGCCATCGGCCTACCCGGCTGCGCTGGGCCCCCAATAGTTAACTTACCACTATTGGCGCCCTTATACACGTCTGTCCCCTTCTTTGGGCAGTTCTTTGCCATGTGGTTTGTAGACCCACATACAAAGCACCCATGATTCTTCTTCGGGCTTGGACAGTTTGGCACAATATGCCCCTCATGTCCACAGTTATAACACACGGCCTTACCTTTCAGACAGACTCCTAAATGAGTCTTCCCGCAGGTCTTGCAGGCCTCCATCTTCCTTTTTAGGTCCCTTAGTTTCACTTCGGGATTTCCTGAACTACTCACTTTCCTCTTATACCCTTCACCACTCCCGTTGGTACCTTCAACCTTCACTCCCCCATCCATCTTTCCTTTGTTTTTCTTGTCCTTATGGTATTGGCTCAACGCCTCGCTACCACCTTCGAAAATTATTGCATACTCTAACACAATCCCAAAGGAAGTACTTTGGAATATAGAGATACGATTATAGAGCCAGGGTTTCAAGCCCTGCTCGAATCGTCGAGCTTTCCTCACCTCGGTATCCACTTGATGTGGAGCGAACCTTGTCAGTTCATTAAACTTGGCGGCATACTGGGGAACCGTCATGTCCCCTTGTTTTAAATCTAGAAATCGCATCTCCATCCTTCCCTGCATGCTTGTGGGAAAGTAGTTCTCGTAAAATATTTCCTTGAATCTCTCCCACGTTATAGCATCTATTCCGGCCCTCGCCTGATTGGCCTCCCACCAAAAGTTGACCTCTCCCTTCATCATGTAGGTTGCAAATGCAACCTTTTGGGCCTCGTCGACATTTGTTATTACAAATGCCTTCTCAATCTCCCTAACCCACGTTTTGGCTTCGATAGGGTCCGTAGTTCTTTTGAACTCCGGCGGACCCACACTCTTAAAGTCCTTAAATGTAGTAGCTCGTACTACACCAGGATTTACGGGGATATTAGCCCCTGTTTGATTAAACGTTGCGGTTAAAAGGTTCAAAAATTCTTGCATGGGGTTAACCGGACCTCCCTCCGGTTGATTCGTGTTCGCACCTTAGGTACGTGGTACTCTTTTTGGCGGCATTCTGCTGTTACAATAAATACATATTTCGTTATTATACATTTCCTGTCAGTTAGTTATTATTCAATGCTAAACAATAACTTAAACATTCATTACTCAACATTTTTGAAAATGGAAACTTATATTAATTCATTGTAGTATAATACTACATCGGTTACATAACACAGCCTAAGCTGGATACATTACTTTCCTGCTATTGCTTTCCAAAAATTGGAATTTACAAAAGACTACCCTTGATTATACAAAAGAGGGCTTTACGTCACTACTAGATACACAAATATGTACATACCTAACTATTCTTATAACTACTCGATCATATCTGCCTTAAGGCATTCTCAAAATCTGTTTTGGCAAGACCGACAATAATATCACGACTGATAGTATGTCGCGTCTGCCCCTTCTCCACCGGATACCCAGCTACCTGCAACTGGAAATCCTCATGAGAACTCCTATGAATATAGGACATTCTCCCTATCTTCTGTTTCTTGGTCTTTAGCTCGCTCCTAAGCTCAAAGACCTCCTGTTTTAGCTCATGGACCTTGTCCGTAGCCAAAACTCTCTCGTCATGTTCCTGCTCCCACATGGACTCCACATCCGTCTTGTCCTCTATAACCGCTTGGAGCTCTGTCTTTAGCTCCTTGACCTCCTGACAATAGTGTACGTTCCTATCTATCACTGACATGAATAGTTACATCATCGACTCCCTTGGAGTTATCTCTTCTGCTATAGCCACTGGATTGAAGGATACTACCTCCACTTCCTCTTCCAACATGCTGTCAAATACCGACATGAGGTCTAAGCTTTCGGAGTCTCCAGACTCCACCACAACTATCTCAGGATCTGCTGCTATAGGGTTTGGTATGATTTCTATCTGGTTTACTGACCCTTCACTGACTACCTGTACATCTCTATTTTCACCTGACATCTATAACAACAAAAGAGTTCATTAGTAAACGTCAGTATAATAAATCACATAACATATATGATGCATTTTTATAAGGTTAAATTCCATCTTTTATTCTTTGACTTTTCTTAAGGTTATGACTTAAGGTTTTATTTCCCCCCTTAAGTTTTATAACCTATTGCTTTGATACCAACCTGTGACGCCCCCAAATCCGGGTCTCTTCCAACCCGACAGATGGTGCTACACGGTGCTACAGTTCACATAAACATTCAATTGAAATGCCTCAAAAGAACGGATATGTCTTATATATATATCAAAAGAATATTTACATTACCCCAGGTTCTTTACAACCAATACATTGTCTTTGTCATAATATCAATATTATTTCTTACAAAATCTATACTATTACATAAGCAAGCTATAGGTTCGCCTTTGCCTTCCCTTTATCCTTGCCGGATCCATCAGTCCGTTCTGTCTTAGCTTCATTCATATGGTTCAAGCAAGAATGAGCCTAACTAGCTCAGCAAGTACAACAATTCAAGGAAAATAGCATGCTTGAAACATATGAATCGTATATCTTCAATAACTGGACAATAGTTACAAAGTACTATTGAAAATTCAAAATAGCACTTCTTTTCATTCAAAACGTTTTACAACTACAATATTCAGTAAAACATCAATTCCAGTTCAAGACCGTAAGTATCTCATAAGTACTTTGAAAAGGATATCCCGACACAAAGTCCGTAAGTTCGGTATAGCTTACGAGCACGTCTAGGTGATCAGCGTGTAGTACTCTATGTTGATCAACACTACATTCATTAAACGTGTATACGTTTAAGTTGTGGCAACCTCACGTGCCTGTCGTTTGACGACAAAACATTTTTAGCATACTCAATCTACTTTTGAAAACCACAACAATATTAGTTTGGTAAATCCTTATCAACACTTGATAGAATAACATAGCATACATCTAGCCGAAAGGATTGGCTTTGACATTCACCAGATACTAACTCATGCGAAGAATACATGAATCACAAAGACTTGTCCATATCGAACTGGAACAAAGGTAAGAGTACTTGCCTTTAGCGTCCGCTACGGTTTATACACGTGAACTTTACATCTTTAAGGTCTCTACATTAGATGATAGCATAACATAGAACATTAGGTCATAATTGATCACACATGGTTCCTAAAGAATCTTACCCTACTTCTCAATCTAATTACGTATTAGAATTGTTATTTCTAGGTTCCGGCTTTCCATTACGTCCTTCTTATATACATAAGTAATTAACTTAAATTAACTCTAAGTGTTCATGTTTAAGACTTAATCATGCCTTAACAATGTTTCTTTTAAGATCTTCCTTTAATTGTTTATCAATTACTAACCATGTTCTATTTGTAAACATTCATTATTATCTAGGTCTTGAGGCTGGCGCTGCAACGCCTGGCTTATCAGACTTTGGTGCCATGTCACTTGCCGCCACTTTACTCTCCTCAAAATTCGGACTCATAGGCCATGGCCATGAAGTCTCAGATATATGTCACGCTGCGGCGTGACTCTCCAGGGGCTGATGGCCACTTTGGCGTTGCGGTGTGGGTTAATTTGCCTTGTGCTGGTGCTGCGGCGCCAGCTCTGTGCACCAAACACTATGGATAGATTTTTCACAAGTTGAGATTCTCGGACTCGTAACTTCTTCGTTATAAGTTTGAATTGGCTCGTTCAAGATCCTACGGGTCACAAATTACGTACTCTATGCGTTCATGCAAGAATTTTATCTATTTTACTTCGTTTGCTAAAATTTCGCCTATTGATTCATTTTAACAAAAACGATAAACATTCGCGAACGTTCAACGCTCGTTTCTTCGTTCTTAGTCGTAATCCGGCTATTTTTGAGTTCGTAACTCTATAATGCAAAATATGACTTGTCTCCATTGAAAACCAACGTCTCCAATGCCAAACACAAAATATGACTTTCATTCCGAGAATTTCACGAATTCGACGATTATCGTCCAACCGTGTGAATTTTGGCAAAACTTTATTACTAGTGATTTGTTTATCACTCTAAACACATTCATTCCATTATCTAGACATCTCAACTTATGTATTACAAAACTTATAGTCCAATTTGGTTATGGCTTATCTATAAGTTCATAACAATAATTCTTAATACATGATTTTTCATTTCCTTATGACTTATTCGGCTTGGTCCATTGCTTATCAACCTCTCTTATGTTCTCAACGTCTAAGTTCATTAGTTTACAATTCTCTTATCAACCTACCATGATAGAGATGAAGAAGACAAGATCATTTACCTTAGATGATTACTTCCCTTCTCTTTGCAAAGTCTAACAAAAGTTGAAAGGGCTTATAAGTGCTTATGGGCTCTAACAAATAAGTTTCTTTGAGAGAGAGTTGTTGGATGAAATTAATCAACCAAATAATGAAATGAAAGCTTTCTATTTATAGGCAATACAAGGTTAGGGCATTAAGGTCATTTAAGCCATCCCACCTCCTTAGTTAACCTCCTTACTATTCATTACTTGTTGCCCACAACTCTTATCCATTCCTTGGTCATTACTTAAAGTTCTTGCTCACCACTCCAAGTGCTTGGTTACCACTTCACCCATGGGTTACCCCATGGATCTTGCTTTACCCATTGGATCATCCTTTGAGCTTAATAGTTAACTTAATTAACTTATCTTTGGGCTTGCATTAATCTACCAAGGCTTTATGTTCTTACTACTTGGGCTTTAAGGATAATCTCACATAGGTTTACACCTTAATCTTATTGGACTTATATTTCATACAAAGTTGCCTTAATTTATTTCATTAGGTTTTAATACCTATATTCCCAAATTAAGTCCACATGCGAATTATTGCATTTTCCATACTTAGATTATTATTACATAATCCATCTCGCCTTGATATTCTAACATTACGTATTTCTCAGAAATTCAAAAATAATTCCCGAGCGATAAATGGTGAATAGTGTTTTTCGTAAACTTTCTCGGAAAACATTTATTTTCATCTTGGAAAATCAAACACTTTAATTCTCTCACGTGGTTCGAATACTACGATATTCCGACGTTTATAGGTTATAGAACGACATACATCTTATTAACACATATAATAACAATTAATATTATTTTATTCAATATTTAATTCCTTCAAATATTTTTACAAAGGATCCGAATTTCTCGGGCGTTACAGAAATTCCATATTATTATCAATGACATTCATGATTATCTGTTTTAGAAATACAGATGCTCACTGTATATATAAGATTCATTCATAACATGCATATGCACTTATTATTTTTATCATAATCAAATAGGGGTAGATTGTCAGGAATAAGCATGTGAATGATATTCCTATTTTATATATGATTTGATTATGATATATATGAATGAATATGCAAGTATGCTTGCATCAAGAAAAGCTATAAATTCCTTTGATAGATAATAGGAACATATGTACAAGGACTTATAATGAATTGATCAAATGTGTTAGGTTGATCCTACATAAGCAAAACAGCTTTGTAAAGTCCTTAAAAAGAAATGATGTAGAAGGACTATAAATATAGAAAGATCAAGCTTGTTAGGTTGATCTTATGATGTAATTGATAGGCTTATTTGATCGTCGAGCACTGCACCAAAAGTCGTAGTCTGTCAGGTGACTGTAGCATCCCCAAATCTGGGTCCCAAATCACCACGGATCTTGGTATGCTAATTTTATAACTATTACTATTTGCGGAAGATATAAACATAAATTGTTTATACAATACATTACACACTATTTTCCCCAAGGTCGAGTAACCTTCAAATAAACATAATTCATAACCTGTCTAACATACAACATTATTATTATTATACTATACTATTACAATTAAGTTGCACATAAAATCCCATTTGAACTTGGCTTTATCATTTTCTCAGATCCGACGATTCGCTTTAATCTGCAATGTTAAATCACGATATATAGAGGGTGAGCATAAGATCGCCCAAAGAAGTTTAAGTTCAATAATTTAACGATATATCATGATTGAAAGAATTTGAATAATAAGTCGGCTATAATTCAACAATATAATTGTGAACTAAGCAGGATAAACTTTTTGGTGAACAAGTATATAACATGAATAAATATATCTTGACCGAATGGTAATGAAGGTGATCAGCCTTTCATACCTGACTTATACATGCAATATGTACAGAGTACAATTCTACAATGGCAATCAGCAATGATTAACCATAAGTATATCTGAATGAAACAATTCTTAGTAGAGTTAAGTAAAAACTTGCATGAACCGTTGATTACCGCTACACAATTTATCTAGCTTTGTCTGAAAACCTAATATAAATAATACCGATCTACACATTAGAATAAAATCATCACAATACTTAAAATAACCTTAATACATTTATCACATAATCCTATCAGTCTATTTAGCACATAATACTCAGTATCAAGTCAAACAATTGTAGTCTGAGTTGAACCCGACACAATTCTAACATCCTAACGGTCTAGTCGGACAATAAACGAGTTTAAGTTCAATAAAACTCTGCCAAAACACTTAACAATTATCTTAGATAATTTATTATCAGTCAAAAATATTTTTCATAGGCTCATAATAATTTTCAGATAATTAATATCATTTATCATAAATTTTCAAGCATTAATATTGTATTTAAATAAATTATATACCACATAATTCTTTTATCATTAATATTCATTTATTATCAAATATTAATGAAATAATTCATCATAATATTATCATATATTTATAATATCATAAAGTATTTTTAATACTTTAAAATCACCTTTATATGATTTTTAAACCGTTAAATTCATTATCCGATAATTGCTTTTAATATTAAAATATTAATATTTTCATGACAAAATATCAAAAGTTATATTTTATAACTTAAAACATTTTTCTAACCCTTAAATCATTTTTATATGATTTATAAAACATTAATCCTATTTTTCCATTATTTATTTAATATATTTATTAAATAAGTTAACTATCATTAATATTGATTAATTAATGAAATTCATCACAAAATATTAAAAGTTACCAAAAATAACTTAAAATATTTTATTATACCATAATATTATTTTTCATGATTTTTCATGCATTAAAATTATTTTAAATTATTTATTTAATATTATAATTAAATAAATTAAATACCATTTATATTCCAAAAATATTAAATATTTATGAAATATACTCTAAATAATTAAAAACTATTTTTTTTAATTTAAAATAATTTTTCGTAATTTATTTAGTATTTTAATAATTAAAACCATTTATTTAATTAAAATAATCATTTTAGGAAAATAATAATTAATTTCCGAAATTAAGTGTCGCTATAGGCACCATAGGTGACGTGTCCGTCGCTAATGGTGTTCTTCGCGTGTTCTTGAGCCTGCCCAGATCTTCATGTCAGACAACAAGGTGGGTCGTTTGACCATCATTTAAGCAGTGTTCGTGTTGATTTCTAGGAAGATAATGGAACCTAGAATGTAGTATAAGTGTAATACTATAATTATAATCAAGTTTTATGACCATTACACAACATATCAGAGAGATACAAGCCCTCAAAATTGTTGTCGCGATTGTTCTTCAATTTTCGAGTTTTTCGTAATGAAGAACATGCCGAGGTGTCCATCTACCAATCCTTATAACGTGCAATCTGGGCTTTGTTTGTATGTTGTATTGATTCAGTAATGCACTAAGGATGTTAGGGAAGAATTCGGTAGCAACATATCATAATTTCATCATCACACCAAGAAGATCATGGCTGGTCAAAGTCTGACAAAAAACTCGAACATGAAGATCTGGGTTTTCCAGAAAAGGATTTCGTGACTGAGCAGTCAACTTTGACCGTTTATTAAATGAATCTTGTTTGTTTTTTTAAGTGAAATAAAGGAACCAATCTGTAGTCCCTAGACCATATTAAAACATAGATATATTAACACCATCAAAGCATCAAATACAAGCCAGATCTGGGCTCAAGAATATCTTGTCAGAGCGATCTGGGAAAAATCTGGGTTTTCCAGATTTGTTCTTCAGGCAGATTGGTCAACGTAGGTTTGACCGAGATTAATTGTCATTATGGTCATGATATAAGGAATATAAAAGCATAGATGTGAAGTACTCATGTCAGGTTACAACGAAAAAAACAATCACTTGACCAACCTCTTTAAATACAGCAAGATCTAGGGTCATGAATATCACTGTCAGAAATTCTGGAAATATATGGGCTGCCCAGAAAATGGTTTCGTGCTTGGTCAACGCCTTTTGATCGACCATAACTTACAATATACCCATGATCTGAGCTTGATTAAAGTCTCAAATCAAAGACCTAGCAACAAAGAACAGATACATAACATAAAATACATCAAAACATTAACAGGTAAAGATCTAAAGCTTCTAACATATATATGGTCACAGCCCAATTTTTCAAGTTTTTCTAGATTTTAAAATCTTCAAAATCGTGCATCTAGATGTTATGGATCCATGATCCAACAACCCAGATCTCTAAAAGACACCTTCTAACACCTATCTAACCAATCATTAACAACTTTTAACATCAAATCAAAGATTTTCGAGATTAGGGTTTTCATACCTTTTTGGCTTTGATCATGGTTTCGATTTTGGGATCTGTTCTTGGCTTGCTATGGATCATACAAAGGACCGATATCTCTATATTTTCGTGGGTCTAGAGAGAGGAAGTGTGGGTTGAGAGTTTGATATAAAATTAGCAAAGTTTGTGAACTCTCTCTCTCTCTTCAATTATTGAAATAATTGAATGCAATGGATATGGCTAATGTAGAGGGCTGATCTTCTGAGATTTATATCATGTAGTTGATCTATGGTAGTTGACTTGCCAATATATGGCAAGATTCACTCACTTCCCTCTAATAATGCACAAGGGCAAATTAGTTATTTTGATTTTTTTTTGTTTTGTTCTTAATGGCATATTAGTAAATTGTGCAAACCTTTAGGGTTTAGGGTTTAACCCTAACATATTTGAAATTAAATTTCTAGGATTTCAAAATTTTGATTTTCAAAATAAAAAATTAATATTTCAAAATTATAATTAGGATTTTCTAATTATATTAACATTTACTAATCATTATACAAGCTTGCCAATTACACTACTACAAAACAGTAAATAGACAACGCAGAAAAAACGTTGTGATTTCAGTCAGAAAAACGTCGTGATTAAGAGTGTCATCTATTTGACACCCTTACACAACGTTTTTAAAACGTTGTAGTTAAGCACATTCCACAACGTTTTTTAGAAAAAAAACGTTGTAGATTTATTTTTCATAAATTAGCAGATGCTTAAAAACATTGTAGAATGTATGATTTCACAACGTTTTCTGGATAAAAATGTTGTAATTTAATATATCAGACAACGTTTAGACACTTTCACACAACGTTTTTAAAATGCTGTAGATTAAAAAGAAAAAAAAAAGGTTGTGGTTCATCTATATTACCAATGCACCTGCAATATGCTAATGCCATGATATATAGCTAAAATTATAAAGAATATTAATACCATACAATACATTTACATCCCAATAAATCTTTGTACTGCCAATTACAAAGAATATTAATACCATATAATACGTTTACATTTCAATAATGCCAAACTATCCATACATGTCAATAAACTTGAATTGTCAAAATCTAGTTTGCCAAGGGCATACCCCTAAGAGTAGAGATACTGTCTTGAAAGAATTCCATAATGTGAGAGCCAATTCTTTGTCTGTTTCTCTTTTCTGTATTAACATAAAGGCACGTGTAAGAATTGTTAGAATATAATCAATATATCACAATTTACAAGCAGCAGAATCTTGAAATATGCAATTAAGAGGGGGGCAATAAACAAGCTTTCAAAAGAAAATAATTTTTGTTTCAAAAAATCAGAGAGAAGAATTCAAATGTTAAACTTCTCCGGCAAACGAAAAATAAAAGACATACTGAAATTATTTACGGCAGATATGCATTGCTTTTTGTTTTCTTTTTAACTTGTTTAATATTTTTCTTCCCTTCATAAGCAAGTCCATGCAGGTCTATAAAATAACTTTACAATAATTGCAAGAGAAAGTATACCTTTTTGGTCCTGAAATGCATGGTTCAACATCAGCTAGATCCAATTGCAGATAAGATGAGTAGACTCTATCTTCGGTTTGACACAACTGTTGAAAGAAACTTGCCTTTGAGTACTTGTGCTGCTACGTACTGTGTTGCATCATCTATAACAGCAAGTTCTTTCAAATTACTTTATTTTGCTTCTCTGACACATTTTTATTTGTTCCAGAGATGTCCAAGCTGACTGCAAGTATCTGTTGGAATATCTTGGCTCATAAAAGTGATGAAGTTAGCGACATTGGTGTTAAAATATATCAGAAGCCTGAATCAAATGATATTTATGAATTGAGGAGGAAAATTCCTCCTGTGTAAGGAAACTGAGAACCCAGATGATTTTGGTGGCCTTCCCCTCTTTTTCTTCTTATTGCTCTGTGTATCCGGATGATCCATTAATCTCCTGGAAGAGAAAGAACAAGCATCAGCAACAGCAAAAAAATAGATGCTTCATAGGCTATAGGGGAAGATCATTAAAGTTACTTCATAATTTATGGTTCTTTGAGGTTTCCAAACAGAGAAAATATAAGGTGAACTGATGTTTGCAAGCTGCAGTAGAAAAAGTAAAAGGAAAAACTTTATAAGAAATTAATCAAATTATTGATAACAAATGCTTAATGCCGAAATTTCCTGTAATGCTAAACAAACTCAAAACCATATTAGAATTATATGTTATCAGAAATGATTGTGTAAAAAGTAATCCTCTCTTAAAGAAATGCACACCTTTGAGGCAAACCAGTTATATCTGATGCCATACTGCAAGCTTCACAAGGCAACTCAGTTTGGAACATCACAGTTATATCTGATGTGTCTATTGTTCACAGTTATAAGATCATAATAAAGTCGTATTTTAAAGACCACAGTATTAATTCACTCACTGAGAAATGCAAGAACACTTGCACTAGAATATAAGGTCAACATTCTAGATTTTTGTCTAGATTTTTGTTCTGTCATTTGCATGTTTACCACCAAAAAACCAAGGGAGCATACCTTGTATACATTACCCAGGTTCAAATAGGCATCTGAAAATGTCGGTTTGAGCTTAACAGTTTCCTGAAAATTAGTTTTCCGTTACTCGTAAGTAACAAAATATAAAAACTTTAAATAACAAAACTGCAATCACAGTACAACACTGTTCCACTTTGAACATCATAGTTCAAAACCATGTGTGGGGCACGGATAAGGCATGCCAATGACATACTTAGAAATAATATTTAGTATTTGTCTTTCTCAAGAATTGCACATTAGATGTACTCAATTTGATTTTAATGGCAAAACCACAACTTTTAGTATGACACTCAATTTGAAACGGAGGGAATGTAATTTAATCCTATACAATAATATAATAAAATGCAGAATGTATACCAAACCTATCCTATAGTTTTAATGTAGGTATGATTAGCAACGAATTTAGTTGTGCATTTATTTTCAACATCATATTTCATCATAATTGTCAGGGGAGAAAAAAAATATTGTGTACCTTATAATATTGAAGAGCCCTGTTAAGATCACCTGACTCCATAAAGAGGCCAGCAAGATTTGACCATGCACTCAGAGGTGCATTCCTCTGATCTTTCACAGATTTAAGCATTTTATCATACAATTCCTTAACAGCATCTGCAGTCAAACATTTAGCTAAATCATCTACAAAACTACTCAAAAAATAAACCTCAAACAAATAATAAGCACGAATTGTCACCTGTAGGTCCGGCTTCAGTTGCACCTGCTCCTGAACAGAATGATGCCCTATGCATCGTACTTGAGAATGTAGACTGTTGTGATTATTTGTTGGTTACCCAAAGCAAATAGCACGCGACCATCAAATTTTGCCCCTGTTTAGTTCACTATCTTCATATCACAAAATCATTCATTCAATATATAAAGAACAACAATATAATAATTCTGGTATACTCTTTTATGACGGACAAGTTGGTACCAGCCCTCGAACCATAAACCTCATAGAATTAACTTCAATATCAACCAGGCCTACAAGAAAGGGCCAGGATAATTCTGGTATGATAAACCAAAAAAATGAAGGAAAAGAGTAAAAAAAATATTTATACACCCTAATAGTAAAAAAGCCTACAGTCAGCTCATAATAAGCTAATTTTTCATCTTTCTCTTTCCATAATCCATCCAACAAAAATGTAGATTTTAAATTTCCAATTCTTGCCACTAATTATGCATTTCTGATTTCAATTTCATGAAAAATACGGAGCAATAATTTAGCAAAAAAAAAATTTACGGAGCAAAATAAACAAGAATTACTAATAACCTTCTGTTGGTACTTTAAAGTAAATTCTTAAATTCATTTTCCATAAAAAATGTAAACAAAATTTTTTTAGGCTTTTTCTGTTAATACGCGAGAGAAATGTAAAACGTGCCTGAGCATTGTGAAGTGAAGCTGCAGTGGTATTGACTGCGCCATGGAAGAGAGCAGTGAGTGATTCCGTCGGCTTCGACGTAGTGAGCTTGAATTCGTTCGGAGATTGGTAGAATCGAAGGTGATTTTATAAAAACTCTAGCCAGCCGCCGAGTATTTGAGGCTACTTGCAGCATTTTTCAAAACTGAGGAGAGAGAATAAGGGGGCTTTATTTGATGCAGAAAGAAATAGAGAGGCAAGCTGGGGAGGCGTGGTGAGAAGCAGAGGGACGGATTTGGGAGTGAGAGAGAAGACTAGGGTTTTGGGCTACAAGACACTCCTGCCGTTTTATTTTAATTTCAACAATTCACTTCCGCGTTTTTTTTATGAGCTCCGTGTTTTTTCTAAAAGACAACGTTTTTGAAAAAAAAACGTTATCTACTTATAACCAAAAAAATGCCCTTTTAAATAGATAACGTTTTTGCATATGTATCTACAACGTTTTTAAAAATATTATAAAAAAAAATATCACAATATTTTTTATATAAACGTTGTGGTTTAAGTGTTGTCTATTTACTATTTTGTAGTAGTGTTAGGATTAATATTTCCTAATTAAAATTACTAATTAACAATTAGATTTCATAATCATTCATTAGGGTTTATAACCCATGAATTAGGGTTTCGAATTATTAAAAAATCTAATTACTCATTAAAGTTATCTTTGATTAGGTTTGTAATTAAAATACATAAACCTTATACATAGCATTTAAATTCCTAAATTAGAATTTTAATATCAAGAATTAGGGTTTCAATTTTAATCGAAATTAGGGTTTCGTAAGCAGGTTTCTAGGGTTTCTTATTAGTCGTTAGGGTTTTCTAACCTGAACGTTGACGTTCTTAATATAATATTAGGGTTTGCCACTGATATAGTTTTTTTGTTCAACCCTTGACCCTTAACCACATACTGTATACATATAAAACCACATACACAGAATATAATCACGTATATCCTTAATCCAGAATAATTCACCAGAAAGATTTTTAAATCTAAAAATTTCTTTTCAGAAATGTCAAATCTATACACTTATTTTCTGTCTAGGTTTATTATTTAACCTTTATTCAATAATTTAATATTTAAATAATTTTTCTAGATTCTTGAGTCGTCACATTCACCACTTCTTCTAAAAATTTCGTCCCCGAAATTTACCTTACACCATACATCATTCATATACAGCATCACATGCTACCCAATACATTTCTCACCAGAGTAAAAATTTCAAGTATTGCTGAGGGTTTTCTAGACTATTCTCTGTCATTTTCGCAAAGGTTGTATGGAAATTCATCCAGAAATCGTTATAACTTACGGACATAGTGGGTAATTAACCCGATATGCCTGTGCATTTATCAAGTACTTTCCGTCAACTCGTTTTCGTCTCGCCATATGCACAAAATTTTTCCTCAGTCTTATTAGATTCCGCACCAAAACAATTTGGTTCGGAAATTTCTTTCAATAAACACTTAGAGTTTTCATAAACATTAGTCTAGCTGAATCGAATAGCACAGACTCATATCAATAATTCAATTCAATCGAATTATTTAGGTGTAGCCAAACCCCGTTGGCAAATTAAAATTTTTGAAAATATTTTAAAGAATGACGTCATGATGTCGTACTGTATTAACAGTCCATTTAAGGATGTCGTCATCGTATGACTTTGTCATAACACATCATACAATAGTGGAACAACGATTTTAGATCAATACAACACTAAGTATTCCTGTATTTACAACTCCATCAACTTTTTATCATCTCTGCACCAGGTTACATGGTACATAAGTGATAAATAAAAATATATTTTGATATTTCAAATCATCTTCGTCTAGATGAAACAATTAGCATAGATCGTATTTTTAAACCGCTCCAAAAATGATTACGAGTCTACACATATTTTTTTTAAAAGCACATAGTGCGTATTTAGCTTGATGTCTAAAAAGTTCGAAGTCTAGCATACCTAGGAATTTTGGAAAACCGATGTCTCCACTAATAATCATTTGCTTAAAGCACCTATCTATTCCTATTATCCTTAATACTCCATTCACACAAAACTATACCCAGTTCATCAAACTTACCACACTTATGAGTTCGTGAACTTGCCACAATCATATGTGTTTAAGAACTTGTCCTGCATGCACCTTTGTCGTCCATTCATTTGAGGGGTTCATAAATATTTCATATAATTTTGAGTCACGATCGCATACCATAAGTATAGTCTTAAGAACTCGTGACTTAACGATATTCTCTACCTATCACATATCTATCATTATACACATGAGAAAAGAATCACCTTCTCAACACGCATAACAAACAAATAAGCGATATGTACATTTCAATGATTATCGATTGCGTAAACTAAGTGGTTTTCACACCAAGTACAATTCAACTCCCATACTAAGAATCATACAACTCAGCTGCTGACATGAGTCCTCAATTGAAATCCCCACCTAATTAATCTTAACTCCCTTCTCAATACGAATTTCATTCAACTCGTATTCATAATCCTTTACTGATTCTGTACCAATTCATAGACACACAACAATCTTGCTGTAAGCTTGTTAATCATTCTCTCAATCAATATCAGATCACGGGGTGATCTCATCGTATATATTATGATTCATTTCTATTCTGTGATCGTTTTACTTTTTGATATTCTATCACTGTACTCTTAGTCTTTTAGACTCTATCTGTTCATCACTACTATTCAACTTTATTATCAGAGTTAGGGAACTCTATAAATTATACCCCGCCGAGATTCGTCTTTGAATCTTACAAACACACTAACTCTATTTGAGTTAGTACTTATCCTAATCACTGCGGTTATTAGTCTCAGGTATTCCTACCTAAGGTTCATAACCAACAGCTTTGATACCAACTGTAGCATCCCCAAAGCCGGGTCCCAAATCACCACAGATCTTGGTATGCTAATTCTATAACTATTACTATTTGCGGAAGATATAAACATAAATTGTTTATACAATACATTACACACTATTTTCCCCAAGGTCGAGTAACCTTCAAATAAACATAATTCATAACCTGTCTAACATACAACATTATTATTATTATACTATACTATTACAATTAAGTTGCACATAAAATCCCAAGCTGAACTTGGCTTTATCATTTCCTGTATCCGACGTATTCGCCTTAATCTGCAATGTTAAATCATGATATAGCAAGGGTGAGCATAAGATTGCCCAGCAAGTTTAAGTTCAATAATTTAACGATATATCATGATTGAAAGAATTTGAATAATAAGCTGACTATAATTCAACAATATAATTGTGAACTAGCAGGAATAAACTTTTGACTGAACAAGTATATAACATGAACAAATATATCTTGACCGAATGGTAATGAAGGTGATCACCTTTCATACCCCGATTATACATTTAATATGTACACAGAGTACAATTCTACAATGGCAATCAAGAATGATTAACTATAAGCATATCCGAATGAAACAATTTTTAGTAGAGTTAAGTAAAACTTGCTCGAATCATTGATTATTCGCTACATAATTTATCTAGCTTTGTCCGAAAACCTAATATAAATAATACCGATCTACACATTAGAATAATATCATCACAGTATTTAAAATAACCTTAATACATTTATCACATAATCATATTAGTCTATTTAGCACATAATACTCAGTATCAAGTCAAACTATTGTAGTCTGAGTTGAACCTTGATAATAATTCTAACATCCCGACGGTCTAGTTGACAACAATACGAAGTTTAAGTTCAATTAAACTCGCTTAAACACTTAACAATTATCTTAGATAATTTATTATCGAGTCAAAATATTTTTTCATAGCTCATAATAATTTTCGGATAATTAATATCATTTATCATAAATTTTCAAGCATTAATATTGTATTTAAATGAATTAAATACCACATAATTCTTTTATCATTAATATTCATTTATTATCAAATATTAATGAAATACATGTCATAATATTATCATATATTTATAATATCATAAAGTATTTTTAATACTTTAAAATCACCTTTATATGATTTTTAAACCGTTAAATTTATTATCCGATAATTGCTTTTAATATTAAAATATTAATATTTTCATGACAAAATATCAAAAGTTATATTTTATAACTTAAAACATTTTTCTAACCCTTAAATCATTTTTATATGATTTATAAAACATTAATCCTATTTTTCCATAATTTATTTAATATATTTATTAAATAAGTTAACTATCATTAATATTGATTAATTAATGAAATTCATCACAAAATATTAAAAGTTACTAAAAATAACTTAAAATATTTTATTATACCATAATATTATTTTTTCATGATTTTTCATGCATTAAAATCATTTATTTAATATTATAATTAAATAAATTAAATACCATTTATATTCCAAAAATATTAAATATTTATGAAATATACTCTAAATAATTAAAAACTATTTTTTAGAATTTAAAATAATTTTTTAGAATTTATTTAGTATTTTAATAATTAAAAACCATTTATTTAATTAAAATAATCATTTTCAAAAAATAATAATTAATTTCTGAAATTAAGTGTCGCTATAGGCACCATAGGTGATGTGTTCGTCGCTAATGGTGTTCTTCGCGTGTTCTTGAGCCTGCCCAGATCTTCATGTCAAACAACAAGGTGGGTCGTTTGACCATCATTTAAGCAGTGTTCGTGTTGATTTCTAGGAAGATAATGGAACCTAGAATGTAGTATAAGTGTAATACTATAATTATAATCAAGTTTTATGACCATTACACAACATATCAGAGAGATACAAGCCCTCAAAATTGTTGTCAGACCTGTTCTTCAATTTCTGAGTTTTTTCAGAATTGAAGAACAGTCGAGGTGTCCATCTACCAATCCTTATAACGTGCAATCTGGGCTTTGTTTGTATGTTGTATTGATTCAGTAATGCACTAAGGATGTCGTGGAAGAATTCAGAGCAACATATCATAATTTCATCATCACACCAAGAAGATCGCCATTTGGTCAAAGTCCGACAAAAACTCGAACATGAAGATCTGGGTTTTCCAGAAAAGGATTTCGTGACTGAGCAGTCAACTTTGACCGTTTATTAAATGAATCTTGTTTGTTTTTTTAAGTGAAATAAAGGAACCAATCTGTAGTCCCTAGACCATATTAAAACATAGATATATTAACACCATCAAAGCATCAAATACAAGCCAGATCTGGGCTCAGGAATATCTTGTCAGAGCGATCTGGGAAAAATCTGGGTTTTCCAGATTTGTTCTTCAGGCAGATTGGTCAACGTAGGTTTGACCGAGATTAATTGTCATTATGGTCATGATATAAGGAATATAAAAGCATAGATGTGAAGTACTCATGTCAGGTTACAACGAAAAAAACAATCACTTGACCAACCTCTTTAAATACAGCAAGATCTAAGGTCATGAATATCACTATCAGAAATTCTAGAAATATATGGGCTGCCCAGAAAATGGTTTCGTGCTTGGTCAATGCCTTTTGACCGACCATATCTTGCAATATACCCATGATCTGAGCTTGATTAAAGTCTCAAATCAAAGACCTAGCAACAAAGAACTGATACATAACATAAAATACATCAAAACATTAACAGTAAAGATCTAAAGCTTCGACATACGGGTCGCCAGCCCAATTTTTCAAGTTTTTATAGATTTTTAAAATCTTCAAAATCGTGCATCTAGATGTTATGGATCCATGATCCAACAACCCAGATCTCTAAAAGGCACCTTCTAACACCTATCTAACCAATCATTAACAACTTTTAACATCAAATCAAAGATTTTCGAGATTAGGGTTTTCATACCTTTTTGGCTTTGATCATGGTTCTGATTTTTGGGATCTGTTCTTGGCTTGCTATAGATCATACAAAGGACTGATATCCTCTATATTTTCGTGGGTCTAGAGAGAGGAAGTGTGGGTTGAGAGTTTGATATAAGATTAGCAAAGTTTGTGAACTCTCTCTCTCTCTCTTTTCAATTATTGAAATAATTGAATGCAATGGATATGGCTAATGTAGAGGGCTGATCTTCTGAGATTTATATCATGTAGTTGATCTATGGTAGTTGACTTGCCAATATATGGCAAGATTCACTCACTTCCCTCCGATAATGCACAAGGGCAATTAGTCATTTTGATTTTTTGTTTTATTCTTAATGGCATATTAGTAAATTGTCCAAACCTTTAGGGTTTAACCCTTAGGGTTTAGGGTTTAACCCTAACATATTTGAAATTAAATTTCTAGGATTTCAAAATTTTGATTTTCAAAATAGAAAATTAATATTTCAAAATTATAATTAGGATTTTCTAATTATATTAACATTTACTAATCATTATACAAGCTTGCTAATTAGGAATAATATTTTCTAATTAAAATTACTAATTAATAATTAGGTTTCATAATCATTCATTAGGGTTTATAACCCATGAATTAGGGTTTCTGAATTATTAAAAAATCTAATTACTTATTAAAGTTATCTTTGATTAGGTTTGTAATTAAAATACATAAACCTTATACATAGTATTTAAATTCCTAAATTAGAATTTTAATATCCGAATTAGGGTTTCAATTTCCCGGAACTGAAATTAGGGTTTCCAAAACCGGTTTCTAGGGTTTCTTATTAGTCGTTAGGGTTTTCTAACTGAACGTTGACGTTCTTAATATAATATTAGAGTTTGCCACTGATATAGTTTATTTGTTCAACCCTTGACCCTTAACCACATACTGTATACATATAAAACCACATACATAGAATATAATAACGTATATCCTTAATCCAGAATAATTCACCACAAAGATTTTTAAATCTAAAAATTTCTTTTCAGAAATGTCAAATCTATACACTTATTTTCTGTCTAGTTTTATTATTTAACCTTTATTCAATAATTTAAGATTTAAATAATTTTTCTAAATTCTTGGGTCGTCACATGAGTCAAGGTTAACTCGAGAGCTATCGAGGAAGAATAGAGTATGCAAGATAGTAGATTTCGGATTTCGTATACTGTCATGAGAGACGAGGAAGGATCGTAGTGTGTCAAGAAGAACTTCCTCAGAGCCGTAGTCTGCTGAGGAAGTTATGTTCAGAGTCGTAGAGACAGCATATCTATGAGTCGACCGAGCATCTGTCGAAGCCAAGTCAAGAATCGTAGACTACACTCAGAGTCGTAGAGTCTACAGATCATATCAGAGGCAGAGATCGTAGTCGAGCAAGATCAGATGAAGACAACAAGCATAACGACAATAATCGTAGAATGTCAAGATGTGATCTCGGAGTCGTAGTGTCTGCACAGCTGTTGCCTCTTTTTTAGTCTTAACAAAAGAGCTCTAACTCATGCAAGCATGCATGCGTCAACAAGTAATACAGAGCAAGTAAAGTATCGATCCCACAGAGAAAGTTGTTTAATTCAAATCGCTATACATTAATTAATTCACTATATTTATATGCTCAAACTGACAACTAAGATTGGTTTGTTCTCGAGTCACAAATAGCAACTAAAATAATAATAAACAGAATAAATCAAATCTCAAAATAATGGGATCCTAACTTCATTTAATACTTCATTCAATCGCCACTATCATGCATGACTTGTTCACATATCATAGGAAAGTAGCCAAGAGCACTAAAAGAGTATTAGCCATTTTTCAATGCACTAAGACCTACTTACACAGCATCCACAGATGATAGACTTTATGTAATCATCAATATAACCAACATCACTATATGTCAATGTGAAATTGCAACTATATTGAATTTAAATTCAAGCCCTTATTCTAGCTTATACGGTGAAACAATATATGTCTATCTGGTTCACGAAATACATAAGCCATATAACACAGCCCTATATACGTATACTATCATGATTACAATCCATATTTGCATGTTCATTGTCAATTCCATACAAATACTGAAACGAATGGTGATCAAGCATCCATACATCCAAACAATCATGATAGACATCCCATATGATATGTAAAACAACCCAACATTTAAGCATGCAATCAAACTACATATTAAAATACGTTAGAATCCCATAATGGAGTTTTGTTCATAACTGAACCAAAAGCCATTATGGGATCAAATCTACACATGATTAATAAACAAGCACTTGAAAGATGAAAGGTAGAAACAATCAAACCCAATTGCTGAATATAGATCAATATTCAAATCCTCATAAAATTCCAGCAAAATAATACTAATAAACCCACTTTGTTAGAAAATCCCAAGAAGGAGTAGAAAAGTAGAGTTGTGGCCTCCTACGTTGGAATCTCTCCCAGAGAGTAAACCCTAATTACGATGTAAAGAATAAAACTGAAGTTGAATAAATGTCAAGTGATACCCTTGACACTAGTCAGGAATCGTTTTTAAATCAATTTACAACCATTAAAATTTGGAAATAAAATAAAACAAGTCAAGTAGTTTCAGCCCTCATGTGACATGATCAAGCCCTCCGGCTTGATATGCTCGCATGTGTATGAGACTTGCGAAGAGAGTTCTTATGTTCAATGGTCTCTCATGCGGTGCCGCTCCGTAGCATTGTCCTTCTCACTACCGCCAAGAACTTGCGATGAGTTCAAGTCCTGGTTGGTATTCGCATCGCGCGTAGCATCCAAGCTCTTCTTCTTGGCTACCGATGTCTTCTACTTCTGCTCCTTGGCTTGGTTCTGCAAACTTGTTGCTACTACTGAAATGTCCTATGTCTATCCATGTTTGTCCATCCATGTTCCACTCAATCCTACGTCATGCACATCCTATCTTTTGCCTTGCCTCACGCATCCATTAACTTCGTGCCCGATATCACCACCAAATTAGGCCAATTCCTGCACTTATTCACCAAAAGGAGTTTTAAGTATGCGAAATGCAAATTAACATGAAATGCAGCTAAAACAGACTAAAATGTACTTGAGATGGGCATAGTTCGCATGAATTGGTACCCCATAAGTAGGTGTAAAACCCACTTATCAAATACCCCCAAACTTGAATCGTTGCTTGCCATCAAGCAATGTAGACTACTGAACAATGAAAATGCAGCTATATTACTATGCAACTACATTATGATGCAACTAATCTCACATTGTCTCAACTATCATAGAAATTCAAATTCAATTTGCCTCGATTTTTTTTTTTTTCTAGAATCAAGAATCTGAGATGTAAAGCGGGCATAATGTCATACACTTAGATAATTCAAAAATGTTGTAGAGATGCTGTGTGTGTGTGTTGTGTTCGCCCAAAACTTGATTTAGGTACAGAATACTCATGCTATATTGCTCAAAACATAAAATTATAGCTTAAATCAAGACTTATGTATATATATGCAACCAAGACTATTCCAACATCTTAAAATAAACTAAGGTTCAACAATGGGCTTAACTGCTTTATTTCTACCCACGAGGCGACTTTTGCACTTTCCCGCGGTGTTTATTGCCATTTTTATTTTCTTTTTCTTTTTTTTCTTTTTTTTTCACATGACTGTGCAATATCTTACTCCATTAGGCACACTCGCTACCCCTTAGCGAAGCCACCAACGACTCCCAGACCATGAAAGACCTTAGGGCGCTAGGTGTAGAGACAATCTCCTTGGGCGTACTTACTCAAGTAGCCAGGGCCCCAAAATAAGACTAGCCATGTTATTTCTACTTTTCTTTCTTTTCTTTTTTTATACACAAATACCCATGTTTTCCCAAAGTTTAAAAATCAATGTTTTTTACAATCTAGAAGTCACTTTTCACATATTTCTCTTTTTAACACTACATTTTTCTATCGAGCAATGCAAAACGTACTTCTTATACCTACAAGTGCTTGTGAACACATTTGTGCAAACCAAAGCATTTAAACAAAGATTATGACTTTCATCATTGTATAAAACGTTATATCTCAGCTCATGTTATCCTAAATATTCAGAAATCATTTAAAAACTTCACTATCATCATTGGTTAGACAAAAATTTTCTATACGGTAAGAACTGTGAGGTATACAACTATAACATGCAACTATATGCTAAAATGTAGTCTACACATGCAACAACTACAAAAATTAACTAATCATGTAAAACTATATGCAAACTAAAAATACTACTACCCAATACCCCCAAACTTAAAATATTCAATGTCCCAATTGAATGAAGGTAAAGGGTACGAAAAACTCTCCTCATTATCGGTGGTGCCACCTCCTCGGGTGGTCAATCCGGTGGTGGATAAGGTGTTGCGGTTCTAAACTGAGGCATTCTTGTGTTGTTCCTTGTTGCGCAAATGCTTCGACTAAAGCCCTTGTGAGTCCCGTCGCAAATGTGCCCAAATTATCGTACATTGCATCGACCTTGCTCTCCAACCTTCGGAGCTAGCGATTGCCATAGGTGGCACGTGCGTGCATGGACGGGCCCGCCTCATCTGTTTACGGGGTTTATTGTGACGGCCCGAAAATGGGTCAAGGATGAATCCTAGTCGCATGGGCAAAAGATACCACCGCCCGATCCTCGAATTTTTGATAGTTGCATGAGTAATGTCCCCGCTTGGGTATCAGATTCGCGCCATTGCCCGATTGCATCCCCGATTAGCACAAAGCATGGCAACCACGGATGCGCTGTGGAATGCTCCCAATCGTTCCTCCTCGTAGATAGCAAGAACATATTCTCGTGAATGAGATGACCAATGTCGATGTACTTTTCGGTGATTATGCCTTTACGTAAGACGTGCCCTCTCCATTCGTTATTTCGTGGCCGATGGGCGGAAGGCATGAGTCAGCACATATGAACAAGTTCCACGCTTTTGCATAGCGATTTAGGGTTGCAGCTGGGAATATACACGGCTGTGTCGTGCCAACTTTATATGTTTATTTCATATCCGGCACATATAACTCTGCAATAATCAACTCCATGTCGGTCTCCAAATGAACATCGGTTACCACGAACCAGTGATTTGTATGTGACTAACACAAAAGGACCCAAAAAGATATGGGTACCCAAAAAGGAATATGAAAGTTAAAAGTGTGTGGATTAAGAAAAGTGATTTGTATGTGACTAACCCAAAAGGACCCAAAAAGATATGGGTACCAAAAGGATGAATTTTTTATAGGTACATCTCAAAGCCAAAGGTCCTTCTTAAAATAAACAGATTGAGTAAGCCAAAGGAGCAAACTGAATTCATCAGTAAGAAGAAACAGCAGACTGGATTCGACAAGCAGAATATAGCATTGTCTAATTCTCTATCCAGCAAACCATATTCTTAGAAAAGAAAGTTGAAATGCCGAAAGCAACAAAATATCTTAAAATTCATCCACCCGAGAATATTATTGAAGATAATACTCCCAGATTTTAGTATGAGAACTACCCAAATCATGACAAGTTCAAACAAGTTCCAAGGGCTTGATATAAGAGGTTAAGTAAGTATCTCATCTCAAATGGTTTCACTCAAGGTAAAATCGATTCTATATTATTTAAGCATAAAAATAAAGATTCTATCATATGTAGACAATATAATATTTTGTGCTACTAATGAGTTTCTTTGTGAGTTATTTTCCAAGTGTATGCAGAAGGAGTTCGACATGAGCTTAATGAGAGAACTTAACTATTTTTGTTTGGGACTCTAAATAAAGAAAATAAAGGATGCCATAGATACATCAAACCAAATACACAAAAGAGTTTATCAAAGGGTCGAGTGTGAGAAATCTAAATCAAAGGCTACACAAATGAGTATGTCAATTAAATTTACATCATATGATAAAGGTATTGACGTAGAGGTAACTAAATATGAAGGTATGATTGCTTACTTGAATCTATGTGGTTAGCTTACTTTATTAAGAAAATATTTAAATCTTTTAATCACTTGGGTTAACAGAAAAGATTCTTAGACTCATATTTGCCAACAATTGTTAGTCCTTAAAAAGCACCATGATTCTTTCTACGGGTATACATCATGTTTCAATGTCCTTTCTTTCTTTTTGATTAATGACAAAGGGGGAGAAAAATCATATGTAATTCTTTTTGATTGATGACAAAGGGGGAGAGAAATTATGATATTTTTTGTCTAATCATGTTGAAACAGATTGAGGTACAAGATGAGTTCATAATGAATATCAAGATGAGTGCATATTGAATATCTCTTGTCTAACTTTATGTTCTTATTCTATCATGTCAAGAATATTTTAATATATGCATGGTTTTAGGGGGAGCCATAATTATTATATTGTCATCATCAAAAAGGGGGAGAATGTTGACTTGGTCATATTCCAACCTTGGGTTTTGATGATGACTTTCCTATTGTACTAAAATGTTTACTTATGCATTTATCTGGGATATTAAAAGAATTCTCAAGCTTTGATTTATTAAAGGATCAAGACATGAAGGCTTGAAGAATTGCTTGAGTCATTAGGAAATAAATGTAAGATCCTAGCTTTAATTATTTCTCAATCAAGGCTCTAGGATTTGCATTGCATTGCATCATTAATTAATTGTGGAATAAATTAAATGATTAATTAATTAAAGATTAATTATGAAAATATTTAATTAAGCTTTCAAAATTAATAAGGATCAAATATTAACTGGAGTAATTTTTGAAAAGCTAATTTTGAAGCCTTCCCACAATTAAAGGATTTAATAAATCTATACCACATATCTGGGTTTGAGTTATTCATTATGATTTCCATGATTTATTAATTGATTGAACTTTCCTTAAAATTGATTAAGAAAATCAAATTTTCATATCTTCGTAATCAATTATCATGGATTAATAATTGGAGTAATTTTTGAAAAGCTTATTTTGAAACATTCCCATAATTAAAGGAATTAATTTAAAATAGATTTTTATAAATCTATACCATATATCTTGAGATTGAGTTATTCATTAATTGATTGAACTTTCCTTAAAATTGATTTAGCAAATCAATATTCATATCTTTAGAATCAATTAGCATGGATCAATTAATTGGAGTAATTTTGGAAAGCTAATTAGTAAGGGAAATCTAAATAGATTGGGATTTCAAAATAAAATATGGAAATGTTTTTAAATATTGATACTTCCCATAATTGATGGAGTTGGTTAGAAAATGAGTTTCAAAAGATCATTATCTTTCATATCTCTAATCAAGATTGTTTCCATAAATCTTGAGATATGGATTTTCCATTATTGGGTTTGCCATAATCATGAAAGTAATATATAAATTAATTGGGCTTTCAAAATTAATATGGAAAGATATGCATTAAATAAAATAATTATGAAAGTGATTAATTTATTAATTGGGCATATAATTAAGGTTGTTTAATTAGATTCCATAATTAAAGATATTCTAAAAGTTCCTTCCTTAAGTTAAGCAGCGTGATCTCTTCATTTTAAACGGAAGAAATTTGTTTGGGAATAAGTTGAATAAAGTTTACTTAATAAGCAAAGCATGCTTAATTAAATTCTACATGACAGTGGGTGACCAAAATGGGTGCAACAGTAATATGTTAACAAAAGCAGGAATCTTGTTTACATTACCTTAATGAGATATTGAATGAGTGGATATGAAATAGGCCCATGATTAATAAATTGATTCACATCCCTTTTAGAAGTGGATTTTATTTATAAGAATCTTGAGTGGATGGACTTCCTTATCAATGTGATTCATCTTTGACTAAAAGCATGATTAACGCCTTTTTGATTCATAATCAATTAAATAAACTAATATATCTCTTTAATTGATTTCAACAAACATAAAGGTGATTAACGGAATCAATTAACAACGACTATATCACTTTATTTCACTATATAAGGATTATCCATGGCCTTGAGAGAAATAACAAAATAAATCAGAATATACAACAAGCAGAATACTTAGACTACTATTCTGAAAATATACTTTCTTCACATACAATTCACAAGGGTTTTCAAAGTTTCTAAATTGTGAAGAATCGCTACAAGGCTGTTGTGCATCAAGCTCTCAATTAATTTCAGCTTTTCTCTTTGCACTTGAATCAGTGATATCTTTATCTTTCATATTGATCATTGCATTTTAGTTGAGCCTTGAATTGTTGATATAATTATTGCTTTGATCATAGTTTATTTTTTTGTCATATCTTTGATCAATTCTCTAAACATGTGGTAGACTAAGTTATTAGTCTAAGGTTTCTAATCCGGGTTGGATTAGAGGTTTTGCAAGCAAGTTCAAGGAAGCATAGGTGCTTAAGGGTGCATAGGTGCACAGGGAGCAAAGGTGCTAGGGGAGTATAAGTACTCAAAGGTTTTGAAACTTGTCTTGTAAAGGGGTTTAATTGTAAACAAAGTTAATTAATAAAGAGAGTCTCTAATACTAGTTTGTATTGGACGTGGATTAGGCCACTAGAATAGAGGATAGGGGCTGAACCACGTAAAAATTCCTTGTGTTCATGTGATTGCTTATTGTGCTAAATTATCTCATCATTCAGCTATCTATCCAGCAGGCTGCATTCTATATTTATAAACTTGCAAACCTAATTCAGCAAATTATTTTCACACAATCACATTCTGAAAAAGGTTAAGTCACGTATTTAATCATTGTGGAAAGTGTTACATAAATTAAATACAACATCTTTACATTTCCACATATAAAGATATAGAATCCAGCTTGCTGCATTGTATATCCAAAGAATTTTTATTTAATCAAAAGTTTGACATCGTTTGTTCCCCCACTTATTCAACCCCCCTTCTAAGTGTGCCTATTTAAATTTCAATTCATATAAGGACTCGCCCTGTTGTTGCTCAAACTGAGAGATAGATGTCCTCATCTTTGCAGTCTTAGCCATTGGAAAGAACTTAGCTAAGAACTTCTATGCTAAATCCTCCCATGTAGTTATAGATCCTGCTGGCAGAGAATGAAGCCAACTTTTCACTTTATCCCTCAATGAGAATGGGAACAACCTTAGTCTAATAGCATCTTCTGTCACACCGTTGTATCTGAATGTATCACAAATTTCGATGAAACTTAAAAGGTGTTCGTTCGGATCATCTGTAGCAGCACCCTTAAACTGAATTGTATTTTGCACCATTTGAATAGTACCAGTTTTTATCTTGAAAGTATTGGCTACTATCGCTGGTTTGACTATGCTGGATTGTAGTCCATTAATATTAGGCATGGAATATTCTTTTAGAGCCCTATGTTCCTCTCGTTGCTCTTCTCCTTGTACCTCGGCTGCCATGTTATCTGTCGTATTTTCCAACTGTACTTGTAAATTTCTACGAACACCCGCCTTCCAACCTCTCGCATTTATGTTATCCTGAACAGGTGTTAAATCGGGGTTGGTTGACCGCGTGCGCATAAAAATTGATCCAAGTTCCTGAAACAAAAACAAAAACTGAAATGAGATAAGACTAGAATTGTCTAAGTCATATAATAAAGCTTAAAACTAATGATAGTAATACTAAATTAAATGCCTTTCCCTGGCAACGGCGCCAAAAACTTGTTGCCTCTTTTTTAGTCTTAACAAAAGAGCTCTAACTCATGCAAGCATACATGCGTCAACAAGTAATACAGAGCAAGTAAAGTATCGATCCCACAGAGAAAGTTGTTTAATTCAAATCGCTATACATTAATTAATTCACTATATTTATATGCTCAAACTGACAACTAAGATTGGTTTGTTCTCGAGTCACAAATAGCAACTAAAATAATAATAAACAGAATAAATCAAATCTCAAAATAATGGGATCCTAACTTCATTTAATACTTCATTCAATCGCCACTATTATGCATGACTTGTTCACATATCATAGGAAAGTAGCCAAGAGCACTAAAAGAGTATTAGCCATTTTTCAATGCACTAAGACCTACTTACACATCATCCACAGATGATAGACTTTATGTAATCATCAATATAACCAACATCACTATATGTCTATTGAAATTGCAACTATATTGAATTTAAATTCAAGCCCTTATTCTAGCTTATACGGTGAAACAGTATATGTCTATCTGGTTCACGAAATACATAAGCCATATAACACAGCCCTATATACATATACTATCATGATTACAATCCATATTTGCATGTTCAATGTCAATTCCATACAAATACTGAAACGAATGGTGATCAAGCATTCATACATGCAAAAAAATCATGATAGACATCCCATATGATATGTAAAACAACCCAGCATTTAAGCCTGCAATAAAACTACATATTAAAATTCGTTAGAATCCCATAATGGAGTTTAGTTCATAACTGAACCAAAAGCCATTATGGGATCAAATCTACACATGATTAATAAACAAGCACTTGAAAGATGAAAGGTAGAAACAATCAAACCCAATTGCTGAATATAGATCAATATTCAAATCTTCATAAAATTCCAGCAAAATAATACTAATAAACCCACTCTGGTAGAAAATCCCAAGAAGGAGTATAAAAGTAGAGTTGTGGCCTCCTTCTACGTTGGAATCTCTCCCAGAGAGTAAACCCTAATTACGATGTAAAGAATAAAACTAAAGTTGAATAAATGTCAAGTGATACCCTTGACACTAGTCAGGAATCATTTTTAAATCAATTTACAACCCTTAAAATTTGGAAATAAAATAAAACAAGTCAAGGTGACTTCAGGCCTCGCGCAAGGTCTGCTGGCCCTCCCGGCTTGTTATGTCATGATCATGAGACTTGCGAGTGAGGTTCTTATATTGAGACGGCCTCTCATGGCAAGGCTCCCTAGCATTGTCCTTCTCGTGGCCGCGCAACTTGTGGTAGGTTCCAAGGTCTGGTTGGGTACTCGCACGGGCGCACGCATCCAAGCTCTTCCTGTCGCGCGGCGTGCAGCTGATGTCTTCTACTTCTGCTCCTTGGCTTGGTTCTGCAACGTTGCTGCTGCTACTAAAATTTCCTATGTCTATCCATGCTTGTCCATCCATGTTCCACTCAATCCTACGTCATGTACATCCTATCTTTTGCCTCGCCTCACGCATCCATTAACTTCGTGCCCGATATCACCACCAAATTAGGCCAATTCCTGCACTTATTCACCAAAAAGAGTTTTAAGTATGCGAAATGCAAATTAACATGAAATGCATCTAAAATAGACTAAAATGTACTTGAGATGGGAATAGTTCGCATGAATTGGTACCCCATAAGTAGTTGTAAAACCCTTTTATCAACAGCCGAAGCTAAATCGTAGAAGTGTAGAACTAAGGCCTCAACAGATGTGCTCAGAACGCCAAGGTAGAATCGAAGAGCAAACACGATTATCAACAAATGAGCACTCCCAGAATATCCAAAGTTTGAAGCCTCAGGTCTAAGCTGCAAAGTTACATCCAACCTGAAGAAAACTAGAGAGCACTCAACGAATGACATGCAAGCTAACAGAAGATCTAAACACCAACCCAATCAAAGTATTCAGATTGAGTTGTGAAGCCATTCAAGTTGAAGTCTTCCCCAAGTTTATCAGAAGAAGACTTCAATCAAAGTAACTGACTAAGAAAAGTCAGCAAGTGCAGTAGATGTCAAGTGAACAGAAGACAACGATCTTGGGATTAACCAGGATCGTAGTGTTTGCCAAACAAAGAAGGAACTAATGGAGTGTACACAAAGATATTGGTCAGCCTATGAAGAACAAGGCTAAAGTGATTAAGCATTGGGTTAGTCCATTGATGACAAGTGAACGGGAGATCATAAGGAGAAAGCGAGCTGGACACGCCACAAATCTGAAGTTTCTTGCTCTTCAGAAGGGGCCAAAATAAGGAGTGAAGCCATTAGTATCTGAGAGCAGTCGAGAAGCAAATAGAAGTGTTGAAGCACTGCACAAAAAAAGGAAGAGGTGTTCTACATTAGAGATCCAATCAACACTCTTCAGGATCTTAGTGTTGTCTCTACCTATCAAGGAGCAAACATTCAACAAGACACTACGATCAGGTCCAAGAAGATATGCATCAGAATCGTAGAGTTTGGTCATCTGAAGATTGAAGCATTTGTAATGGTTCAATCTGAAGTTTAATATTCGAATAGAGCTTATTGAGAGCATCGATGCAAAAGGACAACCTCTGATCGAGAAATCAGAAAGAGAAAATAAAGTCGACTACCTGCCCGAGACATCAAAGTGACATCTCTGATGGGGTAGGTAAAAAAGTAGATTGCAGTGTCAGAAAGTCATGTCATGTCACATCTGTAGTCTACCTCAAATAACTCGAGATCTGCGAAGCAATTCAAATAGATTTCAACGGCTATATACCAACGGGAAGATTGGGAAGGAGTATAAATAAGTCAGAGCTTCAACAATCAAAAAGCTTGTTAATTTTTGCTGAGTTACAGAATCGTTGAGTTGTTGGAATGCTATAATGTTAGCTCTACAAGTTCCACCAGAGCTTTACATGTACAAGTCTCAGTGACAGTGAGACTACGAAGGTGGAAGTGAAGCAGCTTTAAAGAAGGACTTGAATAGACTGAAGATTCACTCAACAAAGATGAGAATGCCACTGAAGATGGAAGCTAAGCTGAGAGCCGAGAAGGAAAAGAAGATAGAATTCAGAAGAGTGGTTGAGCAAAGAGAAGATCCAGAGAGCCTCTCTACGAATCACCATGAACCTAAAGTTAAACCAGAACAAGTGCAAAACCATGTTTGCCAACCAGTCAAGAAGGGTTCAGGGAATAGTGATGGTGCACAGCTGACATCATATGAAGATTAATAGAACAGAATAAAGATCAGCTGCACCAAAGAGGATGTGGTCTAGACTCGAAGCAGAATAAAAAGAGGACCACACCAAGCTGCTAAGTACATAAGATGTTCAAGCTTAAAGACATCTTAGCAACTCAGCACCAACAACAACAACATCAACAACAACAAGAAGCCAGGGACTGAGGGGTCCTTGTCCGGAGAGACTAAATGAAGTTCCAAGCCTGCTGGGCTTGAAGAGTTCCGAGGGAACTAGAGAAGTTCCAAGGCTGCTAGCCTAGAAGAGTTCTTAGTGAACTGAAGTTCCAAGGCTGCTGGCCTTAAAGAAATCTTAGTGATTCAGGGTGTTGGTGTTGCCCTTCCTTAGTGGAAATCCTACTAGTTGAAAGCAGAAGAGTGGGCTAGGAGTTTGAGTCTTTGAACCACTTAAAATCTCTTGTGTCTTTTACTTTAAGTCATTTACATTATGTAACTAACTGCTATGCATGTATTAACTGCTTACAACTTAACTAACTCTAAGAACAATGTATGTATTATGAATATATCAATGAAGGGGATCTTTTACTTATTTTGATGTGCTTGAAAATATTCTTATGTTTGTCATATGCTAAATCATTAGCAATACAAAATAAATGAGAAAAGTATTTGAAATTAAAAAGAATCTATTCAACCCCCCCCCCTTCTAGATCTATTGTGTGCCTACTGGGAACTAATACAAACTAAATGATAATTTAATGAGTGATGAATGATGTAATTTTATTAATAAATAAATGTCTAACATAAATAAATAAACATTAAATAAATAGATAAATAAAAATTGTATAGCAAAAATTAACAATTATAACTTTTAGTTATATAAAATACAATATATTTTATAGTTCTTATTTTGAACTATATGGAACGTAGATCCTTGAAGTATAGATTCGGTCATTTGAAAAAAAAGTGAAGTTTGGCATTTACCATTGAAAATAACATAATTTTTCACCATTCAGAGAAATGTATCTTACTCATGTCTGTTGTGGTAAAAACTTTTAATTATGTGTATATATAGGTAGGACCTAGGACTGATAAGGACAGAGAAAGGTTCCCTCTAAATAACATACAACTGATGCTAGCTGATCTACTTAGAGCTCGATCTACTTCTACATAGTGACTCACTCTCACAGTTCTTCTACATTTAGTCATACTCCCAAGCCCAAGTTATATAAGAAAGAACATCTCTACAACATATATTTCTTTGCATCATTATTAATTTTTCAACAGACATAGTCAACAAATTAAGAGGTTCATACATCACAAAAGATGGAGTTCCTTTCAAACCTCCTACCAGACGAGGCGAGCCCCGAGTGGATGGAGTAGATGAACTAGGGCTACAATGTGTGGCAACTCACAACAGCCATACTTGTCGGCCTTCAAAGCATCATGGCGCTTATGATACTCTATGGGGGCATGGTGAAGAAGAAATGGGGAATAAACTCTGCGTTCATGGCCCTATACGCATTCACAGCCGTAATGGTTTATTGGGTTGGATGGGGTCTTCGTATGACATTCGATGAAAAACTTGTTGATTTTTGGGGTAAACCCGATGTTTCTTTGAATCAAAAGTTTCTTCTAGACAAAGCGTTTTTACGGTATTTTCCTAATGCTACAATGGTGTTGTTTCAATATGTTTGCTGGAATAATGTTGGTTCTAATTATTGGGGCACTTTTGGGTTGCATAGATGTTATTTGTGCCTTTGAAATATCCTATTAAATTTAATAACTTTATTATTCTTTTCTTTGTTATAATTCATATTTCATAAATAACATTCAATTTATTTCCAATTTCAGAAAATGATTCACAATATAAATATCTCTCAGTTACAAGTATAATTACTGTTGGAAAAATATTCTAAAAATATGTTTTAAAAAAACAAAACAAAAAGATCATCTTTATGATTTTATGTAAAACAACAAATATATATATATATATATATCAGGTATTTCGAGTAAGAATTTTTATGTAGTACTTGATTGAATTAGGACGTTTTGAAAATCTGTAATTTTTAGTATCCTCAAGCGATCTTTCCTCCTATGACCTTATGTTGAACATGGAGTGTGGCATCCAAAACACCCTCCTAGAAAAAACTCTAGCTATGTTTTTCCTAGACTGGAAGATAGAATACGAAATTTGATATTTTCTTCTTATATAAAAAAGTTTCAAATACGTTTATGATCAATAATAAATATAATAACATTGATCATTACCTCTCTTATAAATCTGGTCCATATTAGGTTAGGATGGGGAACATAGGGGACTTCTCTTCTGACTCCAATACTTTTCTAGGTATTATTATCTAATAATAATATTCAAAATAAATATTAATTACAATTAATTCTATTAAATAATTGTAATTGCACTTCAGTCCAAGAATTGATTAAATAAACTATAAATATTTCCTCTATATATCAATATAATAAAACAGAACCCATTTTGAATCTTTCATTTGACAAAGCACAAAGACGGTTCAGATTCATTCTAACTTAATTCTTCCAACTTAATCTAAAGGTTCATATTTTTTCCCACCCAAATAAAATTTACCCCTACACCCTACCGTCTCTCATGTAATCATGTTCACATACAAAATCTTTCTCTCTCCTCTCTTCATCACACACACAAATAAATAATAATATTAATAATTATAATAATAGTACTAATAATAATAATTATGCTTATTATAATAGTACTAATAATAATAATAATAATAATAATAATAATTGTTATAATAATTATAATAATAGTAATTATTATAATAATAGTAATAATAATAATAATTATTATTATTATTATAGTAATAAAATAATTATTATAATAATTATTCGATTCATAATTAATAAATATTTGATTTATTCTAATTAATTTGGTAGGGAAAGCACAAGTACGGTTTAGATTAATTCTAATTTTAATTCAAAATAATAATAATTATAATATAATAATTATTATAATAATAATTATAATTATATTACAACTAATACTAATACTAATAATAATAATAATAATTATTATTATTATAATTATAATAACAATAATAATAATAATAATAATAATAATAATAATAATAATAATAATAACTATTATTATAATAATAATAAGAACAATAATAATAATAATAATAACAAAAATAATTATAATTATAATTATAATAACAATAATAATTATAATTATAATTATAATAACAATAATAATTATAATTATAATAATAATAATAAAATAATAATAATAATAATTATTATTATTATCATTATTATAATTATAATAATAATATTATAATAGTAATAAAGTAATAATATTATTAATAATAATAATAGTAATAGTAATATAAAAACAATAATAATTACTATTATTATAATAGTAATTATAATAATAATTATACTAATAATAAAATAAAAATAAAAATAAAAATAAAAATAAAAATAAAAATAACAATAATTATAATAATAATAATAATAATAATAATAATAATAATAATAATAATAATAACAACAACAACAACAACAATAACAACAACAACAACAACAACAATAATAATAACAATAATAATAATAACAATAATTATTATTATTTTGATGGTGTGGTTACTTATGATAATTGTTATTGATGATTGTAAGTTTTGATGCTCCTGCGGTTTTCATGGATATGATGAACCGAGTATTCAAGGAATATTTGGATCAGTTTGTTGTTGTCTTTATTGATGACATCCTCATATATTCCAAAAAGCCGTGGAAAATCAAGAGCGCCGTTTCAAGTCGGTAATCGCAAAGGCTTCGTGATAACAAGCTATATGTCGTCAAGAAATGCGAGTTCGGCGAGGAAGTAGCATTTCTTGGCGCGTGGTGTCAAAACATGGAGTATCTGTTGACCCGGCGAAAATTGAAGCAATACAAAGTTGGGAGCAACCGAAGTCGGTGACCGAAGAACGTAGCTTTCTGGGCTTAGCTGGTTATTATCGGAGATTTGTGGAAGGATTTTCTCGAATCTAATACCATCCTGGAAAAGCAAACGTGGTAGCTAACGCATTGAGTAGAAGATCATATGCGAGTACAAGTGCAATGTTGTTAACACAAAGGCCCATTTTGTATGACTTGCAAAGGATGGAGATAGAGATAAAGGATCCAAGTACCCACGTGATGATATCAAGTATACGAGTAGAACCAACTTTAATCGATAAAGTTAAAGCTGCTCAAGCTACGGACATGGAGCTGATGCGTATGAAGAAAAAGTGCAAGAAGGTGTTATTCCGGAAGCAAGAATCGATGAAGAAGGAATATTTTGAGTTAACTCCAGACTTTGTGTTCCTAACGATTCTGACTTAAAGCATAGAATCATGATGGAGGCACACAACACACCGTTTGCAATCCATCCTAGGAGTACCAAAATGTATCATGATCTTCGACATACATTTTGGTGGAACAATATGAAGAGAGAGATCGCGAAGATTATCTCGAGGTGTTTAACTTGTCAACGTATAAAGGCGGAGCATCAAGTGCGAAGGGTCCATTGCAACCACTTGAGATTCCGAAATGGAAGTGGGAACACATTACTATGGATTTCGTTACGGGTCTTCCCAAGGTTTCTCAAGGCATAGATGCGATTTGGGTTATTATTGATAGATTAACCAAGTCTGCTCATTTCTTGCCTATACGGGAGACTTATTCCCCTAAACGTCTTGATAGTATATACATAAATGAGATTGTGAGATTGCATGGCATGCCAGTATCCATAGTTTCGGATCGTGAACCAAGATTCACTTCAAGATTTTGGGTTAGCTTGCAGAAAGCTATGGGCACGGAATTACGATTCAGTTCGACATACCATCCTCAAATGGATGGACAATCAGAGAGGACTATTCAAACTCTTGAAGATCTATTAAGACTTTGTGTCCAAGATTTCAAAGGGAGTTGGGATAAGTACCTACCATTGGTGGAATGCTCCTACAACAACAGTTATCAGACAAGTATAGGTGTGGCTCCATTTGAAGCATTGTATGGACGAAAGTATCGCTCTCCAATATGCTGGGATGAGGTGGGAGAAGCAACGTTGTTGGGACCAGAGTTGGTACGAATGACTACAGAGAAGATCCAAATGATTCGATAACGTATACAAACAGCACAGGATCGACAAAAGAGTTATGCGGATCTTCATCGAAAGGACGTGGAATTTGACATTGGGGATCATGTATTGTTACGTATTGCTCCATGGAAGGGAGTTACAAGATTTGGGAAGAGAGGAAAGCTCAATCCATGATTTATTGGTCCATTTCAGATTCTTGACCGAGTAGGAAATGTGGCCTATAGACTCGCGTTACCTCCAAGCATATCTCGTGTTCATAACGTTTTTCACATATCTGTTCTTCGTAAATATGTGAAGGACCCGAACCACATTATTGAGTTAGAACCAGACTGTGACGCCCCCAAAATTAAGTATACGTCACCCATCTTGGGTCGCCACTTACATGGTACATAAATTCAAATACAAACTTACTAATATAACTGTCGTGTACAATACGACATAAACTGTGAGTTTGAATACAAATATTGTCTACTAGATATTATACAAACTCAAAAGGAGTCCTCATTACAATTATTATTACATTATTTCACAGAATAGTGAGGACTACTAATGTTATCCTCTGGACCATTACTCCATTCCCCGACTCGTCCCAGCTATATTCTCATTTCCTGAAGAGAACAGTGAAAGAAAGGGTGAGCTCAACTAGCCCAGTAAGAAATATTATAACTAAGATAAAGCGTAATAAATTATCAATAGTCTTCAACAATGTTAAACCGATAAAATACAATAGACAACCCGGTTTAATCTGCAGTGAATATCGCAATCCATTAAAAGAGTCAAGTAGAAAATAAAGTCTACTATCTTTTAGGTTTTAAAAGGTTTTCATCAATTTTATCACTAAGACTCGGTTTAATGAATAAACCACAATATCTAATCATCCCCGTACCACGGTCAAGGATTTTCATCAAATTATCAATGGCCATGACTATACCGAATCACCCTACGGTCATAATCATATCAAAAACTATCCATCACGTGCATTACATGTGCCATCGAGGACTTTTGTCACATCATTTATATCAAGCCATGATTATACCGAATGAACCTCGGTCATAATCATACTAAGTTCATCTATACACGTAAGCCAAAGATAACTTTCAACATAATATAAACATGAGGATGATGACAATGATATAAGAATTCAATAAAACAAGTTCAAGAATTAATTTATCTAGGAATTATTAACGTCCAAATTGTCAACAAGATACTTTTTTGTAGAGTAAAATTCAAGAAAGATAAGAAGAATATTTCCATGAAAAGATACTGGATGAAACACAATTATCAAGGATATTCTACTAATTTCATGGAGTATAGAAGTCAAAGTTTTAACCAACTGGGTATAATAAAGAATGGAATAACAAAAGAAATCACCATGCATGCGATAGATCGCAGACATGCAAAAGTTATTCCAATGTAATAATAAATAACGGAACCAGTCGGGTGAAATTCACACCCAAGCATGATGTTCCAAATGAATAATAAAGATGGAACCGGATCCGGTGTAAAACACACGAGATAGGATATTCTAATGAATGATAAAGATTTTAACCAGTCGGGTGTAAAAACACATGCATGTGATGTTCCAAATGAATAATAGAAGAATGTCACCAAGCATATAGGGTAAACCACGTGTCTGATTATGTATAAGGTATGCTGGCGATATAAAAGTTATTCCAATGTAATAATAAAGAATGGAATAATGTATGATTTCACCAAGTATAGGGTACGCCAGCGTAGATACAAAGTTATTCCAATGTAATTATAAAGAATGGAATAATGAAGTTCTCTTCACGACTAAGAAAGAATAATCAGAAGACCGAGAAATTTTTTTAAATAAAAGGAATTTCCTTTATTTATTATTTTGAAATAGTAAGGGTTGATTTGATTAATGTGGATAGTTAAGGGTAAAATACATAAATATTTCAAAATAAGCAAGTGGTTATAAAATATTCATTGTTGTTGGGGAATATTCGTTTGGTCGTGGAATATTAAATCTTTTGGGAATATTCGCACGACGGCCGCAGACCATATGTGGGCCCCATGAAAGCGATTGGATGAAGAAAACGACAAATATAAGTTGGTTAAAAATAACTTGGCAGAAGTTGTTATCGTTAAGACCGTTGGAATACCCGGTGGTTAAAATACAAGAATACGCGTGGTTGCAAGATAACACCAGACAGATTATTGCAGTATTGCATCAATTATTGATCCTTACGTAAGAAGGCACTACTCAATAATTATTACGAGTAATTATCGCTCAAGATTTTATTTTATTGATTCAATAATTCTTTGCGTTGATATTTTATATTATTGTTGTTCAATAATTGTCAACGCACATTATCTCCATTATCGGATCAATAATTCATATTATTTAAATAATATTATTAGATAGCATTATTGGCAATGTCTAGAAAGTTCATCGAGGAGAGGTTGGTCACCTAATTGCGCCAAGAAGGAGAAATCCTTATCTGAAAGCCCCTCTTTCCGGAGGCTACTTTGGTTGTCATAATTGTGATTACGTAATATTATTTGTGAATAATTAATTATTGATATGATAAGAAAATATTTATAAACGATGGATTTATTTATTTTATGTGGTTATAATTGAATGATTTAATGTTGAGGTGTTTTATCAAGAATTTTGTTCGGAATGGAGGTATTAAAAATCAAATCGTATTTTTACGATGTATTGCGTGAGTTATAATTTTTAATCAATCTTAGTTGGATCGTTGTAATTTTTGGATATGTTATACATACATAAGTTGAGTATATGTCCACAAATTTTGAACCGTTAAAAGTGAACGAATGATTTGTTATGAATTTTAAGAGGTGACTGATTGAAATTAGGGTTATAATTGATTTTGGTGGAAAATTCTAGAATTGAGTGGGCCCCACTTGTGGTTGGTGAAAAATGTGCTGAATTTTATTTCAAATGTGGTGGGTGACAATAGTAGCGGTAAAGCCATGAAAAGCAGGTCAAGTCTCGCCTTGCGTGCTAACATTTTCCTATAAATAGAGGGCTAAGTTAGAATTGAAAATCACACCAAAACAAAGTTTTTTCTTTCTCTCTATATTATTGAGCGTATTTGTGAGTATTTAGATACTTTGAGTTCTTGCATTCAAAGACAAGTTTCATTCAAAGATCACTTCCAACCTTTCCTTCCGAAGTACTAATTCTTTGAGGTAAGGGATATTATTTTTTCGAATGATATTATTTCTTCAATATCATTACGTTTGAAATATTGGTTGGAACTTTTATCAAATTTGGAACTTTTTTTCATGTGGGGTTACTATTCATGAGTTACTATTCACGAGTTACTATTCATGAGTTACTATTCATGAGTTACTATTTACAAGTACTATTCATGAAGCGTGAAAATATTTTTTGTGGAATTTCTATCTTTTGGTGTCTGGAGTTACTATTCACGATATCTAAGACTATTCACGATATCTGACTATTCACGATACCAAGATTATTCAAGAAAAATAAAATTTCTTCTTTTGTCCAAAACATCTATTCGGATACTAGCTCGATTGTATCCATATTTTGATCATTCTTGAATTTTACACCACTATGATTATTTTGAGGTATTTTTGAACATGGATAAAACAAAGTACTAATCCTTAATCCTTAATCCTTGTCATTTTGTTTCTTTGGATTCGTTTCTTAAAAAATATTTTCATCATCCTCGCCTTAAATGATGATATTATTGAATATCTTTGGCACCAGAGTGAGTAAAGATGAATGATTTTGAAGAATATCTTTGCCCAGTAGCAAAAAGATGAGCAGTGTTGAGATGAACACGACCGATCGATTAATATCTTTGGCTCAGAGTGCAAAGATGAACAGTGTTTAAATGAACATGATTAATCGATGAATATCTTTGGCCCAGTAGTGCAAAAAGATGAATATTTGATTTCGAGATGTTTATGGATTGATGTTACAGGATAAAAGATAGACGATGAACTTTTAAATTCATATATAGAAGATAGTAGTTTCCATTCTCTACTTAACTCTTCTAATGAATTATTACTCATTGCATAATATTGATTTAAAATTTGTTGTCTATTGTATTCTATTAAATTTTTTCCTGTTGAAGACTAACGATAATTTGTTGTATATTATCTTAGTCATAATATTTTTTATCGAGCTAGTTGAGCTCACCTTTTCCTTTTTGTTCCATTCTTCTCGTGAGGCGAGAATATAGCGAGTATTTAGCCTGGGGTATGGAATGAAGGTTTTAGAAAGGATTGTTTAGTAGTCCTCACCATTTTGTAAAATAATGTATCAATAAATGTGATGAGGATTTATTTGAGTATAGATATTGTCTAGAAGATAATATTTGTATTTAAACTCACAGCTTTCTTGTTGTAATAATAAAGTTGTAGTTGTTTCGCACTCATGTATTTGGCGACTTCGAATGGGTTGGATGGAATGGACCTATTTTGGGGCGCCATAATAACACCCCTTACTGGTACAACAAATAATATCCCTTACCTTAGAAGAACCTGAATATTGGAAAAGTGAAGTAGTAGAATACTTTTCTTCTTTCTCTCTATAGTTTCTCTCTAGAGTTTCAATGAATTAAGTAAGAAATAATGAAGGAATGAGCTTTCTATTTATACAAAAGCGAGGGTGGCTCTTGGTCTTAACGAAGGGTCAAAATGACTCTTGGTAATATTGAAGAGACAACTACTTTTTTTGAAGGGGTAATTAACCCTGGAAATCAAGAGGCGTTAACTCTTGGTAATATGAAGGGACAACTACTATTTGCGAAGGGTAATTACTATTGACGAAGGTAATTACTATTGGACGAGGTAAGGTACTATATCAAGAAGGTAAATACTATTGACGAAGGTAAATACTATTGACGAAGGTAATTACTATTCACAAAGGTAATTACTATTCACAAAGGTAATTACTATTCACAAAGGTAATTACTATTCACAAAGGTAATTACTATTGATGAAGAGACTCTTAGATGATGACATATGGGCCCCCCATAAAATAATCAAACTTACCACAAACGCCTCATAATGAGACTCTTTACATACATCAAGGATTGAATAAATATTACCACAAATCATTTTATTTTAATCAACACATTTTTAATCTTTCAACAATTATTAATCATTTATAACTTGTCGTCTCAATTAATAATATAACATATTATACAGATGATACTGTGACAATAATTGAATCAATAATATAAGAGATATGATGCAAAGCAATTACTGTAGTAATAATTGAGTATAGCTAAGTGACTTCTCACGTAAGCATCAATAATCAATAATGCAGTGTGCTTACTATGCAAACCACGCCAGACATCATTCTTTACTTTTACTAAAGGGTAATTCAATGCTTTTATCGGTAACACCTCCGCCATTATTTTTATAGAAAGATAATTTTGTCGCTTTCTAACTACGACAATACTTCCGCCATGGGGTCCACCATCGATTGAAAGTCGTCTGAATAATATTCCTCGACCAAAAGAATATTCCCGACCAAAACGAATATTTTATAACAACTTGCTTACTTTTGCAAAATTTATAAATATTACCCACAACTATAACATTATATCAAATTTATTCCATAATATTCAAAAATAATATTTATAGAAAATTCATCTTTATTTATAAAAGTTTGGGGTCTTACACAGACGAGATAGTCAAGATTTAACGACGAGGAGAGGTACTGTTAAGATCTTGGATAGGAAAGAGCATGTCCCTACGCACCAAGGTTATACCACAAGTTAAGGTTTTGTGGAGGAACCATGCTATTGAAGAAATGACCTGGGAGTTGGAATCAGAAATGAAAAAGAGGTATCCTCACCTTTTCGAAACACCAGGTACGTACGTCAATTTCGAGGACAAAATTTCATAATAAGGGAAGGTTGTAAGACCCCAACTTTTTATAAATGAAATTGAATTTCCTCTGTTTATTATTTTGAAATACTAAGGGTTGATTTGATTAATGTGATTAGTTATGGGTAAAATGCGCAAATATTTTAAATAAGCAAGTGGTTATAAAATATTCATTGTAATCGGAGAATATTCGTTTGGTCGTGGAATATTCTTACTGTCGGGGAATATTTGTACGACGGCGCAGCCTTGTGTGGGCTCCATAACGGAAAGCGATTGGATGAAGAAAACGACAAGTATAAATAACCACAGTAGTTGTTATCAATTAACATTTGTTGGAATACCCGATATGGTTAAAACACAAGAATACGCGTTATCGACAAGAAGACATCGAGATTGCACCAATTATTGATTCTTACGTAAGAAGGCACTACTCAATAATTGTTACAGTAATTATTGTTCAATATTTTATTGATTCAATAATTGCTACGTTGATATTTTATATTATTGTTGTTTCAATAATTGTCACTACACAGTATTTTCCATTATCGAATTAATAATTCATATTATTTGAATAATATTATTAGATAGCATTATTGGCAATGTCTAGAAAGTTTCGCTTCAAGGAGATGTTTGGTCACCTAATTACGCTACAAGAAGGAGAAATCCTTATCGAAAGCCCCATCTTTCCTGGGAACAGCTTGGTTGTCAGTATTGTGATTCTATAATATTATTTGTGAATAATTAATTATTGATTTATATGAGAAGGAAAATATTCATTTTATGTGGATATAGATGGAGAAAATTTTTAATGTGACAATTGTTGAAAATTGATATTTTATCTTTTCTGATAAAATAATTCAATTAAATATAGTATTATATTATAATAATATAATAATGGTGATATTTTTTACAATGAATGTGGGATATACGAGAAAATAAGGAGGAGTATTTTTGTTGCAATAAATACTAAAAACATGTTAAACATGTTGGTGGACCCAATTTTTGACAGAAATTTAATTATAGCCTATAAAATCGTCTCGTATGTGAATTTTGGTCAATTTTTGTTTGGAATTTGGATAAACTTAAACTTACAAAGTTGTAGAGAATTGAATTTCCTATGGAAAGACATAAGATTTGAATTTTTTTTGATAAAAGGGCTATTTATTATGAATTATTGAGTTCCGAAATAATTGATTTTTTGGAGTTTAAAATGTTTTATTTAAGAAAAACATTTTTTTATTTTTGTTGGGTGGGTGGCTGATGTTGTGGACTGGTTGTGTGCATAGGAATATAAAATAATATATAGTAATATTTTATTAAAGTTTCTGTTTTGGTGTTCTAAGCATTTTCCTATAAATATGGTGCTTATGTTAGAATTAAAAATCACACCAGAATCTGAAGTTTTCTCTTTCTATAATATCGAGTGTATTTTTTTGAGTATTTTGATACTTTGAGTGTTGCTATACGGTGCAAGTTTCTTTTAGTGTTATATCCGATATTCAGTCAGAAATACTATTCTTTTCAAGGTAAGGGATGTTATTTTTTTCGTAAATGATATTATTTCTTTCAATATCATTATGCCGAAATATTGGTCTGAACTTTTTATAAAATTTGGAACATTTTGTGTCGGGGTTTCTATTCACGTATATGGTACTATTCACGATACGATTAATTATTCACGAATCATTTACATTATTCATAGAAAAATGAAATTTTCTTCTTTTTGTCCAAGATGTCTATTATGGTTACTATCTTTGATTGTATCCATGTTTTGATCTTTATTTTTGAATTCTGCTTCAAACTTGGTTATTATGGAGTATTATTGAACTTGGATAAAACTGTAATACTTAATCCCTAATATTTGTTCTTTTTGTCTCTTTGGATTCGTTTTCTTTAAAATATTTTTCATCATCCTCAGTCCTAAATGATGATATTACTGAATATCTTTGGCCTGTAGTGCAAAGATGAATGATTTCTGATGAATATCTTTGGCCCGTAGTGCAAAGATGAACATGTGTTTAGATGAACATGACCAACTGATGAATATCTTTGGCCTGTAGTGCAAAGGTGAATATTTGATTCCAGCTATATATATTGATTGATGTTACAAGGATAAAATATTGACGATGAACTTTTAAATTCATATATAGAAGATAGTAGATTTCATTCTCTACTTAACTCTTCTTATGAATTATTATTTCCGCTGCGAATATTGATTTAAAATTGGTTGTCTATTGTATTCTATTAGATTTTTTCCTGTTGAGGACTAACGATAATCTATTCTATATTATCTTAGTCATAATATTATTTACTGGGCTAGTTGAGCTCACCCTTTTTCCTTTTTGTTCCATTTTTCTTCTCAGGAGGCGAGAATGTAGTGAATACTAGTCGGGATGTGGAATGATGGTTCTAGAAGTTGTTTTAGTAGTCCTCACTATTTTGTAAAATAGTGTATCAATAATTGTAATGAAGACTTATTTGAGTGTGGATATTGTCTAGATGACAATATTTGTATTTAAACTCACAGTTTAAGTGTTATCGTATTTTGCACGACAATTGTATTAATAAAGTTGTAGTTGTTTCTGTACCGTGTACTTGGCGACTCAGAATGGGTGTTGTATACCTATTTTGGGGGCGTCACAATAAGTCCATAATTTATCTTTATTTGATCATAAATTGATTTAACAATTAAATCAATCATTTTAATAATAAATAAATAAAGACTCGATCAAGATGTTATGATCAATGATAAATTATCTTATGAAAAATCTTATAGATGTTTTGACAATAATTATGTTCCTAATATTAATTAAATATATTAATCGATATTGTGATGTATTAATTAACACAATGTAATCTCACACAAATTAATATGTATAACAATATTAAGTCAATTATTATTTCAAAATTAAGAAATTTCACAAATTAGTATTTATGTGAAAATATTTTTTAAATAAAATACTATCACATGATTCGTTTAATGCACATCGTTAATGCACTAGTACTTTAATTAGAAGTCTAACTTTCATAATCAATATAAATCATCTATGTTAAAAATATTACTCCCTCCGTCCCATTATATATGACGTTTAAGGAGTTTTTTTTTCCCAAAATAATAGACGTTTTATAAGTCCAAAGCTAAATTGTCCACTTTTATTCCAATACTACCCTTGAACTGTCCACCGGATGAGAGAGAAAGAGGAGAGGGTTTTTTTGAGAGAGAGGAAGAAGAAGCAGAAGCTTTCCATCCTTTATTTACTTTACTCTTCTTCTTCTTTTTTTAATTTTTCTATTATTTTTGGCTTCAATTTTTGTGGCTCAACAAGCAGCCAAATATGTATTAGAAGAAGAAGAAGCGCAGAGCATATATGTATGTAGAAGAAGAAGAAGCGCAGAGCAGATCGATAGAATCGATTAAGGACTAGCGTGTGAGACCCCGAATTTTATGAAATAAAAATATTCAATTTTTTTTCTATTTGGGTAAATAGCACGGTATTAATTATTGATGCTTATGTGATAAGTCACTCAGTTTTGTTTTATTGGTATTATTAATGTAATAAAACGTAAAAGCTTTTTATATAAAAAATGTAATACTTTTATAAAGTTATTCTATAAATAGTAATATATTATATTCTATTGTGCATAGTGTTTTCATAGTAAAATCTTTTTATATAAAATGTAATACTTTTATAAAGTTATCTCTTTTTATTAGACAATAATTAGAATATATTATATTTTATTATGCATAGTGTTTGCATAGTGCTGCATAGTATTTGCATAGTAAAATCTTTTATAAAGTTATTCGTTTTATTAGATTATAAATAGAATATTTTATATTTTATTTAAAAGATTTTGCTTTTAAATATGGACCGTCAGATTAAAGTAAATCAATCTGGACCGTTCATGAGTTAGTTACTATGCATTCATCCATTTTTCTATAAATAGAAGCTCATTCCTTAATTATTTCTTTAATTCAATTTGAAACTCTAGAGAGAGAAATTATAGAGAAGTTTATAGAAAAGTATTTCGCTCCTTCCTACTCTTATATTCAGTTTCTTTTACGGTAAGGGATATTATTTGTTGTACTCGTAAGGGGTATTCTTTCTTTCTTATTCGTGAAGAGAACTTCTGTTATTCCATTCTTTATTATTCTGTTGGAATAACCTGTATACTTGGGATACCCTATACTTGGTGAAATTCTTCTGTTATTTCGTTCTTTATTATTCTGTTGGAATATCCCGTCGGTGCGTATTACACCTGACCTGGTTCCATTATTTATTATTTTATTCTTTATTATTTTGTCGGAATATCCTGTCTGTGCGTTTACGCCGGACCTGGTTCCATTATTTATTATTCTGTCGGAATATTCTGTTTGTGCATTTACGACGGACCTGGTTCCATTATTTATTATTCTATTTGGAATAACTTGTCGGTGCAGTCTATCGCATGCATGGTGAATCCTTCTGTTATTCCATTCTTTATTTTTCTGTTGGAATAACATGTTTATGTGGATTACCACATGCATGGTAAATGATCCTTCAGATTCATAAATAATAATATTTTCATTAAAAGGGGTTTCGCTAGGAAGATTCGTAATTATTTTGACCTCAAAAATTCGGAAAAATTTAAAATGATAATTTAATGAGTTTTCTAAATTGTGTCCAAAATGGCGATTTTGGATGTATAGATTAAGAGTTATGGATTTTATGGGAAAAAACTATTTTAAAAGTAAACTCTTATAACTCCTTGTGTTTAACTCCAAAATTGGTGAACTTTTATTAGAGTACATGTATATAACAGAGTATACCTGTAAATTTCGGAATTTTGGAAAAAGTACAATTTATGATAAATGTCTAAATATTCGCAGCTTTTAGCCATATAAAAATAGTAAATGAATTTTAAAAATTCGAGAAAAATATATGTTCAAGATGGGACTATATTACGCTAAATCCTTAAAAGAAATATTTTTGGGACTGATTTGGTATTTTTCATGAAAATAAACTAGTTATGAGTAAATGAATTAAATATGTTATGTGAAGTAATAAAATTGGAAAATAAGATTTTATGGCTTGAGAATCCTATATAGGGTATATGCAGATTTTTGATGAGGGATTTGATCATTGATGATGAAATTTTATGAGTATGGCATTTTTGAATGGTTAAATGCATTATTTGATAAAGTGTAAACAATTGAAATAAATTGTTTATAAGTTTAAGAAATGATTAAAATATTGTTATAATATTAATGATATTAGATTATGAGATTATTAAGTGATTGATAACATTTGGTTATTATTGAATATTTGGATAAATTGTATTATAAATGTTTAATATTTATCTTTTATCTCATTTGATTGATTCTTATATCATTGTCATCATCCTCATGCTTATATTGTGTTGAAAGTCATCTTTGGCCGTAGTGCATAGAGGGACTTGGTATAATTATGACCAGGGATTATTCGGTATAAGCATGACCGTAATGTTACAAATGATGTGGAAAAAGTCCTCATTGGCCAAAGTGCATTGATGGACAATTTTTGGTATGATTATGGTTATGGATTCTCTTGACCAAGGGTGCAAAGATGAATTGTTTTATAGCATGATCAGATGGTTGATAAAAACACGATTATCTTTGGCTCGAAAGTGCATGGATAATTTGTGGTTGTGATATTAATGAAAATGTCCTCATTGGCCGTAGTGCATTGATGGACAATTTTGGTATGATTATGGCTATGGATTCTCTTGACCAAGGGTGCAAAGATGAATTGTTTTATGGCATGATCGGGACCATTGATGAAAACACGATTATCTTCTTTATCGTGAGTAATGGATAATTCGTGGTCGTGATACTTAAAGAATAGCATTGGCACGTAAAGTAGCGTGGATGATTCGATGATGTGGATTATTTATCGAAATGAGTCTCAAGAATGAAATATTAATTCATGGATGTGATAATAATGAATATCTTTGGTCAGTAAAGCAAAAGATGATTTAATGATTACGAGCATGAATTGTGATTTGGTATAACCATGATTTTTGATGTTTCAGGTGAAGATATGTGATGAAAATTATCTTCATCCTGGGTGCGAAAAGGAATTCAAAATCACAATTATGATTATGAGTTATTCATATGATTGTGGACAAAAATTGTTGATTGATGTTACAGGGATAAAACATTATTGGTGGACTTTTAACATGGAGAAGATAATAGACCTGATGGTCTATTTGACTCTTCTAATAGATTGCTCGTTCCGCTGCGACTATGGTTAAAAAGTTTTATCATCTACCATATGTTCTAAATATCTGATTTATTATTGATGAAAGCTATTGATAATTTGATTATCTTTAGTCATAATATTCCTTACTGTGCTAGTTGTGCTCACCCTTTCTGCTTCACAATTCCTTTCTGTAATAAGAGTGTTCTTAGTAAGAGTGTTCTTTAATCGAGCGGGGATAACAGGGGAATAGAAAAGTGGTCTCTGGCTGTGGAAGTTCTCCCTAAATAGTATAGAAAAGTGTGTTGTATTCTATACAACATTTATTAGTTATATTTGGTGAATCAAATAGGGTAAGGTGAACCCAACTTTGGAAGGGTGTTTTGCCACTATCATACAAGATGTTTAATGACATACAACCTCGTGTTATCATAAGACAGGGTTGTGCGCATCTACTTGCTGAGTATATCTACGGGCACTCCCTATATGATCTTGGAGTTGATTTAAAATATAATATTCACTTGGAAACAGTGGAGATAGTTATATGTCAAAAGAAGACTCACCATTAAAAAGAAGATGATAGTAATCTTCTCGTTTTTCTTTGGAGTCTATTGGGTCAACCAAGGATAATTCTGTGGCCATATGATATCTATTATAACCTAGATGCATGGCCTCCTCAGACGAAAGGTTTCTTGAGCACTTCCCAAAGATTTTAATTTCTAAAATAGTTTTTGACTATACTTTTATGTAAAGTACCATTGTAAGGTTGTGGTCGAGGCACCACGAGAGTTACATACATTTGTATTAAAACTCACAGTTAAATGTGGTCGTATTCTATACGACAGCTCAACAGTTGTATAAATGAAGTTGTATTTGAATTTTGTACCATATATCTGGCGACTCAGAATGGGTGATGTATACCTAATTTTGGGGGCGTCACATTTGGTATCAGAGCTTAGGGATATGGTCGCTGGCGGAGATAAGAATCTAGAACTAGGAGGGGAGAGATGAATTATATACTTCGCTAGTGTGTGACTTACCTAAGCTGAAATTGTTTACTTGATAAGTTTACAAATTGTGATATGTTAATTAACCTTTGTTTTGAAGATATATTCTAGAATGATATCTGAAATACAGGAGATGAGCAATGGAAAAATCATGATACAGAGGATATAACCGGGAAGGTACAATCCGAAAAGAAAGCAATGTATTCTCATCTCTTCGAATATCAGGTACTATTGGGTAAAAATCTAATTACGCACAACACGCAAGTATACGTGGTCAACAAGTAATAAATTGAAAGTAGAGTATCGTTCCCACGAGGAATTGTTTAACAAAAATCACCAAGTACTAACCCATAACCAACTCAATCTTATTTAAACGAATAAATTTCAAATTATATAAATTAAACTACGGATGAAGGTCAAAATTGGGCTTGAAGTGACTGCTGTGCAAATGGCCATCCAAAACAATGACGTTCGATGTCCGTTGGTACAAATGTCATAACTCTTGCATCCGAACTCCAATTGGAATGATTCAAGATGTTCCGGAAAGCTAAGAAGAAGCTCTAAAATATAATCCAAGTTCCAAACCAAGAACATGAAATAAACATAAAAGCCCAAACGATGTCCGAATTGTTTTTCTTTGCGTTTTCATACCAATTCTTTGCGATTTCAACTCCTAAGCATATAATCTACAAAACGAACACAAAATGCATGAAAAGTAACTAAGAAAAAGAGATTAAGCAAATAATTCAAGTAACAGATACCGGATAAGTAGGTATAAAACCTGCTTATCAAATACCCCCAAACTTAAACCTTTGTTTGTCCTCAAGCAAAAACACAAAACAATAATGCAATGTAATGCAACTAATCTACATGCCTACGAATCCAGCAGTAATGACAGAAAAAATTCTATTCAATCGGCCTTAGAAAAATCAAGTAAACACGATAATACATCATATCAAAACTCATTAGTAATTTCTCAATCAATCATCAAATCTTAGACTGTTATCACTAATATAGTGCGTGTGTGCTCCACAACAATGTTAACTGATATAAAATCAAATTTAACACATAATAAGTCTCTTCGAAGGCATCATACAATGTAAACTCATGAAATCCAAAAACAAGCTACATCCAACTAAAATCAAACAATTACCAATATCGAGGGTCAACATGGGATACTTATGCTTCATTTTTCATCTACGGGGGCTTTTTGCTCTTATTTCCCATTTTATTTTATTTTATTTTTCTCTGTTGATGGATAGTGAGTGCGTTTTACGCTCCATCTCACGCCTGTGTTTATGGGGAGTGCACTTTACGCTTCTTCTCGACCCACCACAGGACTAAATTTATTCAACTCGATATCCTTTTTATTATAGCTTATATACCCCAAATATTCCCCCAAACTTAGGTTCTTGTCTAACTTTAGCCATCACTACTTGTTCTTGTCATTCTTTCATTCAAACTAGCATTATCCTTTAGAATCCCATTATGTATCAATTTACTCAATCAATCAACAAGTTGTTTTTACTGTGATATCCTTATTATACAAGTTTCAAACAGAAAAAGACTCAATTCATAACAAGAAATCACATCAAAGCTCTAATAGTCAGTACTATACTTGTCTACCCAATTCCAATCTCATCATTGGCCAAAATAAACTGTAACTATCTAACAGCTGGATTCATGCAAATGAACATAGTAACTAAATAATAATTTTTTTTGAAATTTTGAATTTTTTTTTTTTAGTTATAAATACAAACTATTATGCAACGACTCTACTATGCAAACTATTATACAATTACACTACAAGAATGCAAACATAAATAAACCTAAATTATTTAACTCCCCCAAACTTAACAATTACAATGTCCTCACTTTAAAATAAAGCATGAAGTGGAAGAGGACTTCCCTGTAATCATTTAAGCTTGTGGTGATGGTGGCGTCAAGCAAGAACGATCATTTTCCTATCCATTGAACCTCCAATACCGCAATGAAGAGAGACAACATGGATTAGAATAACACTTGGATTCCTATCTACTAAATAAACTAGGAAAGCATATAAATAAATAAAAAAATTTCTGGGTTGCCTCCCAATTAGCGCTTGAATTATAGTCTTTCAGCCTGACTTTGTCTGGTCAACGCTATCCAATTCCTCTTCGATAGTTGAGGAATCCTCCATCCATCGAAAAATAAATAATCCTTTGGGAGGTTCCCAAAAGCGATGGCTATAGCATCAAAGTCACCTAGCACGCCTCGACTCCTAAGATAATCTCCATGAAGAAGGGCACATGACTAGGTGTTATCTCCATCAGGTTTGTGATCATATGTGGGCATGGAAGTGTGTCAAACACAATGGGCTCTTCGTCTATCTTCTCTTTCTCTTCCCACCACGGCTTCATTGTTGCACTAGCTCTCATGTCATAAAGAGCATAGCCGACGACATGGCTACCAAGTGGGCATGATTTTGCAAATCTAACCGGATTCTTGAATTTTGGTGGAGAAGGAAATTGGGGCACTAATAACATCGGCTCATCCTTGTTAGTACTTATAGTTTGTTCTTCACCGACCTTGTTGTCATTATCCCTATTTGTCTCTTTTCCAACATCTTGTGGCTCATCCAGTTGTAGATTTGGCTCGGGCACTTCATCAATCTCGGAATTCACATCATAACACCAATTGTTTCGAGAAAGGTTGCTTACGTCTTTGGTTAATTGATCTATCTTATTTTGAAGATTTTGAATTGCTATCTCTTGATTCTGAATTGACCGCTCTTGATTAATCATCCTCTCCTCAGTTGATGCTACAAACTTGAACCATAAATCCTCCAAACTTGAATTATCTGTCTCAGTTTTGGAATCCATGTATTGAGGACCATGAGTTGAAGTGGTGATGAGTTGTTCCATCTGGTTCTGAAAATTGTGGCTCGATATTTCTTGACTCATCATCCTCTCCTCTTGGTTTGCTATAATCCTTAACATGAATTCCTTCAACTCTAAATTTTCTTCTTGTCGCATTGGAGGTGGATATGAGAATTTCGGCGTGTATTTGGATTTGGAGTAGGGTATTGGTCTTCATAAGTATAGCTCCACGAAGAATCCGGGTGATACCCCCAAACGTGATCATAATTATCGTATGCATACTGATTGAGGTAATTCCCACCATACTGTACCGGCTCGAGATTGATGGTGCATTGATTACTCTGGTGATTGCCAGCACAATAGTCACATATAACTGCAATCCTTCGTCTCCTTTGGGATGCAAAAATGTCCAACTTCCTCTTCGATAGTTCTTCAATCTGTGCTGACATTGCGGAAAATGCATTAAGTCTATCAATCCTCGTTTCCCTTGGTTAAGTCATGTTCATGTATGGCCATTGATACGCAAAGTCATCCATGGTACCTGAAAAGAGAGAAATATAGGAAGAGAATTAAAAATAAAAATAAAAATGTTTAAATTAAGACTAATTTGATTGAAATTAATATTGGTAAAAAAAATATTAAACTAATTCCCCGGCAACGGCGCCAAAAACTTGTTGGGTAAAAATCTAATTACGCACAACACGCAAGTATACGTGGTCAACAAGTAATAAAGTGAAAGTAGAGTATCGTTCCCACGAGGAATTTTTTAACAAAAATCACCAAGTACTAACCCGTAACCAACTCAATCTTATTTAAACGAATAAATTTCAAATTATATAAATTAAACTATTATTAAATTCCACTAATTAAATTAAGATAATGGAGATTTAAGATCACAACTTCACTTATTGCTTCATTTAAGTTAACACACTTCTCATCAATTATTCTCTATCCTGAATTGTTAATCAAGAACACTAAAGCAGATAAAACCACCTCTCGATGCATAATACCCATATTAACGTCAATCCACAATTAAGATAGAAATCAGTTAAACACCTTAATCAACTAACCCACTATATCTCTATGTGAATTACAATTGAAGAAGGTTGAAGAATAAGTTCTCTATCCGATTACATATGATGTTAAGCATATCTCTACCTTAACAATAATCAAAAATCTGATATTGACAAAATTCATGACACATGCTATCATAATAAGATCTAAATCAATACTTCATCTCTCGAGTTCATATAGATTATCACGGTAATTGATGGCTAATCAATTAAACAATTAAGTCCAAATCACAATAGACAATCCTCACAATAGAACATAATAATTGATAACAAAGCATATTAAAATAAACTACACAATAAGATCCATTTTAATCTCAAACAAAGAATTAGTTCATTGAATTAAAACTAAGAATCCACACTTGAAATAACATTAAAAGATAAAAATAAGAGTAGAATAAAGAATAAATCTGTTGTCAGCAAATCTCCATCTTCCTCAAGCTCCTACTCTTGATCTTCAATGGTCTTCAAGTTGCTTCAATCTCCAAATCTAATTAGAACTAGTGTTTTGATCTAATTTACTCTAATCTAATCTAATTGAATCCTCTATCTAGTCTCTCATCTCCCCTAATCCTTATGATTCTCCTCCTTTTATAAGTCTCTTCATATGTCTTTAAGTCCTCTTGGAAGTTCTCTTGGAAGTCCTTGTGTAAATCGGATAGAAACAATCCTTCCCGTACTCAAATTGGACCAAAATTCGCATTTTCGCACATTTTCTGGGCTACCCCCACCCCAGCGGGGGTTTATGCTTGTTTTGGGCCCTCCCCAGCGGGCTAGGGGCCTGCTTTGTACCATGTATGCCCACCCCGACGGCGGTTTTGTGAAGGAAAATTTTCTACTCTGACGTCCTTTGGAAAAACGGCTATAACGTTTGATCCGGGAAGAGTTACGAGGCCTGACACCTATCAAATCGAAGATAACGACGAGATCTACAACGTTCATTCTTTAGGATTTCATAAATAATGAACGAATGAAGGTCGAAATTTGGATGGAAGTGACTACTATGCAAATGGCCATCCAAAACAGTGACGTTCGATGTCCGTTGGTACAAATGTCATAACTCTTGCATCTGAACTCCGATTAGAATGACTCAAGATGTTCCAGAAAGCTAAGAAGAAGCTCTACAATATAATCCAAGTTCCAAACCAAGAACATGAAATAAACATAAAAGCCCAAACGATGTATGAATTGCTTTTCTTTACGTTTTCATACCAATTCTTTGCGATTTCAACTCCCAAGCATATAATCTATAAAACAAACACAAAATGCATGAAAAGTAACTAAGAAATATGAGATTAAGCAAATAATTCAAGTAACAGATACCGGATAAGTAGGTATAAAACCTGCTTATCAAATACCCCCAAACTTAAACCTTTGTTTGTCCTCAAGCAAAAACACAAAACAATAATGCAATGTAATGCAACTAATCTACATGCCTACGAATCCAGCAGTAATGACAGAAAAAAGTTTATTCAACCGGCCTTAGAAAAATCAGGTAAACATGATAATACATCATATCAAAACTCATTAGTAATTTCTCAATCAATCATCAAATCTTAGACTGTTATCACTAATATAGTGCGTGTGTGCTCCACAACAATGTTAACTGATATAAAATCAAATTTAACACATAATAAGTCTCTTCGAAGGCATCATACAGTTTAAACTCATGAAATCCAAAAATAAGCTAGATCCAACTAAAATCAAATAATTACCAATATCGAGGGTCAACATGGGATACTTATGCTTCATTTTTCATCTACGGGGGCTTTTTGCTCTTATTTCCCATTTTATTTTATTTTTTTTCTCTATTGATGGATAGTGAGTGCGTTTTACGCTCCATCTCACGCCTGTGTTTATGGGAAGTGCACTTTACGCTTCTTCTTGACCCACCACAGGACTCAATTTATTCAACTCGATATCCTTTTTTTATATAGCTTATATACCACAAATATTCCCCCAAACTTAGGTTTTTGTCTAACTTTAGCCATCACTACTTGTTCTTGTCATTCTTTCATTCAAACTAGCATTATCCTTTAGAATCCCATTATGTATCAATTTACTCAATCAATCAACAAGTAGTTTTTTATGCATTATCCTTATTATACAAGTTTCAAATGTAAAAAGACTCAATTCATAACAAGAAATCACATCAAAGCTCTAATAGTCAAGATTATACTTGTCTACCCAATTCCAATCTCATCATGGCCAAAATAAATTGTAACTATCTAACAATTTGGATTCATGCAAATGAACATAAGAACTAACTAATAATTTTTTTGAATTTTGAATTTTTTTTTAGTTATAAATACAAACTATTATGCAACTAACTCTACTATGCAAACTATTATGCAATTACACTACATGAATGCAAACATAAATAAACCTAAATTATTTAACTCCCCAAACTTAACAATTACAATGTCCTCATTGTAAAATAAAACATGAAGTGGACGAGGACTTCCAGTAATCATTTAAGCTTGTGGTGATGGTGGCGTCAAGTACGACGATCATTTTCCTATCCATTGAACCTCCAATACCTGCAATGAAGAGAGACAACATGGATTAGAATAACACTTGGATTCCTATCTACTAAATAAACTAGGAAAGCATATAAATAAATAAAAAAATTCCTGGGTTGCCTCCCAATTAGCGCTTGAATTATAGTCTTTCAGCCTGACTTTGTCTGGTCAATGCTATCCAATTCCTCTTCGATAGTTGAGGAATCCTCCATCCATCAGTAGTAAATAATCCTTTGGGAGGTTCCCAAAAGCGATGGCCATAGCATCAAAGTCACCTAGCAGCATGCTCGACTTCTAGATAATCTCCATGAAGAAGGGCACATGACTAGGTGTTATCTCCATTGTGTTTGTGATCATATGTGGGCATGGAAGTGTGTCAAACACAATGGGCTCTTCGTCTATCTTCTCTTTCTCTTCCCACCACGGTTTCATTGTTGCACTAGCTCTCATGTCATAAAGAGCATAGCCGACGACATGGCTACCAAGTGAGCATGATTTTGCAAATCTAACCGGATTCTTGAATTTTGGTGGAGAAGGAAATTGGGGCACTAATAACATCGGCTCATCCTTGTTAGTACTTATAGTTTGTTCTTCACCGACCTTATTGTCATTATCCCTATTTGTCCCTTTTCCAACATCTTGTGGCTCATCCAGTTGTAGATTTGGCTCAGGCACTTTATCAATCTCGAAATTCACATCATAACACCAATTGTTTCTTAAAAGGTTGCTTACGTCTTTGGTCAATTGATCTATCTTATTTTGAAGATTTTGAATTGCTATCTCTTGATTCTGAATTAACCGCGCTTGATTGATCATCCTCTCTTCAGTTGATGCTACAAACTTGAACCATAAATCCTCCAAACTTGAATTATCTGTCTCAGTTTTGGAATCCATGTATTGAGGACCATGAGTTGAAGTGGTGATGAGTTGTTCCATCTGGTGCTGAAAATTGTGGCTCGATATTTCTTGACTCATCATCCTCTCCTCTTGGTTTGCTATAATCCTTAACATGAATTCCTTCAACTCTAAATTGTCTGCTTGTCGCATTGGAGGTGGATATGAGAATTTCGGCGTGTATGTTGGATTTGGAGTAGGGTATTGGTCTTCATAAGTATAGCTCCATGAAGAATCCGGGTGATACCCCCAAACGTGATCATAATTATCGTATGCATACTGATTAAGGTAATTACCACCATACTGTACCGGCTCGAGATTGATGGTGCATTGATTACTCGGGTGATTGCTAGCACAATAGTCACACATAACTGCAATCCTTCGACTCCTTTGGGATGCAAAAACGTCCAACTTCCTCTTCGATAGTTCTTTAATCTGTGCAGACATTGCGGAAAATGCATTAAGTCTATCAATCCCCGTTTCCCTTGGTTGAGTCATGTTCATGTATGGCCATTGATACGCAAAGTCATCCATGGTACCTGAAAAGAGAGAAATATAGGAAGAGAAATAAAAATAAAAATGTTTAAATTAAGACTAATTTGATTGAAATTAATATTGGTAAAAAAATATTAAACTAATTCCCCGGCAACGACGCCAAAAACTTGTTGGGTAAAAATCTAATTACGCACAACACGCAAGTATACGTGGTTAACAAGTAATAAAGTGAAAGTAGAGTATCGTTCCCACGAGGAATTTTTTAAAAAAAATCACCAAGTACTAACCCGTAACCAACTCAATCTTATTTAAACGAATAAATTTCAAATTATATAAATTAAACTATTATTAAATTCCACTAGTTAAATTAAGATAATGGAGATTTAAGATCACAACTTCACTTATTGCTTCATTTAAGTTAACACACTTCTCATCAATTATTCTCTATCCTGAATTGTTAATCAAGAACACTAAAGCAGATAAAACCACCTCTCGATGCATAATACCCATATTAACGTCAATCCACAATTAAGATAGAAATCTGTTAAACACCTTAATAAACTAACCCACTATATCTCTATGTGAATTACAATTGAAGAAGGTTGAAGAATAAGTTCTCTATCCGATTACATATGATGTTAAGCATATCTCTACCTTAACAATAATCAAAAATCTGCTATTGACAAAATTCATGACACATGTTATCATAATAAGATCTAAATCAATACTTCATCTCTCGAGTTCATATAGATTATCACGGTAATTGATGGCCAATCAATTAAACAATTAAGTCCAAATCACAATAGACAATCCTCACAATAGAACATAATAACTGATAACGAAGCATATTAAAATAAACTACACAATAAGATCCATTGTAATCTCAAACAAAGAATTAGTTCATTGAATTAAAACTAAGAATCCACACTTGAAATAACATTAAAAGATAAAAATAAGAGTAGAATAAATCTGTTATCAGCAAATCTCCATCTTCCTTAAGCTCCTACTCTTGATCTTCAATGGTCTTCAAGTTGCTTCAATCTCTAAATCTAATTAGAACTAGTGTTTTGATCTAATTTACTCTAATCTAATCTAATTGAATCCTCTATCTAGTCTCTCATCTCCCCTAATCCTTGTGATTCTCCTTCTTTTATAAGTCTCTTCATATGTCTTTAAGTCCTCTTGGAAGTTCTCTTGGAAGTCCTTGTGTAAATCGGATCGAAACAATCCTTCCCGGACTCAAATTGGACCAAAATTCGCATTTTCGCACATTTTCTGGACTACCCCCGCCCTGGCGAGGGTTTATGCTTGTTTTGGGCCCGCCTCGATGGGCTAGGGGCCTGCTTTGTGCCATGTATACCCACCTCGGCGGCGGTTTTGTGAAGGAAAATTTTCTGCTCTGATGTCCTTTGGGAAAACGGTCATAACATTTGATCCGGGAAGAGTTACGAGGCCTGCCACCTATCAAATCGAAGATATCGACGAGATCTAAAACTTGCATTCTTTAAGAATTCAGAAATAACGAACGGATGAAGGTCGAAATTGGGCTGGAAGTGACTGCTGTGCAAATGGCCATCCAAAACAGTGACGTTCGATGTCCGTTGGTACAAATGTCATAACTCTTGCATCCGAACCCCGATTGGAATGATTCAAGATGTTTCGGAAAGCTAAGAAGAAGCTCTACAATATAATCCAAGTTCCAAACCAAGAACATGAAATAAACATAAAAATCCCAAATGATGTCCGAATTGCTTTTCTTTGCGTTTTCATACCAATTATTTGCGATTTCAACTCCGAAGCATATAATCTACAAAACGAACACAAAATGCATGAAAAGTAACTAAGAAACATGAGATTAAGCAAATAATTCAAGTAACAGATATCGGATAAGTAGGTATAAAACCTGCTTGAATAGCACCGAATTGATTATTGATGCTTATGTGATAAGTCACTCGGTTTTGTTTTATTGGTATTATTAATGTAATAAAACAAAAAATATTTTTATATAAAACAGAATACTTTTATAAAGTTATTCTACAAATAGAATATATTATATTTTATTGTGCATAGTGTTTTGCATAGTAAAATCTTTTTATATAAAACAGAATACTTTTATAAAGTTATACATTTTATTAGACAATAATTAGAATATATTATATTTTATTATGCATAGTATTTGTATAGTGCCTGCATAGTATTTGTATAGTAAAATCTTTTATAAAGTTATTCGTTTTATTAGATTATAAATAGAATATATTATATTTTATTTAAAAGATTTTGCTTTAAATATGGACCGTCAGATTAAAGTAAATCAATCTGGACCGTTTATGAGTTAGTTACTATGCAGTCCATTTTTCTATAAATAAAAGCTCATTCCTTCATTATTTCTTACGAATTCACTGAAACTCTAGAGAGAGAAATTATAGAGAAGCTATAGAAAAGTATTCTGCTCCTTCCCTACTCTTATATTCAGTTTCTTTTACGGTAAGGGATATTATTTGTTGTACTCATAAGGGGTATTCTTTCTTTCTTATTCGTGAAGAGAACTTCTGTTATTCCATTCTTTATTATTCTGTTGGAATAACCTGTATATGCGGGATACCCTATACTTGGTGAAATTCTTCTGTTATTACGTTCTTTATTATTCTGTTGGAATATCCTGTTGGTGCGTATTACGCCTGACCTGGTTCCATTATTTACTATTTCGTTCTTTATTATTCTGTCGGAATATCCTGTCTGTGCGTTTACGCCGGACCTAGTTCCATTATTTATTATTTTGTTGGGAATAACGTTTGGTGCAAATTTATCGCACGATGGTGAATCCTACATTATTCCATTCTTTATTATTCGGTTGAATAACCTATCTATGTGGATTACCACATGCATGGTGAATGATCCTTCGATTCATACGAATAGTATTTTCATTAAAAGGGGTTTCGCGAGGCGTATTCATAATTTTTTCGACCCTCAAAAATTTCGGAAAAATTTGAAATGATAATTTAATGAGTTTTCTAAATTATGTCCAAAAATGGCGATTTTTGGATGTATAGATTAAGAGTTATGGATTTTATGGGAAAAGACTATTTTAAAAGTAAACTCTTATAACTCTTTGTGGTTAACTCCAAAATTGGTGAAATTTTTATTGGGAGTACATGTATATAACAGAGTATACCTCAGAAATTTGAATTTTTGGACAAAAGAACAATTTATGATAAAATGTCTAAATATTTAAGTAGCTTTTAGCCATATATGAAAAATAGTAAATGAATTTTAAAATTCAGAGACAAATATATGTTCAAGATGGGACTATATTCTCGCTAAATCCCTTAAAAGAAATATTTTTGGACCTGATTTGGTATTTTTCATGAAAATGAACTAGTTATGAGTAAATGAATTGAATATGTTATGTGAAGTAATAAAATTGGAAAATAGGATTTTATGGCTTGAGAATCCTATATAGGTGGTATGCAGCATTTTGATGAGGATTTGATCATTAATGATGAAATTTTATGAGTATGACATTTTTGAATGATTAAATGTATTATTTGATAAAGTGTAAACAATTGAAATAAATTGTTTATAAGTTTAAGAAATGATTAAAATATTGTTATAATATTAATGATATTAGATTATGAGATTATTAAGTGATTGATAACATTTGGTTATTATCAATCATTTGGATAAATTATATTATAAATATTTAATATTTATCATTTATCTCATTTGATTGATTCTTATATCATTGTCATCATCCTCATGCTTATATTGTGTTGAAAGTCATCTTTGGTCAGTAGTGCATAGATGGACTTAGTATGATTATGACTGAGGATTATTCGGTATAATCATGACCGTAATGTTACAAATGATGTGGAAAAGTCCTCATCGTTGGCGTAGTGCATTGATGGACGCTTTTTGGTATGATTATGGCTATGGATTCTCTTCTACTAAGGGTGCAAAGATGAATTATTTTATAGCATGATCGGGATAGTTGATAAAAGCACGATTATCTTTGGCCCGTAGTGCATGGATAATTTGTGGTTGTGATACTAATGAAAAAGTCTTCATTGGCCCGTAGTGCATTGATGGACAGTTTTTGGTATGATTATGGCTATAGATTCTCTTCGGCCAAGGGTGCAAAGATGAATTGTTTTATGGTATGATCAAGACCGTTGATGAAAACACGATTATCTTTGGCCCGTAGTGTATGGATAATTTGTGGTCGTGATACTAAAGAATATCCTTGGCCCGTAGTAGCGGTGGATGATTCGATGATGTGGATTATTTATCGAAATGAGTCTCGAAGAATGAAATATTAATTAATGGATGTGATAATAATGAATATCTTGGGGCCAGTAGTAGTGCAAAGATGATTTAATGATTACTGAGCATGAATTGTGATTTGGTATAACCATGATTTTTGATGTTTTGGTGAAGATATGTGATGAAAATTATCTTACGTCACAGGTGCGAAAAGGAATTGTAATCACAATTATGATTATGAGTTATTCATATGATTGTGTGATGAAATTGTTGATTGAAGTTACATGGATAAAACATTATTGGTGGACTTTTAACATGGAGAAGATAATAGACCTGATGGTCTATTTGACTCTTCTAATAGATTGCTCGTTCCGCTGCGACTATGGTTGAAAAGTTTTATCATCTACCATATGTTCTAAATCTCTGATTTATTATTGATGAAAGCTATTGATAATTTGATTATCTTTAGTCATGATATTCCTTACTGGGCTAGTTGTGCTCACCCTTTCTGCTTCACAATTCCTTTCAGGTAATAAGAGTGTTTCCGTAAGAGTGTTGCCGGGTCGAGCGGGGATAACAGGGGAATAGAACAGTGGTCTCTGGCTGTGGAGGTTCTCCCTAAACAGTATAGAAATGTGTGTTGTATTCTATACAATAATTATTAGTTATATTTGATGAATCAAATAGGGTGAGATGAACCCAACTTTGGAAGGGTGTTTTGCCACTATCATACAAGATGTCTAATGACATACAACCTCGTGTTATCATAAGACAGGGTTGTGCGCATCCACTTGCTGAGTATATCTACGGGCACTACCTATATGATCTTGGAGTTGATTTAAAATATAATATTCACTTGGAAACAGTGGAGATAGTTATATGTCAAGAGAAGACTCACCATTGGAAAGAAGATGATATTAATCTTCTCGTTTTTCTTTGGAGTCTATTGGGTCAACCAAGGATAATTCTGTGGTCATATGATATCTATTATAACCTAGACGCATGGCCTCCCATGTACGAAAGTTTTCTTGAGCACTTCCCAAAGATTTTAATTTCTAAAACAGTTTTTGACTATACTTTTATGTAAAGTACCATTGTAAGGTTGTGGTCGAGGCACCACGAGAGTTACATACATTTGTACTAAAACTCACAGTTAACCGTGGTCGTATTCTATCTGACGACTCAACGATTAATATAAATGAAGTTGTATTTGAATTTTTTACCATGTATCGGGCGACTCAGAATGGGTGATGTATACCTAATTTTGGGGGCGTCACATAGCGTTCCATCATTCTTTCTCCTAAAAGAGAATCCCTCAGTAAATATGTATGCTTAGTCGGTAGAATATGTATGCTTAATCGGTAGAATCGATTAAGGCATATATGTGTGCTTAATCGGTAGAATCGATTAAGGCCTAGAAGAAGAAGAAGAAGTGTAGAAGTAGAAGTGCTAACTTTGGATGAGCCACCGACGTTCCATCTTCTCCCTTGTTTCTATCTGCTTAATTCATTTATTAAGGGCAAAAGAGTCATGTTAAATATTTCTTAATTGTTGCAAATAATCCTTAAACGACAGACATAATGGGATGAAGGGAGTATAAGCTACAAGATAATATATCCAAATCATCATAGGTTATAAACTATTATTTATTTAATTATATATTATATATGATTTATATCTTTTGTGTATAACATTTATTTATACACAAACGATAATATATATAATATGGAGTTTATATAAACAAACTAAATGATAATTTAATGAGTTATGAATTATGTACTTTTATTAATAAATAAATGTCTAATATAAATAAATAAAATTAAATAAATGAAAATTAGAATTTTTATAGCAAAAATTCATCAATTACATATTTTAGTTATACAAAATATAATGTATGTAATATTCTTATTTTTGAACTATTTGGAACGAAGATCCTTGAAGTATAGATTCTGTTATTTGGCAAAAAGTGAAGTTTGGCTTTTAGCGTTGAAAATAACATAATTTTTTATCATTCAGAGAAGTGTGTCCTACTGATGTCTGTTATGGCGAAAACTTGTAATTATGTGTATATGTAGGTAGGACCTAGGACTGATAAGGACATAGAAAGGTTCCCTCCAAACAACATACTACTGATGCTAGCTAGCCGGCGCTGGCCTGCTATGGATGGGGTGGACTGGGTTCAACGGTGGAGCCCCTTGCGTTGCTAGTACAGACTCGGCTCTGGCCGCCCTAAACACCCATGTCTGCACCGCCACAAGCGTCCTCACTTGGCTCATTCTTGACACCTCCATCTTTGGCAAGCCTTCTATCATTGATTCATTGGTGCTGTGCAGAGCATGATCACTGGGTTGCTTTGCATCACTCCTACAGCAGGTACATAATCCATCCGTCCAAAACTGAGAGTTCAATTTTAATTTTTCACTTTTGTTTATTTGTGCATATATACATATCTATAATCTATATTATATATATTATAGAATTTAAAAAATTATACAAAATGTTCATCCTTGTGCCACCATTAATAGCTGATAGCATTATTTTTTATTTTTTCTTTAAATTTTGGTGGTACATATATATAGTCCACAACCGTTGGCTATTGGTTTTCTAATTGATGCCTCTATAGTCGTCTATCTAGAGATAGAACAACCATTAATAATAATATCACTATAGGAGATGAGAGGGATTATTTGTAAATTGCATGTTCTACATTCTATTTTCAGGTGGACGGTAACAGGCATATTGGCCAAGTCAAATCATAAACAACGTTAATATCTAAGACACTTTATTATTATACTCTCTAATAATATTACCAATAATGGATTTTAATCTTTATACTTACAAAATTTTTTAAAAAAATCAGACAAAATGTAATCTATATTAAGTGCGTCTCGTAGGCAAAATTTAATTAAAATATAAAATGATGTGTATTTGTTACCTAAATCTCATGTTCCTATGCTAAGAATCTAAACTTTAACGCCTCACAGGAGTGGTACAATGCTGGGCAGCTATGATCATAGGAGTAATATCAGGCTGTGTTCCTTGGTACACAATGATGATACTCCACCAAAAAATCAAATTCCTGAGGCACGTTGACGACACTTTTGCAGTGCTGCACACACACGCCATAGCTGGAAGCCTAGGAGGCATCCTCACCGGCTTTTTTGCAGTACCTAAACTCAGTCGCCTCTTTTTCTTGGTACCTTAGAGCAACTCCAGCAAGCCGGAGATGCCAAATTCGTAGACTATATTTAGTCTAGGAAACTAATTTTACTCCAGCAGATGGACTATATTTAGTCGACCTATTTTTCCGGCGGCTCAAAGAGACTAAATCTGGGAACGAGAAAATAGGCAGACTATAAATTTAATATAATTAAATGGGAGAGAGGATGAAGAAAAAAAAGAAGAAACTCTGTTTGAAGAAGAAGAAGCTCTCAAAGGAAGAAGAAGGAGATGAAGTCTGAGAAGTGAAAGTGAAGAAGAGACGAACGGATAGAAGAAGTCTGAGAGGAATGGATGTTGAATAAAGAGATGAAGGAGAAGTGAAGAAGAAGGGGAAAGCAACGGATAAAAATTAGATCAGAACAGTAATAAAGAATAATAAAAAAATAGCAACAGATATAAATTGAAAGGTTAATTAGAAAATTTATAAATATGTACAATAAATCAATATATTTTATATTTTTGAATTAATTACTTCAATATTTAACAATTGTAGGTATTTTATTAATAATAATTTATATTTTTATTATATTTGATTTTTATTTTTTATTGATAATAACTCTTTAATTTATTTATTGATTATTTTAATATTTTTATATTATAGTCCACCGGATAGTCTACAGGATAGTCCATCTGCTGGAAAGATTAAAGACTAAAGAACAATTGATGATGTCATATGGACAAAATATAGTCCAGCAGATAGTCCATCTGCTGGAGATGCTCTTACTGGGAAAAATATATCGGTCTAGCTTATGGCCTGCAAACGGGCAAACGAGCGGCCGGATTTAGACAAATGGGAGTTCAACTTGCAGGAATAGGTTTTATTGTATGTCTAAATATTGTGACTGTAGCGGAATTGTACGATCCATCCCACATCAATTTATCACCATGCAGCGCACACTTGTGTAGACTGGCCCAATAAGCATGTTGGACCACCTCCTTACCTAAAAGGTTAACCTATTAGGCTGAAGCTCTACCATACTTATCACAATTATGGTACCAACCTAAAAGGTGTTACTATTAGGCTGAAGCTCTACCATACTTATCACAAGTATGGTACCAGAGTGCTGAACCCTGCTCCACCTGATTCAAATCTAAGCCCGCTCCACCCGACTCAAATCATCCCGTGCTCCACCTGATTCAACTCTATTTGCTCCACCCACAAGGCCTTGCGAATTTACCCTCGCACCTTGGAGTTGTTCTTGGGCCCATCGAACCATAAGCTTTGATACCATTTTGTAGCAGAATTGTACGATCCATCCCACATCAATTTATCACCACGCAGTAAGACACTTCAGGTAGATCGCCCAATAAGCATGTGGACCACCTCCTTACCTAAAAGGTTAACCTATTAAAATTTGAAAGCTCTACCATACTTATTAACCCATCTCTTGTGACGCCCCAAAAAATAGTATACATCACCCATTCCGAGTTGTCAATATACGGCATGTAAACAACTACAACTTTATTATTACAACAAGAAAACTGTGAGTTTGAATACAAATATTATCTTTAGACAATATCTATACTCAAATAAATCCTCATCACATTTATTGATACATTATTTTACAAAAATAGTGAGGACTACTAAACAACTCTCTCTAGTACCTTCATTCCATACCCGACTTCATTTGCTATATTCTCGCCTCCGAGAAGAAAAATGGAACAAAAAGGAAAAGGGTGAGCTCAACTAGCCCGATAAAGAATATTATGACTAAGATAATATACAACAAATTATCATTAGTCTTGACAGGGAAAAAACTAATAGAATACAATAGACAACAAGTTTTTAAACCAATATTCGCAATGAAATAATAATTCATTAGAAGAGTTAAGTAGAGAATGCAAACTACTATCTTCTATGTATGAATTTAAAAGTTCGTGCTCATCTTTTATCTCTATAACATCAATCAACATACATCCGGAATTAAATATTCATCTTTGCACTACGCACTCAAAGATATTCATCGGTTGGTCATGTTCATCTAAACACTGTTCATCTTTGCACTACTACGGGCCAAAGATATTCATCGAAATCATTCATCTTTGCACTCTGAGGCCAAAGATATTCAATAATATCATCATTTAAGATCGAGGATGATGAAACATATTTTTAAAGAAACGAATCCAGTGAAACAAAATGACAAGGATTAAGGATTAAGGATTTGTACTTTATTTTATCCATGTCCAAAAATACCTCAAAAATAATCATAGTGGTGTAAAATTCAAGAATGATCAAAACATGGATACAATCAAAGCTAGTATCCGTAATAGATATTTTGAGACGAAAAGAAAATATTTCATTTTTTCAATGAATAGTCTTGAGTATTCGTGAATAGTGTCAGATATACGTGAATAAAGTCTTAGTATCGTGAATAGTAACTCGACACCAAAAGTTCCAAATTTGATAAAAACTTCAGATCAATATTTCAACATAATGATATTGAAGAAATAATATCATTACTGAAAAAATAATATCCCTTACCTCACAAAGACAAGACTTTTAGTTGAAACAGGATATAAAATTTATGACTTGAACTTGCAGACCAGTATAGCAATACTCAAAGTATACTCAAAATACTCACAAGAATACGCCGATAATATAGAGAGAAAACTTTGATTTACGGTGTGATTTTCAATTCTAACCTAAAGACCCTATTTATAGGAAAATCTTTAGAACACCAAAAGTTAGAAAATTTAATATAATAATAATATATATAATCAAATTTCCTACGCACACAAATCTGGTCCAAACTTCACCCACACATGTGCCAAAAAAATAATAAAAACGTTTTTCTTAATAAAAATAATTAAAACTTCCAAAAATCAATTATTTTGAACTTTGAACTTCAATAATTCATAATAAATAGCCCTTTTATCAAAAAATTTGAATCTCGCTAGTTTTTATAGGAAATTCAATTCTCTGACTTTGCAGAATAAAGTTTTTCCAAATTTCAAAGTAAATTGATAAAGAAATCCACAAGCAGGCGATTTTACAAGTTTATAATCAAATTTCATCCAATAAATGGGGTCCCACAGACATGTTTAACATGTTTTTAACATTTATTGCAACAAAAATACTCTTCCTCCTCAGATACTCATATATCCCACATTCGTTGTAAAAATATCACCATTATTATATTATTAAAATAATATATTAAAATGAATTATTTTATCGGAAAAAGATAAAATATTAATTTTCAACAATTGTCATTTTAAAATTTTCTCCATCTATATCCACATAAAATCAATATTTTCCTCATCATATAAATCAATAATTAATTATTCACAAATAATATTACAGAATCACAAAGATCTGGCAACTGTGTGCTCTAAAAGAAAGAGGGCTTTCTAATAAAGATTTCTTCTTCTTACTTGGCATGCAATTAGGTGACCAAACCTCTCCTTAGATGAACTTTCTAGACATTGCCAATAATGTTATCCAATAATATTATTCAGGATAATATGAATTATTGTCTAGATAATGAAAAATATCGTGTAATGACAATTTATTGAAACAACGATAATATAAAATATCAATGCAAAGAATTATTGAATCAATAAAATAAAATATCTTGAATAAGAATTATCAGTAACCATTATTGAGTAAAGTGCCTTTTACGTAAGAATCAATAATTGGTGCAATACTGGTAATCACTCTTGTGTTTTAACCACCGAAAGTATTTTAACAAAGATTAACTTGGTGAATAACTACGTAGTTATTTTTAAACAACTTATTTTTTTCGTCGCTTTCATCCAATCGCTCCGTTATGGGGCCCACACATGGTCGCTGTGGTCATACGTAATATTCTCCCGACAAGATTTAATATTCCACGACTAAACGAATATTCCCCGACAACAAATGAATATTTTATAACCACTTGCTTGCTTTTTTGAAATATTTGTGTATTTTTTACCCTAACTATCCACATTAATCAAATCAACCCTTACTATTTCAAAATAATAAATAGAGAAAATTAAATTTCATTAATAATAAGTTGGGGTCTTACATCTACACTCTTGAATTTATTCAATGTGGGATTTATGTGAAATATTCCAACAGTGACTATTAGTGTGATTTGTTGATTCATTAAGTTGAGGTTCCACTTAGACTGAGTGAAAAGGAACTTGAAATTGGTAATGATGCCGTGCATGGAGAGGAGGCTTATGCGTTGTGGGATGATGGGGAGAGGTATGATATGTCGACTAAGCGTAATTCTGTTTATGATATTGATGAATTTCCTTCTACCATATTAAAGACTGCTAGTCAAGAGCTTTGACAAATGGTATGAAAATAATATTTTTCAAGTTGGAAAGATGATGAAGTTTGGAGGTGTTTAATTAGAATAGTTTCTGAATGCAGAGTTGTGATTATTTTCCCACTTCTGTATTTTTATTTTTATTTTTTATAAAAGGTTAAGTTGCCTGTTTATTTTGACTGAATTGACTAAGACTCTAACGCCCGTGGTATGATATATAAATTATTGTGTCGTAAATTATTTTACAATATGTTGTTGCATTATACTTCTTATGTATTAATTAACCCAATGTAATCTCACTTATTGGAACATAAAATTAATATGTAACAATATTAAGTCTATTATTATTTCAAAATTAAAAAATTCACAAAGTAGTATTTATGTGAAAATATTTTTAAATAAAATATTATCACATGATCGATTTAATGCACATCGTTAATGTACTAGTACTTTAATTAGAAGTCCAACTTTCATGATCAATATAAATCATCTCTGTTAAAAGTATTGTAACCTACGAGATAAAATATCCAAATCATCATAGGTTATAAATTATTATTTATTTAATTATATATTATATTTGATTTATATCTTTTGTGTATAACATTTTATTTCTAAATATATATAATATACATAATATGGAGTTTATATAAATAAACTAAATGATAATTTAATGAGTGATGAATGATGTAATTTTATTAATAAATAAATGCCTAACATTAATAAATAAATATTAAATAAATAGATAAATAAAATTTTATAACAAAAATTCAACAATTATAACTTTTAGTTATATAAAATACAATATATTTAATAATATTCTTATTTTGAACTATTTGAAATGAAGATCCTTGAAGTATAGATTCGGTCATCTGACAAAAAGTAAAGTTTGGCATTTAGCGTTGAAAATAACATAATTTTTCACCATTAAGAGAAGTGTATCTTGTTGATGTCTGATGTGGTGAAAACTTGTAATTATGTGTATATAGGTATGACCTACTTCTACATAGTGACTCTGTCACACTTCTACTACTTTAGTCATACTCCCAAGCCCAAGTTATATAAGAAAGAACATCTCTACAACATATATTTCTTTGCATCCTTATTAATTTTTCAACAGACATACTCAGCAAATTAAGAGGCTCCCACATCACAAAAAATGGAGTTCCCTTCAAACCTCCTACCAGACGAGGCGAGCCCCGAGTGGATGAACAAGGGCGACAATGCGTGGCAACTCACAGCAACCACACTTGTCGGTCTCCAAAGCATCCCGGGGCTAATGATACTCTATGGAGGCATGGTAAAGAAGAAATGGGCAATAAACTCCGCGTTCATGGCTCTATACGCATTTGCAGCCGTTATGGTTTGTTGGGTTGGATGGGGTTTTCATATGGCATTTGGTGAAAAACTTGCTGATTTTTGGGGCAAACCCGATGTTTCTTTGAATCAAAAGTTTCTTCTAGACCAAGCGTTTTTAGGGTATCTTCCTAATGCTACAATGGTGTTGTTTCAATTTGTGTTTGCTGGAATAACCTTGGTTCTAATTGCTGGGGCACTTTTGGGTAGGATGAATTTTATTGCATGGATGTTATTTGTGCCTTTGTGGCTTACGTTTTCGTATACAATTGGAGCGTATAGTATTTGGTGTCCAGATGGGTGGTTAGCCAAGCTTGGTGTTATAGATTTTGCTGGCGGGTATGTTATTCATTTATCTGCTGGTGTTACTGGCTTCACTGCTGCTTATTGGGTAAGAATCAAAACCTGAAACCAATAATGTGTTATTGTTTAGATTTTTTTGTAAAAAAAAATAAATTAATACCACCATAAATAGATTATTGAACATTCAATTTTTTTCCCCTAATATATAAATTTGAATATATTTAATCTTAATGTCTAAATTTTATAAATTAAACCTTTTGATCACCAAATTTAACATTTCTTACTGTAATATGTCATTTGACTTAAAATAAAAGGGCACTAAAGTTTTCTTAGTTTTTATATTATCTCCAATTTATCCTTCTTTATTTTCTTTATATCAACACAAATCACGTCTAATATTTTATCTTCTTCCAAAAATAGTTAAAAGTGAAATTACTCAAAATACTACTCTCATTCAGAAAAAATATTAGGCACCGGTGGCAGGAAGGTTTTATGTAAAAAATTTAGATTTCAAGATTCAATAACTTAAATTCAAAATACTATGATTTAAATTATAAAACGTGAAAAACATAATGGATTAAATTGTACTTATCCCTTTAGTGGTGAAGATTCAAGTTTAATGTTAGTGTATACGTGCTTTCTTGAACATCCTATTAAATTTAATAATTTTATTATTCTTTTCTTCGTTATAATTATTATTTCATAAATAACATTCAATTTATTTCCAACTCTAGAAAATAATTCACAATATAAATATCTTTCAGTTACAAATATAATTACTGTTGAAAAATATTCTAAAAATATGTTTTAAATAAAAAAGGATCATCTTTATGATTTTATGTGAAACAATATATATATATATATATATATATATATATATATATATATATATATATATCATGTATGTAGAGTACGAATTTGTTATCATATAGTACTTGATTTGATTAGCACATTTTGAAAATATGTAGCCTCTAGTATCCTCAAGATCTTCCCTCCTATGACCTTATGCTTTTTTTCTTAGATTGAAAGACAGAATACAAAATTTGATACTTTCTTCTTATATAAAAACATTTCAAATACGTTTATGATCAATAATAAAATATAATAACGCATTGATCATTAACATCTCTTATGAATCTGGTCCATATTAAGTTAGGAAGAGGATCATAAGGGACTTCTCTCCTGGCTCCAATACTTATCTAGATATTATTATCTAATAATAATATTCAAAATAAATATTAATTACAATTAATTATACTAAATAATTGTAATTGCACTTCAGTCCATGAATTAATTAAATAAACTTTAAATATTTCCTCTATATATACATAAATATTTCATAATCAATTAATAAAATCCCGATAAATTTAAACTAATTTCATAAGTCCATAATTTATCTTTATTTGATCATAAATTGATTTAACAATTATATCTACGTACCCTTTTAATAATAAATATTAAAAGACTTCGGTCAAGATGTTATGATCAATGATAAATTATCTTATAGATGTTTTGACAATAATTATGTTCCTAATATTAATTAAATTTATTAATCGACATTCGATGTATTAATTAACACAATGTAATCTCACTCATTGGAACATCAAATTATTATGTATAACAATATTAATTCCATTATTATTTCAAAATTAAAAATTTCACAAATTAGTATTTATTGAAAATATTTTTTAAATAAAATATTATCATATAATCCGTTTAATGCACACCGTTAATGCACTAGTACTTTAATTAGAAGTCCAACTTTCATAATCAATATAACTTCATTATAAGCTACAAGATAATAAATCCAAATCATCATAGGTTATAAACTATTATTTATTTAATTATATATTATATATGATTTATATCTTTTTATGTATAACATTTATTTATACACATAAACGATAATATATATAATATGGAGTTTATATAAACAAATTAAACGATAATTTAATGAATTATGAATGATGTACTTTTATTAATAAATAAATGTAACATAAATAAATAAACGTTAAATAAATAAATAGAATTTTTATAGCAAAATTTAACAATTACAACTTTTAGTTATATAAAATACAATGTATTTTATAATATTCTTATTTTGAACTATTTGGAACGAAGATCCTTGAAATATAGATTCGGTCATTTGCGTTGAAAATAACATAATTTTCATCATTTAGAGAAGTGTATCCTACTGATGTCTGTTATGGTGAAAACTTGTAATTATGTGTATATGTAGGTAGGACCTAGGACTGATAAGGACAGAGAAAGGTTCCCTCCAAACAACATACTACTGATGCTAGCCGGCGCTGGCCTGCTATGGATGGGGTGGACTGGGTTCAACGGTGGAGCCCCTTACGTTTCTAGTACAGACTCGGCTCTGGCCGCCCTAAACACCCATGTCTGCACCGCCACAAGCCTCCTCACTTGGCTCATTCTTGACACCTCCATCTTTGGCAAGCCGTCTATCATTGGTGCTGTGCAGGGCATGATCACTGGGTTGGTTTGCATCACTCCTGCTGCAGGTACATAATCCATCCGTCAAAAAATGAGTTCAATTTTAATTTTGTCACTTTTGTTTATTTGTGCATATATATATATATATATATATATATATATATATATATATATAGAAAGATTCAGTCATCTGCTTATCTTCTTCGCGTCTTGCTATCTCTCTTTTAAGCGACGGTTTTGATTATATAGCGTAAATGCTCATACTTTTAATGACAGACAACGATAGCGTCGTCATTTAAAAGATATATGATTTATTGTCATTATATAATAAAACGTCGCTAAAAAAAAAGTGAATAACAGAGAAAGAGTAAGATAAAGGAAAGATGACTGATCCGGATATATATATATATATATATATATATATATATATATATTATAGAATCTAAAAAATTATACAAAATTTTCATCCTTGTGCCACTATTAATAGCTGATAGCATTATTTTTTAATTTTTCTTTAAATTTTGGTCGTACATATATATATCCACAACTGTTGGCTATTGGTTTTCTAATCGATGCCTCTATGGTCGTCTATCTGAAGATGGTACAACCATTAATAATAATATCACTATAGGAGATGAGAGGGATTATTTGTAAAGCCCCTGTTCCACATTCTATTTTCAGGTGGACGGTCATAGGCGTTTTGGCTAAACCAATTCATAAACAACGTTAATATATATCTAAGACACTTGATTATAATACTCTCTAATAATATTCCCAATAATGAATTTTAATCTTTATACTTACAAAAAAATTAAAAAATAAATCAGACAAAATGTAATCTATATTAAATGCGTCTCGAAGGCAAAATTTAATTTAACATTATTAAAATATAAAATGATATGTATTTGTTACCTAAATCTCATGTTCCTATGCTAAGATTCTAAACTTTAACGCCTCACAGGAGTGGTACAATGCTGGGCAGCTATGATCATGGGAGTAATATCAGGCTGTGTTCCTTGGTACACAATGATGATACTCCACCAAAAATCAAATTCCTGAGGCATGTTGACGACACTTTTGCAGTGCTGCACACACACGCCATAGCGGGAAGCCTAGGAGGCATCCTCACCGGCTTTTTTGCAGTACCTAAACTCAGTCGCCTCTTTTTCTTGGTACCTGACTGGGAAAAATATATCGGTCTAGCTTATGGCCTCCAAACGGGCAAAAGAGCGGCCGGATTTAGACAAATGGGAGTTCAACTTGCAGGAATAGGTTTTATTGTATGTCTCAATATTGTGACTACTAGTGTGATTTGTTGGTTCATTAAGTTGATGGTTCCACTTAGAATGAGTAAAGAGGAACTTGAAATTGGTGATGATGCCGTGCATGGAGAGGAGGCTTATGCGTTGTGGGATGATGGGAGAGGTATGATATGTCGACTAAGCGTAATTCCGTTTATGATATTGATGAGTTTCCTTCTACCATATCAAAGACTGCTAGTCAAGAGCTTAGACAAATGGTATGAAAATAATATTTTTCAAGTCGGAAAGATGATGAAATTCGGAGGTGTTTAATTAGAATAGTTTCTGAATGCAGAGTTGTGATTATTTTCCCACTTCTGTATTTTTTTAAATTTTTTTATAAAAGGTTAAGTTGGCTGTTTATTTTGACTGAATTTACTAAGGCTCTAACGCTCGTGGTATGATATATAAATTAGTGTCGTAATTTATTCTACAATATGTTGTTGCATTATACTTCCTATTCTATATGATCAATATTTGATATTTGAAAGTCCATTTAAAAAAAAAATCAAACTAAGTTTATATGATTCATAAAAAAATATATATCTCTAAAATTCAATTATTAATCGGTTTGGGCAAATTTTTTAAGTCAAATTGATTATTTTAGAATTAATAATTAAGCATATGTAAATATATTTCTAAAATTATAAAAATTAGGATTAGTAATAAATTGTATATACTTTCTTTTGGTTATAATCTCTTCACCTATATTTTAGCAAAAATAGTAAAAGATTAGTTTTAAAAGGTCGATTTTGAAAAAAAAATCAAACCTGAAAGAATTAATTTGGGATGGAGGGAGTATGAAATAATAAATCTTGTTACTTAATAATATTTTTAGACAACTTACAATATTCATGGTTGTATATTAAAAGAAAATAAAACTTTTTAATTTTAAGTTTGAAAATATTTCAATATGACTTCACATTAACGATTTTATACTTTGGAACAGTTGTATATGTTTCTAAGATATTAAAATTATGGTTGAATTGCATATTTTTCCTCCAAGTTGTTATCGAGTTTTAAAGTGGCCCTTTAATTGGCAAAAGTGATAATTTCGTCCTTCAAGTTGGCATTTCAGTTTATTTTCGTTCACTTGGTTAATTTTTCCCCAAATTTCAATTATATACGTTGCACGTGATTGTTAATGGGGTCATTTTTATATTTGGACTATTTAATATATCCTAAAAATCAGTTATAGTAACATGCATGTAGCATTGAAAAATGTAAAGCGCGATTAAATAACAATCAAACATAGAAGATTAACTAATAATTGATGTTCTATTAATCATTGATCTTTTTAAAATTTTACAAGTGTGGAGCACAATACAATGATTTCATATACTATTACGCTTCCTTGAGGTGTGGTTCACTAATTGATTGGGGTTGAAGCGAAAATTTCATGAAGCATTTCACAAACCAAGAACTACGAGATGAGATTGATGAAGACTTGGAAGAGGGAGAGATCGTAGGCAAACTTGTCAAGACAATATAGGCAGAACCCACAAAACAATTGTGTTAGGGTCGTAGGTGTATGTGCGTGGATTTGAGTATGACCGGGTCTTAGCTCCGTGGGAGCTAAGTCCTTGGTGTGGAACTTAGCCAATCAAAACAATAAGTTATGGCTCTTGGTGTGCTAGTAGCTTGGTACTTATGATTCTAGAGAGAGAAAATGAGTTCTAGAGAGAGAAGCTCTCAAATTCTCCAATTTCTTCAAGATTTTTCAACCTCCTTGCAAAGGATGAGTGAGTATTTATAGGTGTAACAACTCGAAAATTTAGAAGATCTTGAATGATTAAATTAAAAGTTAAAATTTAAAACCTAGAGTGAAAATAGATGATTTATTTTAATTTTTTAAGAAAAATTTAAGGAAATGGTATGTTGAAATAATTCAATGATAAGGTTACGAGAAAGAATAAGATCTAAACCGATTAAGAATGATTCAGTATTGTGATTCCGGGGACGAAAAAGAATGTGATAACCCAAATTTTGGGTAATATTAATGTAACACCCCCTTCTCGAATAGGAAAGGGAGATCACGTGCAAGGCACAACAAACCTCAAAAAAAATAAACAGAGCACTAATAACCTCAAAATATTAATAGTGGTGATCCATTAATAAAGTACTAAATACAATTCTCCAAACAGAGTCAAAATAACCAAAACCAAAAATTAAAATAACCTAGATGGTCAAAGACAACTCTCTCATCACACACTAATACGAATCACCCCCGCAAACTCGCTAGAAAGAAAAACACATCATGAGCGATTGCCCAAAGACGGATCTGAGATATACAATCGATATCTGAAAACAACTAAGACAAAATACTGAACAAAGTCTCAAATGTAAATATAGACGAAAATATAATCTCCAAATATCTGAATAGAATATATCTGAATCAACAGAATTGACGAAACCAATAGAAGAATAAAGAAATAACGAACTGAAGTAACTAACTCAATGAATTGAACTGAACAGAAATAAACAAAACTAATACAATGAAATAATAGGCTAAATCAAATGGTTGAGTTTTATTTCATACCGAGTGAGTTCAGAAATATACATTGCCACATAGGCAAGTCAAAACAATGCCACACAGGCAAGTCAAAATAATATCACACATGCAAGTCAAATGATGCCACACAGGCAATTCAAATGATGCCACATAGGCAAGTCACACATTGTACCGCGAATCCAAATGTATACAAATCGAATAGGTGTGTTTGGCACAACATCACAAATTCGCAGAACAAAAAACTAGGGTTAACCCATACGCCTCCCACAACAAAACACCAAATGGCCGAATTCCTCCGGAGCCCAGACAGAGATGACGTGGACTAATCACACCGCCACGAAAAGTGTCATGTCTCTCGTGTTAAGACGACATGCCTGTGGTACCCCCACAGGTAGTTATAGCTCAGGTATACCCTACGGTATATTCTAACAAAAATACTATGTCACAACACATACGACATAATATCAACAAAAGGTTTTTATATGTACATGTTGAACTAAATCAAATTATAGTCACAAGGTCTGAAAAAAAGGTAACAACATGTACCGCTCTACAATTATTTAAATAAATACTAAACATGATAACTTAATTCAAAGAGTACAAATACGGGTCATATATATCAACTCCAAAATGAAACTATTATATGAATTTCACAAGAAATAATTATGTGAAAGAATAACAAAATTCGAAATAAGGGACAAAACGAACAAATCAATTTAACAAGAATATCGCTGAAAGAGTACGAAATCCGTACCTGGATTGAGCAATGTAATACCCAAGATTATATAAAATTATGCTAATCTCCTTCAATTCGATCTAACACAATAAAAGTAAAATTTTATTACAAATCTAACCATTAATAACATAATATTGTTAAATTTATTATTAAGTAAATTTTATAATTTTATCAACAAAATCAATTGATTTAATTAAATATACTAAATTTTTAATTCAATTTATAAGCTCGACACTAAAATTAAATAATAACTAAAATATTATATATATATTTATATTCATACGAGTTAGCGGTGTGGCTTATCCGGGGCAAAATCATGATCATATATATGTAATCATATTACAATTAACTAATATATTAGTTTAGTTATTTATTATTTTATTAGTTGGTGTGCATAATTAAAGTTGCAGGTCATACAAATTGAATGCATCAGTGTTGACGTGAATGACCACTCCATTATTTAATTTCCATACTAATCGCAATGTCGATAAACAATATAAAATTTTGCAAACTCAATTACAAACAAACCCCACACCCAAATTTTTTATCAGGGAAATGGAAAGTAATGAGATCACACACTGACCTTACCTTAATCGAGAGAATCTACTCTTTTTATTTTCTGCTCTTTTACCATTGTTGCATAGCTCTCTTCCTCTTTCTATTTTTCTGCAGCAGCGGCTCCTATCTCTTTCCTTTGAAACACTTTGAATCATATGTATGAAAATTAGGTTTATTTGTTTATTAATTAATTAATATATTTTATTAAGTCCCTTAATTTTAATTAAATTTAAAATTACACAAATTTAAATTAAACCCAATTAATATAAGGCCCAAACTAATGTAACCCTCTACTTATTAAAGTCCACATAAATTAATGACTAATTTGACCCAATTAAAAATAAAGTCCAATTAATATGTTTTAAAATTATTTTTTTTTTCAGGTATTACATCACCTACCCCTTAAAAAGGATTCCGTCCCCGGAATCAAAAGAATGGAAAGTACCTAATTATCAAAAAGATGTGGATACTCCGCTCGAATTGACTCCTCCATCTCCCAAGTGGCTTCCCGCTCCGGATATTTTTTTTTTTTTATCTTTTTTCAAAATTTTAACAAATGGGATTATCTTCCTCCTCATACCCCACTCTTGACAATCTAACATTACCTCAAGTTTCTCCCTTATTCAAAATTATAGAGGACGAAAGACTGAAGGAACCTGATTTGGATTCACTCAATTCCGACATCAGATGAATAAATTATAATTTTTCTAATGGACTGCATCGCGTATAAGTATATATATTCTACTCGAAAATTCAACTAATCAAATTAGAATAGGATTAAAGTTACAACTTTACTCTTTAAATATAAATATAGCTCAGTATAGGAGCTACCAAAACTCTAATGGACTTTCCATTTTTAATTTAATCGATTATTTATTTATCTACTAAAATAACTTAACTTTCCAAACAAAACAAAGAAGAAAAAAATAGTCACTTACCTTTTTCAATTTGAATACAATTGTATAAAATAAAATTAATTAATATTTAATTTTAAAAAATATGAGTTATTACATTTTTCACCCCTTAAAAATAATTTCGTCCTCGGAATTCAAATAAGCTACAAAAAAAAATTTATTTACGACGTAGCGCCGCCATTTGTAACTATCAACGCGGATAAGTCTTCGGTCACGTAATTATCCATGTATTTGTAAAAGATTAAGTACATTCACCGTACAAGCCTTGGTAAGGTTCTTCGCGTTGCATCAAATTAGATCACATGATCCACCGTTAGAAAGGCCGTCGCTAATATCTTTGAGTTTAATTCTTGTAAACGTACAATTCGGAACATAATTCAAAATCACAAAAAAATTTCTCTTTATCCAAATACGATTCAAATACCCAAAATATTTTTAAAAAAAATTAAATTCGTAAAACGTTTATGTTCCACACATGACAAGGATTTAACAAATTATTTTTATTTAATTTACATAAAATCATACAAAACTCCAAGGATATCGGACAAACCAAACAACTCAACAAATTATATCAACTTTTCGTAAATCCTCAAGAGCTTCAAAATATTCAAACCTGAATTCGAACTAGCTAGTTCTTAAATATTATTACACCAAAGAATATACTACTAAGATCTTTTTATCATCATATCAACTCTAAGTCAAATATTCTACTATCTGCATAAGCAAACTATAAATATTCAAGATCTCTCAAAATTAATTGAATTTCATCACTTACTATCTAATCATATAATAAATCAATCATCCCTTATTGCAAACCTTAATCCAATAAATTTCAATGTCTCCCCATACTATCACAAAGAAAGTTCATAGAACATAACTCCAATATCCTACTAGAAAATAGCCACAAAATTGATCATTAACTCCAAATGATTAATCTAATTACCTCGAATATCAACAACTCAAATTACAAGAAATCCTCTATACTTAATAATTTTCACTTTATCATAGTATCTCATCAATACACAAATATCAAATTATCCACAAGCTTAACATAAATCAAAATTAACCTAACTAAAATTTAATCCTCAATTCAATGATCACAATTGTTGTCACAAAAAAAAACAACTATAACAAATAATTTTTCCAAAATCAAATTCTCATTGATACAAATACTCACATCATAATCACATCTCATATAAGATTAGTTCTTATCTGCACAAAGTATAACTTTATTCACCTCAATGATTAATCACAATTCTTAACTAATATCATTGCTCAATCACCTTAACAAATTATTCCACTGTCCTCAAATCAACTACAAATCGAAAAGAGATAGACAGTTGGTCAAAATAGAGACCAACCAAACAAAGAACAAAATCGAATCATACTCCTATGTCTACCCAATAGTTTACCCATAATTCACAGGTCAAACCTAAATAGGTTTTCTACACGAAAGAACCTAAGCTTTGATACCATCTCTGTAACACCCCCTTCCTGAATAGGAAAGGGAGGTCACGTGCAAGACACAACAAGCCTAAAAAAATAAACAGAGCACTAATAACCTCAAAATATTAATAGTGGTGATCCATTAATAAAGTACAAAATACAATTCTCCAAACAGAGTCAAAATAACCAAAACCAAAAATTGAAACAACCTAGATGGTCAAAGACAACTCTCTCATCACACTAGCCCTGAATCACCCCTGCAAACCTGTCGGAAGAAAAATACAACATAAGCCAATTGCCCAGTACGGATACATATATACAACTGATATACGAAAACAACTAAGACAAAATACTGAACAAGGCCTCAAATGTAAATACGGACGAAAATATAATCTCCAAATATCTGAATGGAATATATCTGAATCAACAGAATTGACGAAACCAATAGAAGAATAAAGAAATAACGAATTGAAGTAACTAACTCAATGAATTGAACTGAACAGAAATAAATAAAACTAATACAATGAAATAATAGGCTGAATCAAATGGTTGAGTTTTATTTCATACCGAGTGAGTTCAGAAATATACATTGCCACATAGGCAAGTCAAAACAATGCCACACATGCAAGTAAAAATAATGTCACACAGGCAAGTCAAATGATGCCACATAGGCAAGTCACACATTGGACCGCGAATCCAAATGTATACAAATCGAATAGGTGTGTTTGGCACAACATCACAAATCCGCAGAGCAGAAAACTAGGGTTAACTCATATCGCCTCCCACAACAAAAACACCAAATGGCCCACTTCCTCCAAGACCCAGCCTGACAGAGCGGCAGATTGACTAATCATACCGCATACGGAAAGTGTCATGTCTCGTGCCAAGACGACATGCATGTGGTACCCCCACAGGTGGTTATAGCTCAGGTATACCCTACGGTATATTCTAACAAAAATACTATGTCACAACACATGCGACATAACATGTACCGCTCTACAATTATTAAAATAAATACTAAACATGATAACTTAATTCAAAGAGTACAAATATGGGTCATATATATCAACTCCAAAATGAAACTATTATATGAATTTCACAAGAAATAATTATGTGAAAGAATAACAAAATTCGAAATAAGGGACAAAACGAACAAATCAATTTAACAATATCGCTGAAAGAGTACGGAATCCGTACCTGGATTGAGCAATGTAATACCCAAGATTATATAAAATTATGCTAATCTCCTTCAATTCGATCTAACACAATAAAAGTAAAATTTTATTACAAATCTAACCATTAATAACATAATATTGTTAAATTTATTATTAAGTAAATTTTATAATTTTATCAACAAAATCAATTGATTTAATTAAATATACTAAATTTTTAATTCAATTTATAAGCTTGACACTAAAATTAAATAATAACTAAAATATTATATAAATATTTATATTAATACGAGTTAGCGGCTATGGCTTATCTGGTGCAAAATCATGATCATATATATGTAATCATATTACAATTAACTAATATATTAGTTTAGTTATTTATTATTTTATTAGTTGGTGTGCATAATTAAAGTTGCAGGTCATACAAATTGAATGCATCAGTGTTGACGTGAATGACCACTCCATTATTTAATTTCCATACACTGCAACAAGCTGATAAACAATATAAAATTTTGCAAACTCAATTACAAACAAACCCCACACCCAAATTTTTTATCAGGGAAATGGAAAGTAATGAGATCACACACTGACCTTACCTTAATCGAGAGAATCTACTCTTTTTATTTTCTGCTCTTTTACTATTATTGCATAGCTCTCTTCCTCTTTCTATTTTTCTACAGCAGCGGCTCCTATCTCTTTCCTTTGAAACACTTTGTATCATATGTATGAAAATTAGGTTTATTTGTTTATTAATTAATTAATATATTTTATTAAGTTCCTTAATTTTAATTAAATTTAAAATTACACAAATTTAAATTAAACCCAATTAATATAAGGCCCAAACTAATGTAACCCTCTACTTATTAAAGTCCACATAAATTAATGACTAATTTGACCCAATTAAAAACAAATTCCAAGTAATATGTTTTAAAATTATTTTTTTTTTCAGGTATTACATCACCTACTCCTTAAAAAGGATTAGTCCCCAGGAATTAAAAGAATGGAAAGTACCTAATTATCAAAAGATGTGGATATAAAACTCAATTGACTCCTCCATCTCCCAAGTGGCTTCCTGCTCCGGATATTTTATTTTTTTTCAAAATTTTAACAAATGGGATTATCTTCCTCCTCATACCCCACTCTTGACAATCTAACATTACCTTAAGTTTTTCCCTTATTCAAAATTATAGAGGACGAAAGACTGAAGGAACTTGATTTGGATTCACTCAATTCCGACATCAGATGAATAAATTATAATTTTTCTAATGGACTGCATCGCGTATAAGTATATATATTCTACTCGAAAATTCAACTAATCAAATTAGAATAGGATTAAAGTTACAACTTCACTCTTTAAATATAAATATAGCTCAGTATAGGAGCTACCAAAACTCTAATGGACTTTCCATTTTTAATTTAATCGATTATTTATTTACCTACTAAAATAACTTAACTTTCCAAACAAAACAAAGAAGAAAAAAATAGTCACTTACCTTTTTCAATTTGAATACAATTGTATAAAATAAAATTAATTAATATTTAATTTTAAAAAATATGGGTTATTACATTTTTCACCCCTTAAAAATAATTCCGTCCTCGGAATTCAAATAAGCTACAAAAAAAAATTTATTTACGACATAGCGCCGCCATTTGTAACGATCAACGCGGATAAGTCTTCGGTCCACGTAATTATCCATGTATTTGTAAAAGATTCGTCAGCTACCGTGCCAAGCCTTGGTAAGGTTCTTCGCGTTGCATCAAATTAGATCACATGATCCACCGTTGGTGCGGGCCGTCGCCAATATCTTTGAGTTTAATTCTTGTAAACGTACAATTCGGAACATAATTCAAAATCACAAAAAAATTTCTCTTCATCCAAATAAGATTCAAATACCCAAAATATTTTAAAAAAAATTTAAATTCGTAAAACGTTTATGTTCCACACATGACAAGGATTTAACAAATTATTTTTATTTAATTTACATAAAATCATACAAAACTCCAAGGATATCGGACAAACCAAACAACTCAACAAATTATATCAACTTTTCGTAAATCCTCAAGAGCTTCAAAATATTCAAACCTGAATTCGAACTAGCTAGTTCTTAAATATTATTACACCAAAGAATATACTACTAAGATCTTTTTATCATCATATCAACTCTAAGTCAAATATTCTACTATCTGCATAAGCAAACTATAAATATTCAAGATCTCTCAAAATTAATTGAATTTCATCACTTACTATCTAATCATATAATAAATCAATCATCCCTTATTGCAAACCTTAATCCAATAACTTTCAATGTCTCCCCATACTATCACAAAGAAAGTTCATAGAACATAACTCCAATATCCTACTAGAAAATAGCCACAAAATTGATCATTAACTCCAAATGATTAATCTAATTACCTCGAATATCAACAACTCAAATTACAAGAAATCCTCTATACTTAATAATTTTCACTTTATCATAGTATCTCATCAATACACAAATATCAAATTATCCACAAGCTTAACATAAATCAAAATTAACCTAACTAAAATTAAATCCTCAATTCAACGATCACAATTGTTGTCCCAAAAAAAAAAAACAACTATAACAAATAATTTTTCCAAAATCAAATTCTCATCGATACAAATACTCACATCATAATCACATCTCATATAAGATTAGTTCTTATCTGCACAAAGTATAACTTTATTCACCTCAATGATTAAATCACAATTCTTAACTAATATCATTGCTCAATCACCTTAACAAATTATTCCACTGTCCTCAAATCAACTACAAATCGAAAAGAGATAGACAGTTGGTCAAAATAGAGACCAACCAAACAAAGAACAAAATCGAATCATACTCCTATGTCTACCCAATAGTTTACCCATAACTCACAGGTCAAACCTAGATAGGTTTTCTACAAGAAAGAACCTAAGCTTTAATACCATCTCTATAACACCCCCTTCCTGAATAGGAAAGGGAGGTCACGTGCAAGGCACAACAAGCCTCAAAAAAAATAAACAGAGCACTAATAACCTCAAAATATTAATAGTGGTGATCAATTAATAAAGTACTAAATACAATTCTCCAAACAGAGTTAAAATAACCAAAACCAAAAATTGAAACAACCTAGATGGTCAAAGACAACTCTCTCATCACACTAGCGCTGAATTACCCCTGCAAACCCGTCGGAAGAAAAATACAGCATAAGCCAATTGCCCAGTACGGATACTTATATACAACTGATATACAAAAACAACTAAGACAAAATACTGAACAAGGCCTCAAATATAAATATGGACGAAAATATAATCTCCAAAGATCTGAATGGAATATATCTGAATCAACAGAATTGACAAAACCAATATAAGAATAAAGAAATAACGAACTGAAGTAACTAACTCGATGAATTGAACTGAATAGAAATAAATAAAACTAATACAATGAAATAATAGGCTGAATCAAATGGTTGAGTTTTATTTCATACCGAGTGAGCTCAGAAATATACATTGCCATATAGGCAAGTCAAAACAATGCCACACATGCAAGTAAAAATAATGTCACATAGGCAAGTCAAATGATGCCACACAGGCAAGTCAAATGATGCCACATAGGCAAGTCACGCGAATCCAAATGTATACAAATCGAATAGGTGTGTTTGGCACAACATCACAAATCAGCAGAATAGAAAACTAGGGTTAACCCATACGCCTCCCACAACAAAACACCAAATGGCCCACTTCCTCCGGAGCCCAGACAGATACGCCGTGGACTAATCATACCGCCACAGAAAGTGTCATGTCTCTCGTGCCAAGACGACATGCCTGTGGTACCCCCACAGGTGCTTATAGCTCAGGTATACCCTACGGTATATTCTAACAAAAATACTATGTCACAACACATGCGACATAACATGTACCGCTCTACAATTATTAAAATAAATACTAAACATGATAACTTAATTCAAAGAGTACAAATATGAGTCATATATATCAACTCCAAAATGAAACTATTATATGAATTTCACAAGAAATAATTATGTGAAAGAATAACAAAATTCGAAATAAGGGACAAAACGAACAAATCGATTTAACAAGAATATTGCTGAACGAGTACGGAATATGTACCTGGATTGAGCAATGTAATACCCAAGATTATATAAAATTATGCAAATCTCCTTCAATTCGATTTAACACAATAAAAGTAAAATTTTATTACAAATCTAACCATTAATAACATAATATTGTTAAATTTATAATTAAGTAAATTTTATAATTATATCAACAAAATCAATTGATTTAATTAAATATACTAAATTTTTAATTCAATTTATAAGCTTGACACTAAAATTAAATAATAACTAAAATATTATATATATATATATATATATATATATTTATATTCATATGAGTTAGCAGCTCTGGCTTATCTGGGCAAAATCATGATCATATATATGTAATCATATTACAATTAACTAATATATTAATTTAGTTATTTATTATTTTATTAGTTGGTGTTCATAATTAAAGTTGCAGGTCATACAAATTGAATGCATCAGTGTTGACGTGAATGACCACTCCATTATTTAATTTCCATACACTACAACAAGCTGATAAACAATATAAAATTCCGCAAACTCAATTACAAACAAACCCCACACCCAAATTCTTTATCAGGGAAATGGAAAGTAATGAGATCACACACTGACCTTACTTTAATCGAGAGAATCTACTCTTTTTATTTTCTGCTCTTTTACCATTGTTGCATAGCTCTCTTCCTCTTTCTATTTTATTGCAGCAGCGGCTCCTATCTCATTTCTTTCAAACACTTTGTATCATATGTATGAAAATTAGGTTTTAGTTGTTTATTAATTAATTAATTTATTTTATTAAGTCCCTTAATTTTAATTAAATTTAAAATTACACAAATTTAAATTAAACCCAATTAATATAAGGCCCAAACTAATGTAACCCTCTACTTATTAAACTCCATTTAAATTAATGACTAATTGTCGACGTCGGGATTTTTAGATGTCCCACTCCGTTACTTGTTCTTTGGTGTTCTCATTTTAGGTGAGATTTGTTTGAAAAAATAAGTGAAAAAGGTCCGACATGTATAATATCGACGATGATGGTATTAAGACTCGCTTGATTGGATTTTTAAATGGTTGTACCAACACAATGAGAAAAGGTTTGCACATTGACCCGTGATGTGACACTGCTAAAGCTGAATTCGGTGAAGAAAAGAGATTCATTAGGGTCAGGGGACTTGGTTATCACGGAGGAAAGTGTTAGGCACCCCAGAACATCTCGTGTTACCACGATGGTGACGCCACTTTTCAAGAAACTATTATCTGAATGTGTGTGTGTGTGAGTCAATGTGCTATTTTTTTGAAGTAGTGCGAGGCCTCGTTCGCACCTATATACACAGGGTTTGAATTTATGTAAAAATTCAATTTTAAGCAAGATATGGCAGTGATGTTTTATAAAAGAGGTTTTTCAAACCCTGATGCTCAATAGTAATTGAGACCTTTTACACACCCATTTTATTAAGTGTTCGGCTTGATTGATTTAATTTATAGATGCAAGGCATCCGTATGAAAATAATGTAAAAAATAATGCCGACTTCCTAATGGGTATGGAAACCATCTGAGGAAATTCAGAGACCATGAGAATAATTTACAAGTCGCTTATATTTGAAAATGTCCATCACGGAACCGAATCTAGATCCGATAAAATTTGAATCAGTGATCACATGATTCCTAAGGCGCATATGATACCACAATTTGTATGAAAGCGATGGCGGTATATATATAAAAGGCGTAAAATATATATACAAACATGATCACCAACCATGAAGCACCTCCATGGGGATCATAAATGTAAATAAAGTTTGTAAAAGCTATCAATATACGGAGGAAACTCCAGGCGGGACAAAATATAAATAAAGCTGTAAAGCTATCAACCGCCACGGAGGGAACTCTAGGCGGGCCAAAATGTAAAGAAAGTTGTACAAAGCGATCAATTGCCATGAAGTAAACTCTAGGCAGGACGAAACGTAAAGAAAGCTGTAAAAGCGATCAACCACCACGAAGTGAACTCAAGGTGGGACGAATATATATATATATATATATATATATATATATATATATATATATATATATATATATATATATATAAGCGAATAAACGCACCGGATGTAAAATCCAGGCTCATCGAACAGAGTCCAACAACAATTCATATATATAAGTATATATATATATATAAAAGCAAGTAAACGCTCCTGATGTAAAATTCAGGCTCATCGAATGTAGTCAACAATTCATATATATAAGTATATATATATATATATATATATATATATATATATATATATATATATATATATATATATATATATATAAAAGCAAGTAAACGCTCCGGATGTAAAATCCAGGCTCATAGAACAAAGTCCAACATACGTTAATATATATAAGTATATATATATATTAAAGCGATAAATGCTCCGCATCAAGTTCAGGCTCATCGAACAAAGTCCGACACACAGTTATATATATATAAGTATATATATATATATATAAAAGTAGTAAATGCTCCAGGCATCAAGTCTCAGGCTCATCGAACAAAGTTCAACACACGTATATATATATATATATATATATATATAAAAGAAACGCACTGCATCAAGTCTCAGGCTCAATTGAGGCATAACTTCAATAATGTTAGTCAATATATATATATATATATATATATATATATATATATAAACTGAAATAAAACCACGGACCAAAGTCCGGGCAAACGCACGTAACACGACTCTCAACGTGAAGAAGGATGTGTGTAGAGATGAAGAGAAAGGCTTTAAAGTGTGTGGGAATGCTTACAGTTGACTGCCAAAGAAGACTTCTATATCTTTAAAGTGGGTAAACACTGTCTTTTGTAGGTACAAAAGTAGCTATATATGAGCTCACAAGTGTTTAAAATGAGAAAGTACATTGTATGGGGTGAGTACAGAGCAAATTGGGCAGGGCTTCCTCGCCATTTTTTCTTGCAAAATGGCCACCCCAAGCCCTCTATTTATAGAGGGTGGAGCCGCAGGTGTACGTACGATTGGGCCGTAGGTGTACCAGAGGAAACCCGGGTGGGCCTGAGTTTCTCGGGTCGGGTCGTCTCGTAGTACGTGCACTCGGGCATTGTAATGTCCACTTAAACTTTCAAAAGTGCAATCCGAGCATCCGATTGAGGTATACAGGACCTATTTTGGACCACCATTGTCGAGAGTTGTACAATGGCATAGGATTAGAGTTTGTATGAAGTCATTGAAGATGGGACGATGCCCTCCGGTCTTCAAGCTTCAAATTCTATCCATTACCCCGCACAATAGTCACTCGGGATTGATTATCCTTGATTCTTGTGGGAAATTGTTGCGTAGAGATGTGTATAAAATGTCGAGAAGACGTGGCGTAGCATCGTGTTGGTGAGATGACGATGTTTCCCCTCACCGGTGTTATCGCCGGATTGGGATGATAAAGCAGACGTTGCTCATGGCTTCGCTGAGATTGAACTACTGCAATTGTCAAAGGCCCTCATTGTCATCTTTGAGGTGTGCCTGTCCTCCCGGTGTTATATCCGGGTTGGTACGGAGTATCTCGCTGTGAGCGCCGAGATTGAAGCTGGTTGCATTTGAAATAAGCATTTTCGGGGTTATCGTCGAAACTGCATTCCTTGGGGTTATCTCCAAGGTTGGTGGCTATTCCCATGATTGGGACTGAGATTGGATACCTCGGAGTTATCTCCGAGATTAATCGGTCTACTCCGATGTGTGTTCCGGTATTGGATCTGCACGCCTCGGAGTTATATCCGAGGTTGGAATTGTTACTCCCAGTGTGTGTCCCGGGGTTGATGCTGAACTTCCGATAGTATCCGGAATGGATATGGATTGTCTTTCATGGTTCCCTCTTAAAAGACGAAACGTCATTCTTCCGCAATGTCGATGTGAAGAGTATAAAAATTTCGAGTGTCTACAGATGCCCCTCTTTATCATACTCATGCATGGCAATGCATGGGTGGGATAAAGAATCCTAGACACTTGAAATGCAATAAGATAAATATGGTACTATATGTAGCAACATGATGTAAATGTATGATGCATGTGTACGGGGTTGTGGCCCAACATGCTGGGATGATTGCTGGCTTCCTATTGCTTCAACTAGGGATTGGCAATGATGAGCAGATTTGATGTGTAATCCGAATCTATTAGGATGTTGATGTTGGAGTTATCACCAAATTCCCGTGTCCTTGATAACGAATTGATCTTGGAGACGTACCTCTTATGCGTAAGAGATCTGTGGGGATAAAACTTGGTCTATTTGAGGATTTATATAATACATTCCATCATCTATCCTCTTTGATAACATTGTCCTTTCCTGGTTGGTATTGCTAGGACATGTCAAGATTCTGTTGGATTTACTGCCAACAGCAAATGCTGCCAGGGATGCCTGACCTTCGTTGACGTGTACTTCACCGACAAGTGAATCAACGGCTGAAAAAAATTCCTGTGGGATATCACTACAAGAAAATGCTCTAACAACGACCAACAATATCAGCGACCGCACCTCCGATCGCCGATACTAGTATTAGCGACCGCCAGTGGCGACCACCCTTGAATATGGCTGCTATATTATGTTAGCGACCGAACCCGGTCGCTACTTAGTCGCTGGTTCAATTTTACCTCCAAAAAAATTGGCAGGAAATGTTGGCACGTTAGTTGTTTGCGACCACTAACTATCAGCGACCGCATTCGGTCGCTGATACTTCCACATCATTAAAAATTAGCGACCGCATTCGATCATGCGTGGTGATCATCATTGATCAAAGTTAATTTTACGGTTTTGGTCATTCGCTCATCTCAAAGAAAGTGAAGAAAAAAAAAAGAGGGGGAGCAGAATAGAGAGAAGAGGGAGAAATGGAATAAGAGAAGAAGGGGAAGAGGGACGCCTGCTGCCATCGCCGCCCCACCGCTGCCGAAACCACCGTCGCCACACAGGTAATATGATACTATTCTTCCATTATATGATATTATTCTTCAGAAAAATGCTATGGCTTATGTCAATTAACCTGGTTTTTTCTTCTTTTGGAAAAAATCTGTAATTCTTTTGTTGATTTGTGCTCTTTAAATGATTCTTGTGATTCTTATTTTGTCTGATTTGAGATTTTTGCAGTCCAATTCTTATGTGACGGGAGAATTTGTTTATATATATGTTGCTTTTAATAAGGAGAGATGTTAGGGTTCCTGAATTGTATTGTTAATATTTTGCAGCACTTTAGTCTTGGTTTAATATCAAATATGTGGTAAGGAAACTGTATAAATTTGTAAAGTAATTTCTCGTTCATTAAGATATAATGAACTGTTCATTGAATTTGGGAAGTCTGCTTGTTCATCATTGACAAAAAGTTAGGGCTTCCGTTGGGCGTTCAGTTTACATACTTAAATTGCCTATGATACACGGTAATAAAGGGAAGGTAGGGCTGCTGCCCATTTTACATCAGCAGTCGACTGTAAAGATTGCTAGAGCGGTTGACGTGAATAATTTTTATTTCATAATGTGGTTTGAAAATCTAATCATATGTTTGGTTTAAAATTTTCTAAATAAGCAAGTATATAGGATCTACATCACATTCATGATTCAAGGTAAATGAATGAATATGTAGGAACTATAATGAATTAACAAATTATAAAATTAAGCTATCAAACTGAAATGTGGAAAGGATAAGGGCTGTTAGGCTATGTTTGGGGCCGCGAGGCCAATTATGGCCACACCAATGTTAGGAAAGCCTCATGGGGCCAAGCCAAGCTTGACTGCCAGCGTAAATAGACGACAAAAGGACTGTTTTGGCATTATGAAAGAAAAATAAGAATATTTAATACTTTATTATACAAAAATAAAACTACAAAGTATTATGAGAACTACAAAGTATTTAATAAGTATTATGAGAACTACAAATGTAGACACTAGTAATTTCTTTAGTACATTGGAATTATATATATAAAGAACATAGAACGTCAGGTGTTAAGCCAAATTTAAGTTGTTAGTACCTTAAAGAGTTACTAATACTACAAGAGGACTAATTTGGTAAAACTTAGAAATGAACTAAGTTCGAGCAAATCACTTGTTGATATAACTTACCAAGCAAATTGGAAACTAAAATTTTACCCTTATGATAAACAATCATACTTAATACATGAAATACCTTATGTATTGTATCATGTCACCACTTTTGTGGACTCTTCAATTCTTGGCGTGAAGCCTTTGATGGTACGTGGTAGTTTTCTTAAGAAGAAGCATTTCAATGCATCTGAATACCTCTGTACGAGTAGAATAAAATAAATAAAATTATGGATTAGAAAGGTGAAAAGGATGTGGATAAATCTATTTGAAGAAAGAACATTCTTCCATATATTTATCCTATGACTTGCATTCATTCGTTAACATCAAGTATGCTTAAATGTTAATCATATGCTTACAAGTATACTCAAGTTATATGATTACAAGTATGCTCTTAAGTCATATGCTTACAAGTATGCTTAAATGTTAATCATATGCATGCATACAAGTATGCTCAAGTCATATGGTTACAAGTATGCTCAAGTAATATGTTAACATTTATAATGTTATGCATGTAGTAGTATAAAGTGGAATCATGGACCTCTATTCAGACCGTAGTTGGATGGCACGACGAAAGTCAAGTGCCCAGATAGGCGCTACAGCTGAATTTAGAGCTGGTTGCCAAATATTTTTGGATTATGCGTATAGTCACCCGGAATTTATGAATGGTAAGTCGCAGATACGATGTCAATATTTAAAGTGTAAGAATGTAAATTATATGGACAGAGACATGGTAAACTATCATTTACTTGTTTCTGGGTTCATGAAAAATTATAAAGAATGTTGGTGGGCACATGGGCAGAGAAGAGGTGGTGGCATCACAGAAGTACACAATTCGGGCAGTAGTACTCATCGTATGAATGAAATGATTCATGATATTGCAGGGCCAGATTTTGATTGGGAATAAGGCAGAGAGCAACCTATGAATTCTGATGCCAAAGACTTATTTAAATTGTGGCATGGTTGCACCAAACACACTACATTGTCTGCATTGGCGACATTACTTAACATCAAGGATGATCACAACATGAGCCATGAGTGTTTTGAGTCACTCTTGAAGGCCATTAAGACTATGTTGTTTGACGTTGAGAAATTGCCTGGTAACTATTACTTTTGTAAGAAAATGGTGAAGAAGTTGGGTCTTGGATACCAAAAGATCGATGCATGTCCCAACAATTGTATGTTATTTTATAATGAAAATGAACAGATGACAAGGTGAACGTTTTGCAGTCATGATCAGTTTAGGCCTAATAAAGAGGGTGTGACTACAAAAAAATCAAGTATACCGTTTAAGATTCTAAGGTATTTTCCAATAACACATCGTCTAAAAAGATTATACATGTCTTCGAGAACAGCTGAACATATAAGTTGGCATGCGAAATCTCCAGCTAAAGATGGAGAACTAAATCATCCCGCAGATGGGCAGGCTTGGAAAGATTTCAACTTAGCACATCTTGGGTTTGCATTGGAACCTAGAAATATGAGGCTTGGATTGTCCATCGATGGTTTCAATCCGTTTGGCCACTCAGCTGTTCCGTACTCATGTTGGCCTGTGATTGTTACTCCGTACAACTTGCCTCCTTGGATGTGTATGAAACATCCATACTTATTTCTTTCACTCGTGGTTCCTGGTCCTAAGAGTCCTAGAAAGAACTTAGATGTTTACTTGAGACCTCTTATAGACGAGTTGAAGGTATTGTGGAAGGATGGAGTACAGACTTGGGATGTTGCAACGAAAACAAATTTTAACCTTAGGGCGCGGTTATGTGGACTATAAGTGACTTCTCAAACTTATGGTATGTTAATTTGGATGGAGTACACACGGGAAGTTGGCTTGTCCGTATTGTATGGAGCATACAAAGTCGTTTAATCTATCAAAAGGTCGAAAGCCTTGTTGGTTTGGTTGTCATCGCTCGGTTCTACCTAGGTAGATTACCCGTTTGAAGAAATAGAGAACACTTGAGGAAAGGGAAAGTAGACAATGATATACGCACCGCGATTGTCCGGGAGCGGAGATGCGAGATCGTGTGATGAGATTAGGTTATCCCATTTGGTAAGAATGATGCCACAAACATAATCAATGGGTTTGGCGAATCTCATAACTGGGTTCAAAGAAGCATCTTTTTTTGGGCGCCTTATTGGTCTATAAATTTGATTAAATCATAATCTAGATGTGATGCATATTGAGAAGAATGTGTTTGACAATGTGTTTAACACTGTGATGAATGTTACAGGGAAGACAAAAGATAACGATAAGGCACGTTTGGACATGAAAGATATTTATAAGCTCGTGTTGGGGGTCCAGTTCAATATAGATGGATGTACCCTTTCGAGAAGGTGATGGGAAAACTTAAGAAGAAGGTGAAGAATAGAGCTTATGTCGAGGGGTCGATATGTGAGGCATACAGTTTCGATGAGATATCCACGTTTGTCTCAGACTATTTTCCGAACGAAGTCTTGACAAATGCCAATCTAGTATCGAGACATGATGATGGGGGAAATGTTGAACTAAATGGTCGGCTCTCTGTATTTGGTCTATCAGGCCGCCCTTATGGAAAAGGGAAGCATATTCTCTCTCGAGCAAGAATTACATGTCGCACATACTTACATTCTTCTCAATTGCGAGGAGATTGGCCGAATTTGTGTGAGGTACACATGTAAACTTGATAATTTATCTTTTAAGTTGAAAATTTATTCCAATATGTTAATGTTTATAACATGGTATAGATTGTACGATGACGAGTTAAAAGTGAAGCATCCCAAAGTATAAGCGATAAAGATATTCAAATCAATCGTGATAAAAATTTGCACTTTGGCTAAAAAGGACAAAGTAAGTTCAATTTTTATACGTATATATATATATACTCCATGTTAACTATGACTTCATTTAATAAGATGGAGTTTTGTAGGCTTTGTTGAGGATCAACGATTAGGCTAATGTACAAGTCCTAGCTATGGGACGGACATGGACCAAGTCAAACTGAATGGTTACAAAATAAATGGTTGTGAATTTCACACAAAGGCATATGGGCGCGATAAAAGAACAACAAACTCTGGAGTGTGTGTCCAAGGAGATTGTTACAATGAGCTTGGTCGTGCCTTTTATCGGGAGTGGGAGGAAATCGTAGAGTTATCGTACAAGGGCACGTATGGGGGTCATATTCACTTGTTTAAGTGCCATTGGTTTGATTCAGAAAAAGGGATACGTGTTGACAGACATGGAATCGTCGATATTGACCTCCATAGGTCTGCGTACTCCAACAAACCATTTTTTTTTACCAACTCAAACAGTACACGTATACTACACTCCTAGTCCTGTTCGGAAAAGGGATAGACTGCCTACAGATTGGCAAGTTGTAATTCATACTCCCGCGCGTAGTCGTGTAGAAGTAGTTGATGGGGAGATTTACCAAGAGCAGATGCTTCATAGTCAAACTATAATAAATGTGGAGGACGACAATGAAGTAATCCAGTTAGATAGTGGAGACGAACCACATGAATTAGATCCTGAGTCAATACTTGTGTCAGATGATATTGATACTAAGGAGGAAGTGTTATTGACTGAATCTGACACTGAATCTGAAGCAGATGATGGTTATGAATCTGCAACACGTATACAAGATTATTCTGAATCAGAATGAAGTCACTTGAAAAAATGAAATGTATGTTTAGCATTACATGTTTTTTATATCATTGTCATGTTTATGTACTAAACTATTTAAATGCAACTTTTGTTTATTGTCATTTTATATTCGTATATATATATATATATATATATATGTTTATATCACTGTCATGCTTATTGTCATATATACACGTAATCAAATATGACTCATAATAACATCTTGAAATTTGTAATATACAGATGGCTTCTGAAGTAGCGCAAAAAAAACACGGCATGGGTAGGGGGCCTAATCATATGCCCAAGGCCCCTACGAATCCGGATGATCAGATTCTTATTCAGATTCGCCCTCCCTCAATAAAGACGTCGTCCCACATATATCATTTATATATAAACATTTAAGATTCCATTTATACAAGATATATAGAACTTAGATGTAAATTGCTTTAATATATCTACTTATCATTGATGTAAATTGATGTTAATATGCTAATTGATGTTAATATGCTTATTGTATTGAAAATTTTTAATTTCTCTTGGTTTGTGTCTTGGGTGCCTAGAAATGTCCATATATGCATGCTGTCGTGCATGTGGTTAGTCTATATTGTAGGGAAGACTCTGGCGATTTTTTTAAGTATTATAAGTATAAGTTTGAAAAATGTTCATAAGTATTATAACTTAGATGTAAATTGCTTTAATATATCTACTTATCGCTGATGTAAATTGTTATATATTATAGTGATTTTTTAGATAATAAGATCGTCAAGTGCATATCACAGCTGTGTTTACAGAATTGGCCTACACTTGTGATTACGTGGGCGAGCACACCTATCGCCCACAAGGATGCTGTTTGGGATGAATTTTAGGTATGTTTTTTTTTAATTATGATAGATAATATAATATTCAAAGGATAATTGTTTAGTAATGTTATTATTGTTGTTTTATTTGAAGAAACGGTATAAATGGGAGGACGCGCATGCTTCAGTGATACAGATATTATTATGGCAGAAGTGTGCGGTCCGCACCAAAGATAATTTGAACAAAGAAAGACAAAAAGCCCTTCACAATGCCCAGATCGACCATCCAGGCCAGGGAGAGGATTATATGCACGAGCATAGCCCTTGGTGGTGCACCAGTCCACCCAAATTTGGGATATGTGCCCAATGGAGAGCCGAGAATTTGGGTGAAAAGACGAAAGACGCCTCCACTGCATGGATCCTCGGGTGTGCGGATGGCGAAAAAGGCTAAAGGGACATACAAGGGCGACATTATTTCACAGTTGCAACATATCACTGTCAGGGTACGTATTTACAAGTTTTAATATGTTTACAATCATTAATTCTAGAAAATATATAAGATTTTTACTTAGTAATATTGTGCTATTTTTTGTATAAGAGTCTCAGTCTCAATGTACACCTATCCATTGGCTCGATGTGTACGTGGCCACCCGTGATGGTCTGCCTGATGCTATCCAGATAGCGATAATAAGTTTTAACAACTTGATCTTGTTTATCAATGCTTACAAAATTTATTTTTAACTATTTAATTGTTAACGATGACAGGATACTTATAAACGTTTATTGAATGAGCGCTATCTTGAAGGCACTCCACTTCCGCCTATTGATCAAGAGCTGTGGGAGATGGCGTCTGTTGTGAAGAAGAACTACATTAAAGGTCAAGGAAAGCGGCGCCCCATCCTTCGATGGCTCAGTTTCTTCTACCCAGTCTTCACAGTCATCGAGCCATCTAGCTGTTCATACTCCGGCTGATTGTGTGAGAGCTATATGTCGAGATCGAGATCTTCTGAAGATACTGGGCGGGCATCTTGGGGCTTTGTGTAAGACCCCAACTTTTTGAATAAAGAGTTATTTTTCTCGAAATATATTTTTGAATATTATGGTGTGGATTTGATATAATGTTATAGTTGTGGGTATTATTTACAAGTTTTACAAAGTACGCAAGTTGTTATATAATATTCGATTGGTCGGGGAGTATTCATTTTAGCAAGGAATATTCGATAACCAAGACAATCATTGGTGGACCCCACAACGGAATTATTGTCGAATTGAGAAAACGACAAAAATACTTTATGAAAATAACGGCGGAAGTTTTACGGTTAACTGTTGAAATACCCGGTGTTAAAAGTACAGTAATACGCGTGGTTGCATGTAGCACACGGTATTGATTATTAATACTTACGTGAAAAGTCACTCAGTTAAACTCAATTATTGCTACAGTAATTGTTGCATCATATCTCTCATATTATCGATTCAATTATTGTCACAGTACCATCTGCATAATATTTATTATAATTAAATCAATAATTGAGACGACAAAGTTATTCATATTATTATTTGCAATATTGACAATGTCTAGAAGTTACATCGAGGAGAGGTTTGGTCACCTAATTCGCGCCAATAAGGAGAAATCCTTATCTAAAGCCCCTCTTTCACAGGAATGACACGGTTGTTAAATATTGTGAGTTATAATATTAATGATGAATAAGTTGTGTTGATTAAAAATGAATTTTGATAGTTCCATTGTGTTGGGATTATTAGTGTTAGTGGAAATCGACATCTATTAGATGATAATTGATGTCTGGGGTTATATTGATAAATCGGGTAATTTATCGGATAAATGAGCAATTAATTGCTACTAATTCACATGCTTATATAACTATTTGTTCACATGTGTGTACTATTGAATCACATTATTTACTATTAGGGGAGTTGGTGCAAGATTGATAATACTTGCATGACTAAGTTAAAAATAGAGGTATAGATGGAGGTACTATACTGTAATTCATATTTTTTTACATGATTATACTATTGATTCACATGATTGAACTATTGATTCACATTATTTACTATTAGGGGAGGTGGTGCAAGTTTGATAATACTTGCAGGACTAAATTAAAAATGAAAGAAAAGTTGGAGGTATTGTACTGTAATTTTTCGAGCCCCAAAACGTGCAATTATCGAAACTATATTTTCCTATAAATAGAAGCTCATTCTTCCTTCATTTCTAACCAATTCACAAAAGCTTTAGAGCGATTATTATAGAGAGAAATTATAGAGAGAAAGAAGAAGAGAAGTCTGCTACCTCACTATTCCGAAGATCTGCTTTTTTTCTAAGGTAGGGGTATTATTTCTTTTGTATCCATGAAGAGAACTTCATTATTCCATTCTTTATTATTTTATTGGAATAACTCAGATATCGCTGAGCTACCCTATACTTGGTGAAATTCTTACATTATTCTATTCTTTATCATTACGTTGGAATATCACATGCAATGCGTTTCTGTGGGACCTGGTTCCATTATTTATCATTCATTTGGAACATCACATGCATGCGTTCTCTATTTGGACCTGGTTAAAATCTTTATTATTCTACATTGGAATATCACATCTGCTGCATGCATTTACATGCCGAACATGATTCCTTCTTTATTATTACATTTGAATATCCCATACATGCGTTTCGCGGACTGATTCCGTTATTTATTATACATTGGAATAACGCACTTTTGTCTGGTCTATCGCATGCACGGTGATTTCTTTTGTTATTTCATTCCTTGTTATACTCGGTTGGTTAAAGTTTTGACTTCTATACTCCATGAAATTAGTGGAATATCCTTGATATTTGTGCTTCATCCAAAGATCTTTTCATTGAAATATTCTTACGAGCATTCTTGAATTTTACTCCACAAAGCGCAAAGATCATGTTGACAATTTGGACGTTATTGATTCTCGGATAAAATAATTCTTGAACTTGTTTTCTTGAATTCTTATATCATTGTCATCATCCTCATGTTTATATTTTGTTGAAAGTCAATCGTGGCACTGTAGTGCATAGATGGACTTGGTATGATTATGACCAAAGATTATTGATTGTAATCATAACCGTAATGTTACAAATGATGTGGTAAAAGTCCTCATTGGCCCGTAGTGCATTGATGGACGAGTTGTTGGCATGATCATGACCATTAATGAATACACAAATATTCTTGGCCCGTGTAGTGCATGGATAATTATGGTCGTGATACTAAAGAATATCCTTGGTAGTAGTGTGGGGTGATTGATGATGTGGATTATTTATTAAGTCGAGTCCCAACGATAAAAGTGATGAAAAACCTTTTAAATCATAAAAGATAGTAGATTTTATATTCTCTACTTGACTCTTTTAATGGATTGCTTGTTCATTGCTGATTAAACTTGATGGTTGTTATATTATATCGGTTTAACATTGTTGAAGGCTAACGATAATATATTCTCGCATTATCTTAGTCATAATATTTCCTCTTGGGCTAGTTGAGCTCACCCTTTTACTTTCATTGTTCTCTTGAGGAAATGAGAACGAAAGCGGGGGGACTAGTCGGGGAGCGGAGTAGACGGACGGATGATAGCATTAGTAGTCCTCACTATTCAGTGAAATAGTGGGAATATAAATGTAATAATATTGAATTTGAGTTTGTATATTGTCTAGACGACAATATTTGTATTAAAACTCACAGCTTATGTTCTGTCGTACTTTGCACGATAGTTGTATAATTAAGTTGTATTTGTATTTTGTATCATATATTTGGCGACTCAGAATAGGTGATGTATACCTGTTTTGGGGGTGTCACACTTTGAGTGCTGAGGAGTTAGCTGAAGTAGTAGCGGCAGCAGCATCATCACAACATGGGGATGGCGACGAGGTATAAAATCATTTTTTTGTATATATTGTCGTTATATTCCAATATTAACATAGTTAGTATATATTTGTAACTTGTTTTATTATTTTGTTAATTACAGGGTGATCAAGGAGGCGATGATGCTTGACGTACCTATTTTAGATCAGTTTTGTAGTTATTGTATAAACTTGTACTTGTATATTCATTATTTGGATGTCTGTATGTTACTTAAACAAGTTTTGAAATGTTATTATATTTATTCAATTCATATTGGGTTCTAAAGGTTTAAATACTAGTTTGGTGTATGTGTTGGTGGACGATGAATGTTTATATTGTTGTGAATGCTGTTTATATTGTTGTGATTGTGTGTTTGGATAAAGCAGGAACAAAAAAGGTATATGTTTTTGGGAATTCTGCAAAACAGCAAAAAACTAGTTTGCATTCTGCTTCATATCAGCGACCTCATGCGGTCGGCGATAGTTTATATGACGCCCTAACATTTGAGGTAGCAATGACGACAAGATTCGGTCGGGCCGATAGCGTCAATACGACACATGGACATCGTCTGCTTTATTACTGAACTATGTCGATTTCGACTTAGCGACCGAATTTATAATTTCGGTCGCTAATATCGGTCGCAGATATATCGGTCGCTAATAGTGGTCGCTGATGTGCATCCCAGTGACCAGATTTTATGCGACGACTATGAGCGACTGCAGGCGGTCGCTAATAGCTATCTGCGACCACCTGTGGTTGCTGATACATGGTCGCTGATAGACCCTTTTCTTGTAGTGTATACTGTCAAGGTTGATTGACCTTCGCTTACGTGTGAATCAACGGCTGATATTCTGTGGGTAGATTGTCAAGGTTGCTTGACCTTCACTGACGTGTGAATCAACGGAACATTGCGTTGTGACCCCCGCCGGGGATCCTCTTGGGAATATGAGCAATCGAGCATGAAACCCTCGAATAGCTCTGGAGCTCTGACAGGTTTAATCGCCATCTGCTGAGATAACATCAAGGCTGCTTGACCTTCGTTGATATGTGTATCAATGGCTATATGTGCATTGTAATCCCCTGCTGGGGCTTCACGTTGTAACCCCCATAGCATCTACGTTCAAAGGACCTGAACGGACAGTCCTGTCTTTGAACGCCTCCATCGGAACTTCTAACAAGGATCTGACGGCAGTAGGGGTAATATTCGCCATGCAAGGCACTGGCTCCCCTCCAAACTCCATACCTATGATAAATCGCCAATCCATCGGCGTCATCATCACCTCGCAATCCAGAAGATGGAGTGACTGAGTCTGATGAAACAATCGCTCAGACAATGCCCTGAGGTAACCCCAGGGACAACGAACGGGAAGGATGGAGAAGAATGCCCCGAATCCCCAATCATGCACTACAGCTCTGTAATCAGGATGAAGAGCCTGATACATGGAGTGTATACTAAACCAATTCCCTCGAGGCTGTGTGAAGTTGGGAACCTACATGAAATACAGATCATCATCAGAACCCTTTAATACTCATTAATAGGAAAGAAGGAAGATCAAAGTCTAACGCCATACCTCATTAGCATGCAAGTACATCGAGGGATGTCTGCTCAAATCACCCAGAAGCTCTGGGTTGGCCACCTAAATAAAAGGTAACTCTCTACGAGGAACATGTGTAGCAGGAGCGGGATCCTCAATCGGAATATCCTCATCCACATCCTCAACGTCTGGCACGTATGCCCGGACTGGACAAATCACGACCTCCACCAATCGACGAGGCTATCTGACAGAACGGGGTCGAGGTACTTTAGAAGCCCTCCTCCGTATACCAGAAGTGGTCCTGCGGGAACTACTCGGCTGATCCGGATCCATGATATCTGGACAACAAGTCTCCAAATCACCTCAGAAAGGGTGTGGTATTTCCTTACCTGGAGCTTTCTAGAATGCATTTTTTGACTATATGCATGCATGCATTTACTTTAACATACAATAGAGTTAAAATACTTGACTACCCAATGCCTATATTTTGAAAAAAAATTCCATAGTCCCCTTTGAAAATAGGACTATCCAGATGCACATAGGCATGTCTAGGTGGCCATTCAGTAGCACACCTGCCCCAGAGTCATATACATAATATATGCATTAAAAATCAAAATCATTCATGCATAAGGTTAACCTCAATATCAGGAGTACTTTGCCTTTCTACCTTTTGCTCATTGGACCTCAAATAGGACAAAAAATAGCAGAAAAAGGTGCCAATTTAACTGTCTCAAAAGTCAAATTTTTTTACATCATTATGTTCAGCATGGTTTAATACTAACATTTACTATGTTGAATATTTTTTATCAAGTCATTTGTGCATACATAATCACTACTATGTGTTTAGATGCATTTCATGCGATAACTCAAAATCCAATGGATAAAAACTGGAAAACAATACATACATACGTTACCAGGATAGTGTAAAACACTAGTACGGTGACAGAATTTGCAGAAAATAGCCCGAACTCAGCAGATCTGAAGGAGGCTCACAGATTTCTCTTAGCGAATCAAGTTGAAAATGACTTGTGAGACCAACCTGCTGGATTATATCATCCACGGTTGGCGTGAGCTCATCTCGGGCTGCAAAGATGTGTACTGTGGCATCCACCCTCCCGGCCATCCGATTAGAGTTACAAAGGAGTTCTTATGGACTAGAAAGGTCAAATCGGGAATAAAAACACCACGCGATTGAGCAAAACAGCATGCAATCTTGGTCTTCTCAGATGAAACTTTGAGTCTGTATATCGCTCATTGGTAGTCACCCGAACACGAGGTATACCCTGCCAATGATCTCATTTGTTACAAATCACATCCGGCAATACCTTGTACAGGTTTTATGCCACCAACTCCGGGTCATTACCCTAAAAGATCAACGTGATCCCCGACGGATGGAGGCTGAGAGCATCTACGTTCAAAGGACCTGAACAGACAGTCCTGTCTTTGAACGCCTCCACCGGAACTTCTAACAAGGATCTGACGGCAGTAGGGGTAATATTCGCCATGCAAGGCACTGGCTCCCCTCCAAACTCCATACCTGTGATAAATCGCCAATCCATCGGCATCATCATCACCTCTCTTCACAGATGGAGGCTGAGAGCTCTATTTAGGAGAGCGTGCTATTAGGAGCACCACATGGGAGATTCGTATGCCGATCTTGCCTCCTGCCAGGCGTCATTGACCTGTATCGCAGTCACCCGTCACTGATATCCCATTGTTGGGGTTCGACGACTTTACATTATCAGAGGGTCCTTGAACTCAGGAGACGTTCCAGCATTGGTGGTTCCCTCGTACTATCGGAGCCCAGTCCCGCGCCACATTGTTTATGGGTGATATGGTTCCAGGATCCGTGATGATGACAGATTGGATAGCTTGTGTCCGAGATCTGACTCATGTGACACAGATTGATAGTTTGACCCGACAGTTGGACCGGGCACACATATTTATCCGGCATTTGGGTAGAGATCCGGCAGAGGCAGTTTCGTTTGCTCCTTCCAGCTCAGGCGTTGGCCCCTCAGATGACCCATTTGATTTTGCTAGCTCAGATCCTCCTATATATAGGCCTGACATCCCTATTGATAGAGATCCAGTGACTCAGAAGGAGTTACATCAGGTGGACATGATTAATGATGTGGACATCGACACCATTATCTTCTTCTGATGTGTATTCTCATTATATCTTTTGATAGGCCTCTGTTAGATATTGGGTGGCTGTACCCCATTCTCGCTATATCTTTTGATAGGCCTCTGTTAGCGATGGGGACGCCCCGTGCCCCATTTCCCTTTATTTGTAGGTTGTCATATAGATGATGTATTAGATGATGATATACTTAGGAATGTATGCACAGTTTTTTCATTCCCTATATCATATTGCCATCTATTATCTGCTATGCATGTATCATGTTATGCATATGTATGTATGTCCAGAGATATTCGGCATTGACCCCTGGATGGTCTTATGACACGGCCTGCGCAGATGTCTTCTTCGACAGTTAGCCATATAGATCATACCCCACCATCATTGGTGGCATTGGGTATGCGATCGTGGTATGATAGCATGTCACCACCAGACAGGGTGACTGTAGATCATTTGTTTCAGTATACCATGACCTTATTGATGTTTCAGGTTCCCGCAGGGTTTGTGGACGGGATGCTAGAGCATTGGGTATCAGATAGGCATGATTTTCGATTCGGGACGCATGAGTTGACACCTACTCTGGAGGAGTACGGACGATTGACGATGCTGCCATTAGACAGACCTTGCGTGCATATGGCTTTGAGAGACATGAGTAGACGGTTCATGACTCTCACTGGATTGCGGCGCAGAGTGGTACAGGATGAGCTGACGTCTGGCCACGTGATATCCCAACATTTTTTGTATGACAGATTTGGCTCTGAGGATAGCTATTCACGACATTCTGGGGATTTCACCGCACCGGAGGATCATTGGCGTTTGGCCAGGGTTGATGTACTGCTGTTATGCGTACTATCGTATGTCTATATGTCATGGTACATGGACGAAATAGACATTGGTGTCATCATGGCAGTGAGAGCTCTTAGGGAGGGTCGCACCATTATACCTATGATTGTAGCAGAGACCCTGCGGTCAGCATCCTACTGCTACACTTATCCGACAGGAGTGTTCACGGGTAGCTCGGTGATGCTATATGTGTGGTTTATGTCACACTTGAGACCGATTGGAACTCTTAGACGGCATGGGTATTGGTTCACCCATGATGTAGCCATGTCATACTCCTTTCAGCCATCGGAGTGAATAGATGCTCTGTCTTGGTCCACATTTTTAGCAGATATCAGAGATCCATTCCGCATATTGCCGTGTTCGGGGCTTAGCTCACCATATAACTTCATTACTCATGCTCCGGGCATGGACTACCTCCCTCTGGCTGGTTTGAGGGGCGTGACTACTTATCACCCACTGGCCGTGATGTCGCAGTTTGACCAGTTTCAGGATTTTCATCCTTTCGAGGGGGTGATAGGTCAGCGTTCAGCTTCTCGATATTTTTCAGCAGAGGACCGATCCCGTGTGTACGCTTATTGGGATCAGCGTGAGATAGCTAATTTTTCTGTCAATCATCCAAGTTGTTCTGCAGAGTATTCGGCATGGATGGAGACAAAGATTTCATCGGATGCAGCAGTATCTACAGTGCCGGATAGCGAGTCAGATGATGTAGAGCCCATGGAGGACATCGATTCCTACATCGAGGAGGAGCCCGCTGATGGGTTGCCAGCATTTCCTCTGGATTCTCCCGATTACCGAGATTGTTGTGATTCAAAGACTCTCAAGACGATTACCTAGAGTAGAGTCTTCATCTGATGACCTTCGAGAGAGATCATGCTCGATCCTTGATGTTGACTACCCTTGATGGGAGAGACGCAGCTCTATTAGAGAGAGACGAGGCATTAGCTCATAGAGATATCGTTGTTGTTGTGTGGGAGGAGGCCAGATCAGCCATAGATGCAGTGATAGTTGAGCGGGATAGTGCTATATCTGCCTGGGATGTAGCCGTCACAGATAGTACTGCAGTGAGGTCCCCTACCACTGGCATGATCGTAGAGATGAACGCTTACATTGATGAGCATATGGTCACCATGCAGATGGCTGCAGATCTGTTGGGTCGTATGGATATTCTCGTACAGGAGACCACAGCTTCGCCTACTTCTTTTGAGAGGGACGCCATGTTGGGCTTGTTAGCTCGCATATACCCTGACTTGTAGATGAGCTTTTATTTACCTGCACAGACTAGCTTAGCCATTTTTTCATGTACAGTTTACATTGTATATATCAAAAAACATTATATATATAACAGGAAAATATATTTTTGGATCACTTCCCTTTTAGATATGCTTTGCTACTTGCTTGATATTTTGCCTGATGCTTTAGGGCTTGCGATCTTGATGTATTCTGAATTCCTCCTAGGTGGATGGACATTGAGTTGTCTCTGGACAGTTCAGAATGGATCATTGATCTGTATGTATCCCTACCATCTTTGGTGTCTTGGGACTGGTTTCTGAATGAAAATATGGAGAAGAGTGTGGCTTTCCTCTTTGAGATTGACCACACCACAGATGGTCGCTAGTACTTCTATTTAGGAGAAGCCTAGTTAATTCCCTCTCTTATGGATTGGTGTTGCTTTTTAAGGTATGACCGCAGCTTAGATGGTCGCCGAATCTCCTATTTGGGAGGAGTTCAGGTAATTCCATCCCTTTGGTCTGAAGCCGAATGAAATGTATTGGTTTGAAGGATGATCCCAGTACCAGTTGACAATGGTTTGTGTTTTGGTAGGGGGTGAGACCGAACCATGAATGGCTGCCTACGTAATCCTATTGAAGAGGAGATCAGGTCTGCGTAGTTCGAACTTGGTGTAAGAGGTTCAACGTTGTATATGGTAGAAATGGTGTAGGAATGTTTTTATTGTTTTTTGTAAGGAAAAGGGTGGAAATGTTTTTGTTGTTTTTGTTTTATTACGACCGGGCCATATGAAATGGTTGCCTACGTACTCCTATTGAAGAGGAGATCCGGTCGACGTAGTTCACCCCTCAGGGCGAGATGAAAAGCGTAATCCCATGTGCAGGTCAGAGTGCGGGGAGGAGAAAGTTTAATCCTAGGTTGAGGATAAACTGCATGTAGGAGAAGTTTGATCCCATGTATGGGTAGCCAAACTGCAAACGCAAGAGGTTCAATCCGTAGTTGGATGACCTAAATCGTAGGAACGCAGACGTGCCAGGCTGCTGGCTTGAAGAGTATGTTTCCGTGAGGGGCAAAGCGTGGAAGAAAGGTGTATGTGGTAAAGGGGTTAAAGAACCAGGATTACTGGTGATCTGATGATCCAACACCAGGATGTTTGCTTGATGGTAACTTCAGACATAGTACGGTGTCACGATGTCCGAGTTGATGAGTTGTGGAAATTCATCGCCGTCCATTTCTTGTAATCTGAGAGCACCTCCTGTCAATACTTCTTTGAAAACAAACGAGCCTTCCTAGTTAGGAGCAAAATTTCCTTAAGATTGATCTTGGTTGTCAAGGATCTTCTTCAAAACCAAGTCATGCTGTTTAAACTGCCTTAGCCGGACTTTTTTGTTGTAGGATCTGGCGATCCTTTGTTGATATAACTGACCATGGAAGATAGCCGCGGTTCGCCTTTAGTCTATTAGAGACAATTGGTGATACCTGTCTTGTACCCATTGGTCTTCATCTAGTTGAGCGTCTATCAACACTCTGAGGGATTCCATTTCAACTTCTATGGGGAGCACTGCTTCCATCGCATAGGTTAATGCGTAGGGGTTTGCCCCAGTGGAAGTACGCATTGAGGTTCTGTAGGCTAACAGAGTAAGAGGCAATAGGTCAGGCCAATCTTTGTGGTTGCCGGACATCTTTTGCATAATCTTCTTGATATTTTTGTTAGCCGCTTCAACAACACCGTTCATCTTCGGACAATAGATGACAGAGTTAAGATGTTTGAAGTGGAATTTACTGCATAAATTCTCTATCATTTTATTGTTGAGTTCTTAGCATTGTCTGACACAATCACCTCCGGTTGTCCATATCGACAAATGGCATTGTTTCTGATGAAAGCAATGATGACTTATTTGGTAACCCTGGGGAAGGAGGCTGCTTCTACCCACTTGGTGAAGTGGTCGATCATGGTGAAGATAAATCGGTGACCATTACTGGCTTTAGGCTCAATGGGCACGATAACGTCCATTCCCTACATTGAGAAGGGCCAAGGTGAACTCATGTTGTGGAGTTCCCTTGGAGGGGCATGTATAGCATTCCCATGAATCTGGCACTGATAGCATCTCCTAACGTGGTCATTGCAATAAGCTTTGAGAGATAGCCAATAATGTCCTGTCTTTAGGACTTTCTTGACAAGGAGGGGGCCACTCATGTGGGGGCCATAGACTCCGCCATGGATTTCATCCATAAGCCTTTGGGCTTGATCTTTGTCTGAACATCTGAGGAGACCTAGTCCTGCATCTCTTTTGTAGAGCGCATCTCTACTCAGGTAGAATTTCATAGCAATTCGATGGATTCGCCTTTTCTCAGTCGGGCTCGCCTCAGCGGGTGTAGATCCATCTCGTAGATATTCCTTGATATGCTGATACCAAGTATGTTGGATGGGAGGTAGCTCATCCGATACTTCTCCAACGTAATTCCCATAAAATTTGGGGCCTTGTCTGCGGCAGGAAATTGTGACGCTTGGCAAGTGTTCCTTGTCTGATATGCGAATCAAGGAGGCCAAAGTTGCTACCGAGTTCGCAAAGTCATTCCTATTACGAGGAACGTGTAGAAAGGAGATTTCTTCGAACTCCAAAACCATCTGTAAAACTTACCGATGGTAAGGCAACAAATGTAGTTCCTTGGTTTGATAGATTTAGGTGGATTGTCGATTACCAACTCGAATCTCCAAAGACAGTTAACCGCTTTGATGCCCATTGAGCGTGCAAGTTTTAGCCCCATGAGATGTAGCTTCATACTCAAATTTGTGTTGATGGTTACGACAAACTATAATTTGACTGGCGACGGATATCTGTTCCCGTGCAGTATATTAGAACCGCTTCCGACTTTAGAACCTTCCATATTAACAGCTCCATCAAAATACATCTTCCATGATTGGCGCGTATCGTACTGATGGTGTTGTTGCACTGTCATTACTCCTTTATCGGGGAAATATGTTTCCAAAGGTTTGAAATTCCCTGAAGGTGCGGCAACCAGTTGATCCGCAATTCCATGACCTTTGATGGACTTTTGAGTCACATATACGATGTCAAATTGTTGTAGGATCAACTGCCATCTGGACAGTCGACAATTTAACATGGGTTTGTTGAACACGTACTTGAGAGGATTTACGCGGGATATAAGATGGGTTGTGTAACCATGGAGGTAATGCTGTAACCTCATGGAAGCCCATGCTAAAGCACAACACGTCTTTTCGATCAAAGTGTACTTGTGTTCACTGCCGCTGAACCTTTTGCTGAGGTAAAAGATAGCTCGTTCTTGGCCTCTATTGTGTTTCTGTCCAAGCATGCAGCCCATGGCATTGTCACTTATGGACAAGTACATGAACAGGGGAACATTATCCCTGGTGGTACCAACACGGGAGCTTTGACTAGCTGTTTCTTGATTATGAGGAAGGCACTCTAACACTCATCATTCCATTTCATGGAGGAGTTCTTCCTTAATAACTTGAAGATTGGCTCACAGGTTGCTATGAGTTGAGAGATAAACCTGCTAATGAAGTTGATTCTTCCCAAAAATCCCCGTATTTCCTTTTCTATTTGAGGAATGGGCATTTTCGTATTGGCTTGGATTTTGGTAGGATCCAGCTCAATCCCTGTGTGGCTGACTAGAAACCTAGCAAGTTGCCTGATTTAACACCAAAGGCACACTTAGCTGGATTCAACTTCAAGTTGTACTTTTGCAACCTGTTGAACAACTTCTTTAGATGGTCTATATGGTCATTCTCCTTCCGGGATTTGACAATGATGTCATCCACGTAGATCTCGATCTCTTTGTGCATTAAGTCGTGGAAAAGAGCCATCATAGCTCGTTGATAGGTGGCTCCGGCATTGATGAGACCGAATGACAACCATCTATAGCAAAAGGTTCCCCAAGGCGTGATGAAAGCAGTTTTCTCACGATCTTCCTCAGCAACCATGATCTGATGGTACCCCACAAAGCAATCAGCAAAGGAGTACATGTCATATTGCGCATTATTGTCAATAAGGATGTGGATAAATGGCATGAGAAAGCTATCTTTTAAGCAAGCTTTGTTCAAGTCCCGGTAATCCACGTAAACTTGCACCTTCCCTCCAGGTTTAGGTATGGGAACAATGTTGGATATCCACTCAGGATATGTGGACACCATGATGATCCCAGCTTGAAATTGTTTCACAATTTCTTCTTTCACCTTTAAACTCCACTCAGGTTTCAATCGCCTGAGTTTTTGCTTGACTGGCTTAAATCCCTCTTTAATGGGAAGGCGATGAAGAACAATGTCAGTGGACAAACCCACCATGTCTTCATGAGACCATGCAAACACACCCTGGAATTGGGTTAATAGCGTAACCATGTCATTCCGTTGGTTTGGGGTAAGGTCTGAACCAATCTGGATTAACTTAGGGCTTTTTAAGGTTCCGAGATTGAAAGAAGTGGTTTGATCGAGGTTGGGTTTAGGTTTGTCTTTGACCCATTCTTGAATTTCTGGAGGCACCTCAATGTCATCTTGTATTTCCATCAAGGCTGAATTCATCTCTACATCAAAGGTACAATCCTTGTGGAGAAGAGGCACCGTATCAGTAAGTACATACACATCTAAATTTAGAGTCCTGAAACAAAATATGCTTTCACTTAGTATATATGAAATGTGTTGATCATACATAGTGTTAGCATATACTGACAAAACAAACTGCTAATACTGTATAGAAAAGTAAGCGGTTATTATATCTACAGAAGCGAAAGAGTTTACGCGCTTTACCTTGACGACCAATGCAAGGAGTGCTGTTCCAATTGGTAAGGGCAAAGTCCGGGTGGACCGCAGTGATGGAGGGATTGTCATCATCCTCCCTTTCTCGAATTATGGCCATTACGTCTGGGCAATCATCGTCTGGGGTGTATCTGTTGGTATGTTCATCATGAACGATGATGCGTATGCCTGACATCATTTAGATGATGTCTTGCTTGATTCTTCGTTCATCCTCTTCTACTGTGGGATTTGGAACAAAGACTTCTTTCTCCCTCACTGATACCGGCTTGGGAAATAACATAGCCATTACATTGGCTGACACCTTTACAGGAAGTTGTGTGGACTCAAAGCTTGAAGGCGAAGATAAACGCCGCATGGTTGAAGCTGAAGGAAACTGCTGATGCTTATGAGAATTCCTGTGACTAGAATCGCGAATAGCCTAGCCAAATTGTTCGATTTTTTTGGTTAATCAAATTGGGTACTTGATATCCTGGCAATCTTTACCCAACCCTTGTCTCGGCTTATGACCCAATGACATCATTTCTTGAGTAGCCGATATTATCTTGGCAGAAATCTTGGGTTCGGGTAATGGCATTCCAATAGCATGGTATTGGGTATTGCTTACTTCCAAGGCATGAAAAATGACCGGTTCAACATCTGCATTGGCATTAATGAATGGCATGTCCCCGTATTGAGGACACTCTGGTTCAGCGTTGACCGTGACCATGCTATTGTTGATAATGTATTTCAATTGTTGATGAAGAGTGGAGGGGACTGCCCCAGCCATATGGATCCATGGTCGTCCCAAGAGCATGTTGTATCCCAAATCTATCTTGAGTACATGGAAAGATACGCAGAATGTATGAGGACCAATTTCGATTGGCAGTTCAATTACTCCGACCGAATTCCGACGGGCTCCATCAAAAGCTTTGATGATAGTATGGCTACTCCGAATTCGGTTGAGATTGATATTCATCTTCACCAAGGTAGCGTATGGACAGATATTTAGAGATGAACCTTCATCTATCAAGACTCCAGCTAGCATGTATCCCGAGGACAAGACCGCAATGTGCAACGACTTGCAATGACCGGTCCCCTCGGGCGGTATGTCATCATTAGTGAAGGATATCACATTGTTGTTGAAAATGTGATCAACCAGATGTTGAAATCTTTCCGTATCAACTGATGTCGGTAGATAGGCTTCTTCTAAAACCTTCAGCAAGACCTTCCGGTGATTCTCGGAAGTTAGGACCAAGTTCAAAATTAATATCTGTTATGGAGCTTCTTTTAAGCTTAAAACCACCGTGCCTTCGTTATGACCCATAGTGCAGAGGAATTTTTCAATCTTCTCTATGGGTATTTCCCCCTTTGATTTGATGGTAGATTTCATAACCCGTTGGGGAAGATATAGTGGATTTTCCTTCGACACTGCCGCAGTTGTACGTGAGGTGGATCCTTCACCTTCTCCATAATTCCACAGAAATTTGCTCAAGCTAACAATAGGATATTGTGCTCTGTACGACAAGTTGATTGGCTCGGGAGCGGCCACTTTCAAAGGATCATTACTTCCCTTGAGTTAAATTGTTGGCATTGTGAGTAATCCGTTAACCCCATCAGTTTCAGTGGATATGACTGCTACCACACTCTTCCACTTAGTAGGACATGAATTCTCACTTGCACGTAACACAATATCGTCGTCTGATAAGTGCAGGACACCACTGTCAATTAGATTTTGGATAAGGTGGTGGAGTGCCCAACATTCTTCTATGCTGTGACCGCGAAACTGGGAGTGATATTGACATACTCCATCGAAATTTTACCGTCCTGAATGGGGGTTGATTAGAGGTAGAAGGGAACTGATCCTTCCTTCATTGATTAATATATGAAGGATTTCCTCCGTAGGTTGGCCCAAATAGGTGAATTCCCTTTTGTTGGCAAAATCCCGACGGGCCTTGGCATTTGCTCTCTTTGTCACTTTGTCTTCCAGCATTTCATTTTCTGAAAGTGACGAGGGAATATTCATAACAAGAGGTAGGAGACTAGCGTGCTCTTGGCTGATTAATTAACGTGTTACTTGATGCTGATAAGTCACCAATTCTGCTAATTGTTCAATTTGATTGCATAGAGCTTTCATCTTTCGTTCCATTGTGAACTGGAACTTAGCGTAGTCCCATTTGTCAAAACTGTCTTTGAGGGTCTGGGAGGATTCACAGTTGAAATTATAATTCTGTCAGTTACTCCAATTGATCATGTTGACCTCTTCTTATTTGTGTTAAGGAAGAGGGTTTTCTTGAACGTGAGGCTGATCTGGTTTGGTGACCACAATCTCACCGTTGTCTATCAGGTCTTGGATCTTGTGTTTCAAGGCCCAACAATCCTGAGTATCATGTTTAGGTGCCTCGGCATGATAAGCACATTTTCGAGCAGTATTGAAACCCCGTCCATTAGGGCTGGCTGGTGGAAGAAGATGCGTAATTTTCTTCTGTGTTGTCAGAAGATTGAGAATGTTCTTGAGGGTGTCCCCTAAGGGTGTGAATACTCGAGGGCGTTTGACTTCTCCACCTTTTGGTATTGGAGGGTTCGCAGACTATGCATGAAAGGGAGTGTAGTTTCTCCTTTGAATATGCATGTTCTGATTGCCTTTTTGACCCTGTAGTATCAGGGAAACATCTTCCTTTTTCTTTTTATGGACCCTCCGGGGGTTGTTCCCATAATTTCCGGATTGGATGTGATCAACAACAGCTTTCAGTGCAGCTAGGTCTTGAATTTTCCCGGACTTCAATCCCATCTCAGCCATCTCCCCATGTTTGACCATTTCAGAAAATGGTTTACCGATGCCTTTCTACAACTCTTTCATAGAAATGCGCTTCTTATATGTCTATGAAAGTCATGACTATCTCTGATTCTGTCATGGAAGGACTAACTTGGGCAGCCAGGCGTCTCCACCTTTGAGCATACTCTCTGAAAGACTCGTTTGACTGTTTCTTGATCTTGGTAATTTGATACCGATCAGGAGCCATCTGAGACTGAAAGCTGTATTGAGTGAGGAAAACATGTGCTAGCTCTTCCCAGCTATGGATATTTGAATTGTCTAATCTTGTGTACCATGAACGGGCTTCTCCAGTTAGACTTTTTTGAAACAATTGCATTCTGAGCTTTTCGTTCTCTGCATAAGATCTAAGTTCTCCAATAAACACCTTTAAATGGGTGTAAGGGTCTCCTAACCCATCATATTTTTCGAAGTCAGGAGTTTTTAAACTTTTTTGGATAATGAACACCAGGGAAAATGCAAAGATCAACATATGAAACACTCCCGTGTGTTCCAATTCCTTTGATAGCACGAAGAGTCTCTTCCATTTGGAGGACTTTCTTTTTGATGTCACTAGTGTCTGGATCTTCAGTGGGATGGGCAGTATCATGAGTTTTGTTGGTCGTATCCAGCTGCCGATTCGTGTATTATAATGACTGGGTTCCCTTGTGTGGAGGATTCGGCGTATACGAGTATTTTGGACCTTGATTGAATTTGGTGTACTTTTTTGAGTAGAAACGACCAAATCAGTAATTTGTTTGCTTAATCCATTAATTCTTTCAAGTAGAAACTAGATTAAGTTCAGCCTGGTCGGATGACGACTTGATTGACTGTAGGCCTGTTGCCTTTTTGGATTTTGACGGGGTAGTAGGTCCGATTGGTTCCCTGCGAAAATACTTGCATAATTTAGTCTTTAGGGAATGTGTATAATAACATGCTATATGATGTGTCCATTTTAGGAATTTTATCCTGCAAAATGGACGTTAGCTGTATGTAGCATGTTAATTAAAATAGAACAGCCAAATCTTTGATTTGTTTACTTAATCCGTCGAATTCTTTGCGAGAAACTAGACTAAGTTCAGTCTGGTCGGATGATGACATGATTGACTGTAGGCCTATTGCCTTTTTGGCCTTTGACAGGGTAGTAGGTTCGATTGATTCCCTGCGAAAGACTGGCATAGTTTAGTCCTTAGGGAAGGTGTATAATAACATGCTATGTGATATGTCCATTTTAGGAATTTTATCCTGTAAAATGTGTGTTAGCTGTTTGTAGCATGTATGTGGACACATTGCTTCATATTTCTCATTATATGGAGATAGATATGGAATTAAATTACAAGTAATTGTGTTTACAACTAATTGAAATGAGAGCATGAAGAAACTTTCCTCCACTTTGGGTTTATCGGTGACCTATCTTAGGTTACTCTCTCGGCTTTTGGCATGAAGGTTCCCAAATCATGTGAATTTACTCAAGCGGGAAGTTAATCCGGTCTTTATTTGGGGCGAATTTGGGTGGTGCCGATAAGTAGTTAACCAATCAATCCCTAGAATCACGCTAAATGCAAGTATTTTTAATGAAATAAGATCGGCGGAGTAATGTGAAGTACCGAATTTGAACCAACAAGACTTATAAACAAGTGGATGTAATGAAGGTTTCTCCCTAAACCTGAAAGTTTCCACAGATAAGTCAAAGTCTAATTTCTCCGAGTCAAATTTAATCGATGAGCGCAAGTAGGAGAAATAAAAGAATGGGTAGAATCAAGTATCAAATAAAGTATAGACTTCATTAGAGTTTATGATAAGCTTACGGTGATGACCTCATTCGGATTCCTTGCTCTTTTGGGAGGTCGCCAACAAACGCCTCCTCTTGCACTACTGGGTTTGAATTTTTCCGGGATGGCCTTTGGTGCCTCCATCCTAGCTTGAATTTGTTCTTGATGGCATACAAAATCGAGCTAAGTGACCTTCTCTTCCACAATTATAACATGCTTTGACGGCATGACGCAGTGATTTGATCGATGTGTCCCTCTCCTCGCATTTGAAGCATATGATAGGTGGTCTTTCTCCTTCCTTAACAATGGGTGCCGGTGTACGACGCCTTTCCATCATTGTTGAATCTCCTTTTCTTGAAATGTCCATTCTTATTGTTTGGCCCCGATTACCACCAAGTGGTTACCATATTTGGCCCGTTGATTCCCTCCACGCTTGTTGTCACCTTGCCGATGACTATTCTCATTGGTATTATAATTTTGCGTACCGTTTGCTCTCTTTTAGTTACGTTGACTCATTATCGCGCCCACTAATCGAGTGCCCTATTTACAACATCTGAATACAAACACGGTTTATGAGAAATAAGATGTTGGCGATTCTCCGCTTCAAACCTCTTAAAAACATTCGCTACCATTCTCTTCATTATCCACCATTGGGACGTGAACAGGTGATAACTCCGCAAATTTTGCCCTCGTATGCATTACCTGCCATATTGTTTTGTTCCAACTTGATAAACTCCACCTCCTTCATGTGCATGGCGAATACTTTCAGAAAGTATTTGTCGTTGAACAGCCTCCCTGGAACTCTCCCTAAGATATCTTCAAAGATGAAATTGGTTGAGTACGTTTCGATTTCTCACCAAAGAATCCAGCCTCTCCAAGAACATAAAGGCAAGAAAGGGAACCTTTGCTTTTCTGAACATCCCAAGACATCAAATATCTTGGTAATGCTTTATCCATGCTTCCGCTGAGAAGTGGGTTTTGGCTCTCCTTAAACTCGGTGGTCCGGCTCCTTAAATTGTTTAGCGGTGACCTCGAGAGTTTTCCGTGTTTCCACCTACGTTTTGGATGGTGAGTCTCTCACGCATTTGTCAGATAAATTCGCATAAAGCTCTCTGAACATTTGATCATTTGTCATTTGGTGGGTGTTGTTTGCATGAGGATTGTCGCCTTCCTCGATGCACATTATCTTGATTATTGATATGTGGTGAATCAACGATCGCTCAAGGGCATCCATTGCTATTCTCAACATTCTCGAGATGTCATTTTCAGACATCGCCACAAAACAAAAGGTTAATTGACATGTAACAAATTATCCTTATCTTGACTCAACAATAAAATAGCAATAAACTTAGGTAGAGGTCGTACTAGCGAAGGTATTCCCTCTCTCCCTCCTAGTACTATTCTCACATCTTAGCTGTGATCACATCCCTAAGCTCGATACCAAGTTGTGACGCCCCCAAAATTAGGTATACATCACCCATCTTGAGTCGCCACTTACATGGTACGTAATTTAAATACAACTTATTAACATAACTGCCTGTACAATACGACATAAAGCGTGAGTTTAAATACAAATAGTCTACTAGATATTATACAAACTCAAACAAAAGTCCTCACATTATGAGTTATTATCACACTATTTTGCTGAGAATAGTGAGGACTACTAATGCTATCTTCGTGGACCATCACTCGCTTCCCGACTTCGTCCCAAATTTATATTATCATTTCTGAAGAGAATAGGTGAAAGAAACGGTAACACCTCCGTAGATTATTTTTATAAAAATATTTTTTGTCGTTTTCTCAATCCGACAATAATGTTGTGGGGTCCACCAATGATTGAGCCATTATACTAATATTCCCTAACAAAAAGAATATTCCCTGAAACCAAACGAATATTTTATAACACTTGCATACTTTGCAAAATTTATAAATATTACCCACAACTATAACATTATATCAAATTTATTCCATAATATTCAAAAATAATATTTATAGAAAAATTCATCTTTATTTATAAAAGTCTGGGGTCTTACTGATTCCTCATGTGAAAGACTGGCATAGTTTAGTCCTTAGGGAAGGTGTATAATAACATGCTATGTGATATGTCCATTTTAGGAATTTTATCCTGTAAAATGTGTGTTAGCTGTTTGTAGCATGTATGTGGACACATTGCTTCATATTTCTCATTATATGGAGATAGATATGGAATTAAATTACAAGTAATTGTGTTTACAACTAATTGAAATGAGAGCATGAAGAAACTTTCCTCCACTTTGGGTTTATCAGAGGCTGACCTATCTTAGGTTACTCTCGCGGCTTTTTGGCATGAAGGTTCCCAAATCATCGCAATTTACTCAACGGGAAGTTAATCCGGTCTTTCAATTGGAGTGAATTTGGGTGGTGCCTTTCCTTAGCCTCGGGGAATTAGTCTTTTCACGAGTCCAGTAATCAAACACCGACGGGATAGCCTCCTGGTGGAGGGACCACACAACATACATTCACATACATCACGTCTCACCGTATAAAAATGATGACATGTGCAAAGAACTAATATCACAAGCAGATATGGTGCGAAGCACTAATATCACAAGCAGATATGGTGTGAAGCACTAAGTGCAATCAGGAAATGCATTCGTACACATTCATCAAATATAAATGCAGCATCCACACACAAGCATATAACAGTTTTGAAAAGATTGTAATAGTGGCTTAAGTCCTCTTACTGGTGTCCCTAGCGGAGTCGCCACCTGTCGACGTCAGGATTTTTAGATGTCCCTTTCCGTTACTTGTTCTTTGGTGTTCTCATTTTAGGTGAGATTTGTTTGAAAAAACAAGTGAAAAAGGTTCGACGTGTATAATGTCGACGATGGACTGTTAAGAGTCACCAGTTGGTTTTTTAAATGGTTGTACCAACACAACCGAGAAAAGGTTTGCACATTGACCCAGTGATGTGACACTGCTAAACGGGTCGGTGAAACCGAGATTCATTAGGGTCCGGGGACTTGGTTATTCGGAGGGAAGGTGTTAGGCACCCCCCGACATCCATGTTACCACGGTGACCGCCTCTTTTCAAGAAACTATTATCTGAATGTGTGTGTGTGAGTCAATGTGCTATTATTTGGAAGTAGTGCGAGGCCTCGTTCGCACCTATATACACAGGGTTTGAATTTATGTAAAAATTCAATTTTAAGCAAGATATGGTAGTGATGTTTTATAAAAGAGGTTTTTCAAACCCTGATGCTCAATAGTAATTGAGACCTTTTACACTCCCATTTTATTAAGTGTTCGGCTTGATTGATTTTATTTTTCAGATGCGAGGCATCCGTATGAAAATAATGTACAAAATAATGCCGACTTCCTCATGGGTATGGAAACCATCTGAGGAAATTCGACACCGCAGAATAATTTACAAAGTCGCCATAATTTGAAAATGTCCATCACGGAACCGAATCTAGATCTAATAAAAGTGAATCTGTGATCACATGATTCCTAGCCGCATATGATACCACAATTTGTATGAAAGCGAGAAGCATGTATATATATAAAAGTCAGTAAATATATATATCTGTACATGATCACCAACCACGAAGCACCTCCACGGGGATCAAAATGTAAATAAAGTCAGAAAAGCTATCAACCGCTACGGAAGAAACTCCAAAGGGACAAAACTTAAATAAAGTCAGTAAAAGTTATCAACCGCCATGGAGGAACTCAGCAAGACAAAATGTAAAGAAAGTCGTATAAAGCGATCAATCGCCGTAAGTAAACTCAGTGGGACGAATAAACGTAAAGAAAGTCGTAAAAGCGATTAACCACCACCGAAGTGAACTCCGGTGGGACATATATATATATATATATATATATATATTATATATATATATATAAGCAATAAACGCATAGGATGTAAAATTCAAGCTCATCGAGTTAATGTAGAGTTCAATAATATATATATATATATATATATATATATATATATATATATATATATATATAGCGAATAACGCATATAGGATGTAAAATCTGTGCTCATAGAATGTAGTCAGACAACAATTCATATATATATATATATATATATATATATATATATAAAAGCAAGTAAATGCTCCGAATGTAAAATCCAGGCTCATTAAATAGAGTCCGAAAATAATTCATATATATAAGTATATATATATAAAAGCAAATAAACGCTCCGGATGTAAAATCCAGGCTCATCGAACAAAGTCCAACACATAGTTAATATATATAAGTATATATATATTAAAGCAAGAACGCCCTGCATCAAGTCTCAGGCTCATCGAACAAAGACCATTACATACGTTCATATATATATAAATATATATATACAAAAGCAGTAAATGCACCAGACCGAAGTCTAGGCTCAATCGAGGCATAACTCGATAATGTTAGTCAATATATATATATATATATAATATGTATATACAAACTGAAATAAAACCACGGACCAAAGTCCAGGCAAACGCACGCAGCACGACTCTCAACGTGAAGAAGGGTGTGTGCAGAGATGAAGATAAAGGCTTTGAAGTGTGTGAGAAGGCTTACAGTTGACTGCCAAAGAAGACTTCTATATCTTTAAAGTGGGTAAACACTGTCTTTTGTAGGTACAAAAGTAGCTATAAATGAGCTCACAGGTGTTTACAATGAGAAAGTACACTGTATGGGGTGAGTGCAGAGCAAATTGGGTAGGGTTTCCTCGCCGTTTTTTCTTGCAAAATGGCCACCCCAAGCCCTCTTCAGATCCGGTCCATAAAATGGCTCAATCTCGCGTGACTAGCTAGTAAACGTCCATATCTACAACTTTGCAGTTTTAAGTTTCTTCAGATTCAAAACACACGAAGTTATATGAATTTTTCAAAGTCAGAAACCGTAACAATTTTGATTTTCTGGACAGATTATTTTCCCTTCGGACCAACCTTACTAAAATAGACATTGCAAGAAATCTACAAAGAGTTTTTATGTGATTCCACTTTCAGAATATAGCTTACTTCCATATCTTCGATTTGATATAAGGCTCACTTTCTAACTCATTATACCCAAAGAGGTATGAATTTCACAAAATATGTCCATAATTACTAAAAACCTACGAATTTTGTTCTTCAAATTTTCTTTCCATTTCATTTTCTTTCTTGAATCCTCTTGTTTGATTCTTGATAATCCAAGATTAAACCAATATAAACAGATTAAGCATGATCTACTACCCTAGAACATAAATCTACCCAAAAAAATCAAGGATTAAATAAGAGTTTAGAAGTTACCTTCTTCTAGCTTTTTTTTTTCTTCTTCTAGATCATCTCAATTCCTCTATTTCTCTCTATCTCTCTCAATTTCTCAATACAACTTCTACATAACAATTATCTACATTATGAAGAACATAAAAATATAATTAAAATAAGGAATTTAGATTATAACTTTATTAGTATGAATTGAAGAGAGAGATGGAGATGATGATGATGATAGGGCTTGTTTTGTCTTCTCAAAGCTTTCCCTTCTTCTTCTTTTTCTTCCCCTTCTTCTTCTCCTACAACTCTCTCTAACTCTCTTCCTCTTTCTTTGGTTTGTTTTCTAAAACTAACATACTAACTTGTAGTATATACATATTATATACAATACTAGTAATATATAATATATGTAACTCCTAGTAATTATTAGATCTACTAATTACTAGTTAATACATAAGTTACACCAATTTGAACTTGAAAAGCCTAAGACCATGTTTGGCAAATACTCATTATTTTAATTAATCAATAGCTTAACATCAATCAATCTCATCAAATTGTCACATAATTATATTTACTTGTTAATTATAATTTTGTTTAACAATCATCACATAACTCATTTAATTTAATTATCTCAATTAAATTAGAACTATAACATAAAATTATTATATTAATTAAATTTAATACTAAATATTCATTTAATTAATTTGCTACACTTAATTACATTACTCTATAATCAAAACAAAATTTATTTATTTAACTCAATAAATAATTCAATTAAATATTTATATATATTAAAATTAATATATAACATTCTCTTCACATCAATTCACATATTCTACAATATATGACATACACATACTCACACCCAACTGATCTCATAAATAATACTTTTATTTATAAAATTCTCATTTATAATTTCTAAAAATCTGGGATGTCACATCCTTCCCTCCTTATAAGGATTTCGTCCCCTAATCACCGAAACCCTACCTTACTCGGGGTTTTCCTCAAATCTATTCATTGAATAACTTCAACACCTTACCTTAATATAGGTTTTATATTTTCTACTCTCACCATTCTTGATAATAAATTCTTATAAGTTTTATTTCATAATATTTACTTAGACTCAATTATATTTGAATATTACATATTCTTTGACCCGTTCATTATCTTTCTCTAAGGATCATTATCATATATTATATGATCAAACTCTCGGGACATTACATTCACCCCTTCTTCTAAGAATTTCGTCCTCAAATTTTTTATTTATTTATTTATTAATCTTTATTCATTCAATCTATTAAAGTAGATTTTTACGTCACTACTTCATTCATTCATTGGTTTCTATAACCACTTTCTTTCCACAAACATCATTCTACAATTATTAAACTTTTCTATTAAAAGTTTCACATTATTCTTTGATAACTCACATCCTTCTCACTTCAAAATTTCTTTTCTCACTTATTCAACATATCCATCATTCAGTGTCGCATTTTACGACTTACTTCTTTCTAAGGAATACTTTCCTTTTTCACTTCCATCTTGCAGAATTACAAGAATCCTCCATAATTGTTCAATAATTGGGAAGTAGTATGAATAACTCAGGAATTTAAAAGATTCCAAATCATGATGAGGGTCACAAGACCATGAACTCTATTCTCTATGTTTAATAGTGCTTCACCCCCGGTTCTTCACACTTTAAACCCTCTTTGGAAGAATGTTTATCAATCACAAAGACTGAAAACACCCTCCACAAGTACTCTAGGTGATCAACCTATTGTACATGTATTGTATACAAACATTTCAGCGCAAAGTATAAAACTAAGCGCACTAATAATAGGGTTATTCATCTCAGCTTTTCAACATCTGAATCCGCACCAAAACAATTTGGTTTGGCATAACTTCTCAGAAACTCTTGAATTTCATGAACATCTTTCGATATTTGTCTAGCTGAATCAAATAGCATAGACCTCTACAACAATTCAGACATCAACCAAAATATACATATACATACAAATCATGATGCATTAATGATATAAAATACATTTTGATATATTGCAAATCATTTTTGCCTAGCCAAAACAATTAGCATAGACATACAAATAACAGTATTGTTGTTAAAACTCATTGGTTCCATCATTTGATCCAATGTTTTTCAAGAAAATAGAAGTGTAAACATCAGCACAAAGTCAATAAATTTTGAAAGTCTAGCATAACTAGTAGATTTAGAATACCTATGCTTCCACCATCAACTCCACTTTCTATAATGATCCATTGCTTAAAAGATCTATCTATTCCTATCATCCTCAATACTCCATTTATAACTTAATTATACCCCAGTTCATCAAACTTATCGCACATTGGAAGTTCAGGACTTACCACAATATTATGAGTTTAAGAACTTATCCTAGTCAGACCATAGGCGTCCATTCGCTGAGGGTTTAAAACATAACATATTATTATGAGTCACGAACTTACCATATGCATTAGTTTTAAGAACCGCGCCTAATCCTAATAATATCTGTCTAATCTTAATATTTTCTAACTATCAAACATACACATGAGAAAAGAATCACCTTTTCGCCACATATACATAGATAGCGCGACACCAACATTCTAATGATTATCAATATGATAAACTGAGTGCAAGCACAAAACCCTCGCCCATACAAAGATTTGTACAACTCAGCCATCACATGAGTCCTCAATTGAAATCCCACCTAACTCTATCTTACTCTTAACTTGCTCTTTGCTCGATACGAATTCCTCGTATCACATTATCTATAACTCCTCATGAGTTATCTGGTACTTTTTCATAGTACACCATCTTCATAGCATTAAGCTATATTTATTCAAACATTATAGACCATCTTTCTTTTATAACTTAAACAGACCACGTCGTGATCTTATTCTATAATCATCTCCCTTAAAATTCTTTTCTTAACTCGTGATCGTTTTGTTTTACGATCCTCTTTCTTTCTCTTTTTCATCATTTACGACATTATTCGTTATCTTGGCTTTTGGAGTTAGGAAACTCCCATTTCTTATCTTTATATCTCTTCAAGATTCTTCTTTGATTCTTCTTGTTTATATAACAATTCATCCTTTAAGAATTTCTAACTTCATTTACATTGCTCAACATTTCATTCAAGTTCTACACTTTCATCATACGTATCCACTTTCTATACTTGGTACACATCGAGTCTCTACTAATTTCAATATGGTACGCTGAGTGGTTTCCCACAAACAACCAACAAACTAGGTTCCGAGTTGCTAGTTTGTATATACCTCCGCTCTATGAAGGAATCGTTTAGCCTAGATACCATACATCAACTACGAAAGAGTACAATTGCACCACTTAGATATAACTCTCTATTCTTAACTTCTTTATCATTCTCTTTTTTATAGACATTGTTTATTTATTATCACCTTACATCCTTATTATTGGAGTTGGGTAACCCCACTGCTCTGCGAGATTCTTCTTTGAATCCTCTCACGCATGTTTTAATCCCTTCTATATATGTTTCTTAAATTACTTCTTATTGTTCAAACTCTATTTGAGCTTATGCTTTCATTATATTCACCTTCCTTCTCTAAGGTTATAGCCTAAGGTACTCCTACCTAAGGTTTATAACCTCTGACTTTGATACCAATTATGCTTACCCCAAAATTCATACAATTTAATTCTCAACTTCGGTCATTAATAATACATTCAACCTTTAATCTTACATCATTAAATGATAATACAACCATTGAAATTTGCGGAATAATTAAAATTTTCTATTACAAACTATCCTCGTTCCCAAAACCTTCAACCTTTATATCTAAATATCTCAGAATCATTTTGATACTACAATAGTTTACATTCGCAAAATAATATTACAATTACAACATTAATACATTTACCGAAACATTAGACATGGTTTACAAGAATAACAACTTAGCTAGGATATTAAATCTTCATATATCACTTTTGATCCATAACAATCAAATAGAACATAGCGTTACCTTCGATTCTTGAATCTGCAAAAATGGTTATTTGCAAGAATGAGCTCGACAGCTCAGCAAAATCTAACAGTTTTTATGCATCACGTAGCACATAATAACATGCTCAACATACAAGAATAATCATAAACAAACATAGCATACATGTTGTAGTTCACATAACAACTATAAAGATTGAGTTCCTTACTCAATCAACATTCATAGTTCAATCATCATAGTCATAGATTTACTTTCACATTTCATACTTTTGATATATACAATACATCATACAATAAAATTTTAAAGCAGTTCATCATCAAGTTCACATAGCAAAAAGGAACTGAAAGACTTGCCTTTACCGGCATTTTACCAACACGCTAATATTTCGCGTCCTTGCACAACCTACACTGTATGTGAGATTGATAATAAATAAAATCAATACTCAATCTCATGGTCAAATTTATTCTAAGACCTTACTTTATCTTATTATCCATTATAATGTCTTTATAGACATCTAACTATTTTATATGCAACTCAGTTTTATTTCCATTTTCATCACCACACATGCTAGACTATCACACTTGTAGTTTAATGTGCGTATATCACACCATTTTATTATACCACTTTGGTTTCAAAAATGCATATTCAACACATTGTTTACATGTTTAATTTTCCTTCATAAATCAAAAATGACACTTTTCGATTTCTTTCCATTATTATTCTTGTATTATCATCTTTTCATACTTAGATATCCAATATTAGCCACTAGTTAGACACTTTGTATACCAAAGTTTAGAAACCACTATTACTCTTAGGCATTTTATCGAGCACGTTATGTGCACACATTAACTTATCTCAACTCTTGATCTTAAATGGTTAATTATGCATAGAATATGATAACACATATTTATACTCATTACATATGTCAAAACATATTTTTAATCATCAAAATATATCATCACCCAAAATCTTAATTCAAACAGAATTAGAAAACTCATCTTCACAATTTCTTTAACAAAATGTTGTTTTCGTTTTTAACGTAACTCGTTCGTTACATGTCCGTTTTTGTTCCTTCTTATATAGAATTAACCCTTAATCAGTGTACTACAACCTCATCTAGGCCTTAAAGTCAGACCCTTATCCATCTAAACCAGATTCTGTAATTCATCAACTACTCTAGAAAATTTCATTTTATGGACATCCTTACTAAACAATTTATTTCGGACAAGATCCGGTCCATAAAATGGCTCAATCTCGCTTGTCTAGCTAGTAAACGTCCATATCTACAACTTTGCAGTTTTAAGTTTCTTCAGATTCAAAACACACTAAGTTATATGAATTTTTCAAAGTCGTAAAAGCTGAATAATTTTGATTTTCCGGATGATTATTTTCCTTGGACCCAGCCTTACTAAAAGCAGACATTGCAAGAAATCTACAAAGAGTTTTCATGTAATTCCACTTTCAGAATATAGCTTACTTCCATATCTTCTATTTGATATAAGGCTCACTTTCTAACTCATTATACCCAAAGAGGTATAAATTTCACAAGATATGTCCATAATTACTAAAAACCTACGAATTTTGTTCTTCAAATTTTCTTTCCATCTCATTTTCTTTCTTGAATCCTCTTGTTTGATTCTTGATAATCCAAGATTAAACCAATACAAACAGATTAAACATGATCTACTACCCTAGAACATAAATCTACCCAAAAAAATTCAAGGATTAAATAAGAGTTTAGAAGTTACCTTCTTCTAGCTTTTTTTTTCTTCTTCTAGCTCATCTCAATTCCTCTATTTCTCTCTATCTCTCTCAATTTCTCAATACAACTTCTATATAACAATTATCTACATTATGAAGAACATAAAAATATAATTAAAACAAGGAATTTAGATTATAACTTTATTAGTATGAATTGAAGAGAAAGATGAAGATGATGATGATGCGGCTTGTTTTGTCTTGTCAAAGCTTTCTCTTCTTCTTCTTTTTCTTCCTCTTCTTCTTCTCCCACAACTCTCTCTAACTCTCTTCCTCTTTCTTTGGTTTGTTTTCTAAAACTAACATACTAACTTGTAGTATATACATATTATATACAATACTAGTAATATATAATATATGTAACTCCTAGTAATTATTAGATATACTAATTACTAGTTAATACATAGGTTACAACAATTTGAACTTGAAAAGCCTAAGACCATGTTTGGCAAATACTCATTATTTTAATTAATCAATAGCTTAACATCAATCAATCTCATCAAATTGTCACATAATTATATTTACTTGTTAATTATAATTTTATGCGTAACAATCATCACATAACTCATCTAATTTAATTATCTCAATTAAATTAGAACTATAACATAAAATTATTATATTAATTAAATTAAATACTAAATATTCATTTAATTAATCTGCTACACTTAATTACATTACTCTATAATCAAAATAAAATTTATTTATTTAACTCAATAAATAATTCAATTAAATATTTATATATATTAAAATTAATATATAACATTCTCTTCACATCAATTCATATATTCTACAATATATTACATACACATACTCACACTCAACATATCTCATAAATAATACTTTTATTTATAAAATTCTCATTTATAATTTCTAAAAAATGCAGGATGTCACATGTGATATTTCAATGTAATAATAAAGAATGGAACTGGTCCCGTAAAAACGCCGCAGACGAGGATATTCAACGAATAATAAAAGCTGGAACCGTGTCGGCGTGAAAACGCATGATATATGATATTCAAATGTAATAATAAAGAATGGAATAATAGAAGAATTTCACCAAGTATAGGGTAGCCCGTGTATACAGGTTATTCCAACAGAATAATAAATCATGGAATAACAGAAGTTCTCTCATGAATACAAAATAAATAATACCCCTTACGAGTACAACAAATAATATCCCTTACCGTAAAAGAAACTGAATATAAGAGTAGGGAAGTAGCAGAATACTTTTCTATAGTTTCTCTATAATTTCTCTCTCTAGAGTTTCAGTGAATTCGTAAGAAATAATGAAGGAATGAGCTTCTATTTATAGATGAATGGACTGCATAGTAACTAACTTATGAACGGTCCAGATTAATTTACTTTAAACGGACGGTCCAGATTGGTTTATAATAAAATATAATATATTCTATTTATAATCTAATAAAACGAATAACTTTATAAAAGTATTCTGTTTTATATAAAAAGATTTTTCTATGCAAACACTATGCATGCACTATGCAAACACTATGCAGACACTATGCAAACACTATGCATAAGAAAATATAATATATTCTAATTATTATCTAATAAAACAAATAACTTTATAAAAGAATTACATTTTATATAAAAAGATTTTACTATTAGTCTAATAAAACGAATAACTTTATAAAAGTATTACATTTTATATAATTTTTTTTCTATTTTATTACATTAATAATACTAATAAAACAAACTTTATCACCATTATTACAATTCACAATATTAATCGACCGTGTCGCTCCCAAGAGAAAGGGGCTTTCAATAAGGATTTTTCCCTATTGGTAGCATTAATTAAGAGAGCGAAACCTCTCCTCGATGTAACTTACAGACATCGTTAATATTGCAAATAATAATATTAATAACCTTGTCGACTTAATTATTGATTTAATAATATATAAAATATTGACAATAATTGAATCAAATAACGTGAGATACTATGCAGCAATTATTGTAACAATAATTGAACAAAACTGAGTGACTTCTCACGTAAGCATCAATAATCAATACCGTGTGCTACTGTGTAACTACGCGTATTACTGTACTTTTAACACCGGGTGTTTCAACAATTAACGGTAAAACTTCCGCCGTTATTTTCATAAAGTATTTTTGTCGTTTTCTCAATCCGACAATAATTCCGTTGTGGGGTCCACCAATTATTGTGTAGTTATCTGAATATTACCGTTAAAACGAATATTCCCCGACCAATCGAATATTATATAACAACTTGCGTACTTTGCAAAATTTATAAATATTACCCACAACTATAACATTATATCAAATTCATTCCATAATATTAAAAAATGATATTTATAGAAAATTCATCTTTATTTATAAAAGTTGGGGTCTTACAGAGACGACGTAGCGTGGCATCGTGTTAGCGAGATGATGATGTTGCCCCTCACCGGTGTTATCGGATTGGGATTGATTTGTCATGACGTTGCTCGTGGCTTACCGAGATTGGACTGCTACAATTATCGAAGGCCCTCATTGTCATCTTTGAGGTGTGCCTGTCCTCCCGGTGTTATCTCCGGGTTGGTACGGAGTATCTCGTTGTGAGCGCCGAGATTGAAGCTGGTTGCATTTGAAACAAGAATTTTCGGGGTTATCGCCGAAACTGCATTCCATGGGGTTATCACCAAGGTTGGTGGCTATTCCCATGATTGGGACTGAGACTGGATACCTCAGGGTTATCTCCGAGATTAATCGGTCTACTCCGGTGTGTGTTCCGGTATTAGATCTGCACACCTCGGGGTTATATCCGAGGTTGGAATTGTTACTCCCAGTGTGTGTCCCGGGGTAGATGCTGAACTTCCGATAGTATCCGAAATGGATATGGATTGTCTTTCAGATTCCTCTTAAAAAGATTTAATCGTCCTTCTGCAATGTCGTTGATGATGAGTCTGAAAAAAATTTCGAGTATCTGTTCTAATTTAACCCAATTAAAAACAAAGTTCAATTAATATGTTTTAAAATTAATTTTTTTTCTTCCGGGTATTATAATTAAAATAAGAATTAAATAAATAAAACTCTTATTAGATAATATGTTGTATGATATTATATTGCATAGGTGGGTATGAACTATGCAATATGTGATGCTTATACTTAATAAATATATTGGTAAAATATGTAAATAAAATATAGGGGTAATTTATTAAAGAAAATAATTGGATATATGATATTATGTTACATGGATAATGGTATAATATTTAATACTATACCAAATGATGTAAAAGTAAAAATATGATATGAGATCCAATATATAAAATATGTATATTGGTATCAACTAGTTAATAAATTAAATTCATATTTTAATAAATTAAATATATTAAATTATATATTTAATATATAAATAAATTGTTTGAAAATAATTTATGGAAAGAATGAGGAAATTGAATTTAATTAGACAATATAGATTGTATAATTTAAATAAGTTATTTAAATTAGGTAATAGGGAGCTAATAAATATATATTAAGCAAGGAAATAAAATTGTGGGAACAATGTGAGGGCCCCAAATCCGAGGTCCCGAATCATCGCGGATCCGGTTCGATCATTCTATACAACTATTACTATTTGCGGAAGATATAAACATAAATTGTTTATACAATACATTACACTATTCCCCAAGGTCGAGTAACCTTAACTTATACACAATTAACATATAACATTATTATCAAACAACACTGTTACAAATCTAATCGTTACATTAACTTTACGTTGGAACTGTCTTTAATCTTTCCTTGTATCCGACGCATTCGCCTTAATCTGCAATGTTTTATCATGATATAACAAGGGTGAGCATAAAAGTTGCTCAGCAAGTTTAAGTTCAATAATTTAACGATATATCATGATTGAAAGAGTCTGAATAATAAGCTGGCTATAATTCAACAATATAATTGTGAACTAAGCAGAACAAAATTTTAACTGAACAAGTATTGAACATGAACAAATATTTCTGAACCAACTGGTAATGAAGGTGATCAGCCTTTCATACCTGACTTATACATACAATATGTACAGAGTACAATTCATGGCAACCAGCAATGATTAACCATAAGCTTATTCGAATGAAACAACTCTTAGTAGAGTTAAGTAAAAAAAAACTTGCTTGAACCGTTGATTACCGCTACGTAATTTATATCGCTTTATCCGAAGACCTAATATTAGTAATATAGATCTCCAATATTAGAATAATATCATCACAATATAATACTATTATATATATAGATATACATAGAATAACCTAAACACATAACATATAGCACATAACCCTATCAGTCTATTCAATATAAAACTTAGCATCAAGTCAGACTATTTAAGTCCGAGTTGAATCCGACCAAATTCTAACATCCCGATGGTCTAGTCGGACAAAATTTTGAGTTTAAGTTCAATTAAACTCTGCCTAAAACTTAACAGTTATCTAAGATAATTATATAATCAGTCAATATTTTTCATAAGCTCGTAATAATTTTTAAATAATTATTACTATTTATCTTGATTTTTTAATCATTAAAATTATATTTAAATGTATTAAATATCTCTTAATTCCATTATCATTAATATTTATTTATTATCAAATATTAATGAAATACATGTCATAATATTATAATATATTTATAATATCACAAAGTATTTTAATACTTTAAAAACACATTTATATGATTTTTAAACAGTTAAATTCATTATCCGATAATCGCTTCTTATATTAAAATATTAATATTTTCATGAAAAATATCAAAAGTTATATTTTATAACTTCAAATATTTTTATAATACTTAAATCATTTTTATATGATTTTAAATCATTAATTCTATTTTTTCATAATTTATTTAATATATTTATTAAATAAACTTATTATCATTATTATTGATTAATTAATGAAATTCATCACAAAATATTAAAAGTCATTGAAAATAACTTAAAATATTTTCTTTTACCATAATATTATTTTTCATAATTTTTCATGTATTAAAATCATTTTAAAATAATTTATTTAATATTATAATTAAATAAATTAAATACCATTTATATTCCAAAAATATTAAATATTTATGAAATATACTCTAAATAATTAAAAACAATTTTTAAGACTTTAAAAATAATTTTTCATAATTTATTTAGTATTTTTATCTATTTATTTAATTAAAATAAGTATTTTTTCAAAAAAATAATGTCGCTAAAAGGCCCTATAGCTACGTAACCGTGTTCTTGTGTTCTTATTGTTATTGAGCTTCAAAGTCAGACTTCTAGAGGCTTGGTTTGACCAGTGATAAATCTTTGATCAATAGGTTTCTGGACTTGTAATTTGTTTAGAATTGTAATACTAATGTAGTACTACAATCAACAACTTGTTTCCTGGACAAAACACATCACAACAGTGTGATTCAAGCCCCTCAAAACTTGTCAGAAACTGTTCTTCAATTTCAAGGTTTTCCAAAAATTGAAGAACAGTCGAGGTACCTTCTTTGAGCCTTTGAATACTTGATTTCCAGGCTTGATTAATGTGTTATAAAGGTTTACACATGTAGAGAGAATGTCAGGGTGAATTTATATACAACAAGATCATTCAAACAACAACACAAATGTCAGATCAAGGCTGGTCAACTTATGTCCGAAAATGTGTTCTTCATGAATCTGGGTTTTCCAGATCTCGTTCCAGGCTGGTGGTCAACTGTAGTTTGACTGGCTACAAATTTGTGTTGATGCAAGATCTGGTTAATGTAAGGGCTGGAATGTGTAGTCCTTATACTAGTCTACAAGATAACAACAACAACTTGTCCAAACTAACAAACACAAATTAGATCTAAAGCCTGGAAAAGCTTGTCAGAGTGTTCTGGAAATCTGGGGATTTTCTGGGTTGCCCAGAAATCAGTCCCCATGATCGGTTAACCGTGTTTACCTGCTTATATCTGGAGATCTAGATATGGTACGACCATGATTCCAGTTCCAGATTACAGTCCATATGACAAAGAACAAATTCAAAACATAAAACACCCTAAACAGATAACACATAAAGATCTAAGGCCTATGACATTCGACTGTCAGGCAACTTTTCAACCTTTTCACAGATTTCTAAAAACTCAAATTTCGAGCATCAAAATGATATGGATCTAGGTTTTGACCACCCAGATCATCAAATGACACCCTAATACATAACTTTAACCAACAACCTACAACATTTAACATCAAATACAAAAATTTCAAGATTTAGGGTTTTATACCTTTCTAGCTTGGATTTTGATTTCTGATTCTTGTGATCTGATCTTGGAATGCTAACACCTGATCATGGCTTATCTCATCACTCTTTATCTTTCTAAATCCTGAATTTTAGAGAGAGATAAGGGTTGACAAAAATGAAAAATAAAGTGAACTTTTCTCTCTCTTTAGATCTATATAATGATACAAATACAATGTATTTGGCTGAGCTAGATGGCTGAGATTGCTGGATATAAGTCATAAGCTAGGCTAGGGTTGGTTCACCAACTTCACTAGGACAACTCTTACAAGTTATGTCCCATTATGCAACAAAGGGTATACTAGTCATTTTGATTTTAAATTTATTGGCATTCTTGTCAATTAGCCAAACCCTTAGGGTTTAGGGTTTGGAACCTTAACTTTGTAATTTAATTTCTAAGATTTTCCGAATTTTAGTTTTCAAAATAGAAAATTAATATTTCTAAATTATAATTAGAATTTTCTAATTATATTAAAAATTACTAATCATAACTTAAATCTTACTAATTAGGATTAGTATTTCCTAACTAAAATTCCTACTTTAGCAATTAGGGTCAAAATCATGCATTAGGGTTTACAACCCAAAAATTAGGGTTTCTATTAGAAAAATAATTTTCTAATTTAGAAATTAGGTTTCCTAATTACTTAATCTTGAAAATTAGGATTAGATTTTCCTAATTAACATTATAATTATTAAATTAACACTTAGGTTTTCCCGAATTATGAATTACGGTTTCTAATCCCGAAATTAAGGTTTTAAATTTTGAATTTAGGGTTTTCTAACGAATTTGTTAAGATTAACCGTAATTAATCTTATACTTATTTACACTTAAGCCATTAAGTTCCCAATTTAGGGTTTCATACACCGAATTAGGGTTTCGGATTCCCAAAACTAAAATTAGGGTTTCCAGAATCGATTTTAGAGTTTCTTATAATTCGCTAGGGTTTTCTAACCGAACGTTGACATTCTTAATATATACTTAGGGTTTGTTACAGATATCGTTTTATCTGGTCAATCCTTGACCCTTAACCACATACTGTACACATATACACAGAATATATTCACTTATTCCCTTAATCTTGAATAATTCACCTAAATTCTTTACAGAATTTTGAAATCCTCAAAATTCCTTCTTAAAAATATTAAATGCATACAATTATTTTTTGTTTAGGTTCTAATATCGAACCTTAAATAAATTAATAATAATTTTAAAAATATTCAAAATTCTCGGGTTGTCACATTCACCCCTTCTTCTAAAAATTTCGTCCCCGAAATTTATCTTACACTTTACACCTTACACCATACACCATACACCATACACACACAGCATCACATGCTACCCAATACACCACTCACAAGAGTAAAAATTTTCAAATTTTGCTGAGGAGTCATATAAACTATTTGTCTATCATTTTCTCAAATGTTATATGAAAATTCATCCGCTAAACCGTCATAACTTACAGACACAAAGGGTGATTAGCCCGACATGCCATGTACTGATCAAGTACTGCTAGTCAAAACAATTTTTTCCTCTTATCCGCCTTGGGCGCATAAACTTTCACCTCAGTCTTTATCAGAATCCGCACCAAAACAATTTGGTTCGAGAAAGTTTTCAAAGAACTCTTACAGTTTTCATAAACATTGGTCTAGCTGAATAGAATAGCGTAAACTCATATCAATAATTCAATTCAATCGAATTATTTAAGTGTAGCCAAACCCCGTTGGCAAATTAAAAATTTGAAAATATTTTTGAGAATGACGTCATGATGCCGTACTGTATTAACAATCCATTTGAGGATGCCGTCATTATATGACTTTGTCATAACAACATCATACAATAGTGGAACAATGATTTTCAGATCTAATTCACACTAAGTATTCCTGCATTTACAACTCCGTCAACTTTTATCATCTCTGCACCAGGTTACATGGTACATGAGTGATAAATAAAAATATTTTGATATTTCAAATCATTTGTGTCTAGCTGAAATAAGTAGCATAGACTATACTTTAAACCGTTTCAAAAATGATTACGAGTCTACATATTTTTTTTAAAGGCACATAGTGCGTATTTAGCTTGATGTAAAAATTTCGAAGTCTAGCATAGCTAGGAGTTTTGGAAAACTTATTTCTTCACTAATAATCATTTGCTTAAACAATTTATCTATTCTTATTATCCTTAATAATCCATTTACACACAACTATACCCAGTTTGTCAAACCACACTTATGAGTTCATTTACTTGCCACAATCATATGAGTTTTAGAACTTGTCCTAGTCAGACCTTTGGCGTCCATTCGCTGAGGGGTTCATAAACATTTCATATAACTATGAATCAATAATGTCACATAAGTATGAGTTTTAAGAACTCGTTCTTAACCTTATATCCTCTACCTATGACCTATCTATCTATTATACACATGAGAAAGGAATCACCCTCTTAACATGCATATAACAAATAACGCGACACAAACATGTCAATGATTATCATTGTCAGAACTAAGTTGTTGTTACACCAAGTACAATTCCCCGCCCACATAAGGAATCATACAACTTAGCTGCCGACATGAATCCTCAATTGAATCCCCACATAACACTAACTCCCTTCTCAATATGAATTTTATTTAATCCGTATTCATAATCCTTTCCTGAATCATCAATTCAATTCACACAAACAATCTTTCTTTGTAAACTTTTCAATCATCAGATTGATTCTTATTCCATGCTATAAACTTATCAGATCACGGGGTGATCTCATCGTATATATTACGATTCATTTCTATGTATTGATCGTTTTGTTTTACGATCTCATATCCCTGCACTTCTAGTCTTTTAGACTCGATCTATTCATCAATACTGTTCAACTTTATTATCAGAGTTAGGGAACTCTGTATCTTATAACTCGCCGAGATTCATTTTTGAATCTTACCGACCAACTAACTCTATGTGAGTTAGATCTTATCCTAATCACTGTGGTTATTAGTCTCAGGTATTCCTACCTAAGGTTCATAACCTACAGCTTTGATACCAACTGTGAGGGCTCCAAATCCGAGGTCCCGAATCACCGCGGATCCGGTTCGATCATTCTATATAACTATTACTATTTACGGAAGATATAAACATAAATTTTTTATACAATACATTACACACTATTCCCCAAGGTCGAGTAACCTTAACTTATACACAATTCATAAACTATCTAACATATAACATTATTATCAAACAACACTATTACAAATGTAATCGCTACATTAACTTTACACTGGAACTATCTTTAATCTTTCCTTGTATCCGACGCATTCGCCTTAATCTGCAATGTTTTATCATGATATAGCAAGGGTGAGCATAAAAGTTTCCCAGCAAGTTTAAGTTCAATAATTTAACGATATATCATGATTGAAAGAGTCTGAATAATAAGCTGGCTATAATTCAACAATATAATTGTGAACTATCAGGAACAAAATTTTGACTGAACAAGTATTGAACATGAACAAATATATCTGAACCAATTGGTAATGAAGGTGATTAGCCTTTCATACCTGACTTATACATGCAATATGTATAGAATACAATTCATGGCAACCAACAATGATTAACCATAAACTTATCCGAATGAAATAACTCTTAGTAGGGTTAAGTAAAAACAAACTTGCCTAAACCGTTGATTACCGCTACGCAATTTATATCGCTTTATCCAAAGACCTAATATTAGTAATATAGATCTCCAATATTAGAATAATATCATCACAATATAATAGTATTATATATATAGATATACATAGAATAACCTACACACATAACATATAACACATAACCCTATCCGTCTATTCAATATAAAACTTAGCATCAAGTTAGACTATTTAAGTCCGAGTTTAATCCGACCAAATTCTAACATCCCGACGGTCTAGTCGGACAAAATTTTGAGTTTAAGTTCAATTAAACTCTGCCTAACACTTAACTGTTATCTAAGATAATTATATAATCAGTCAACATATTTTTCATAAGATCGTAATAATTTTTAAATAATTATTACTATTTATCTTGATTTTTCAATCATTAAAATTATATTTAAATTAATTAAATACCTCTTAATTCCATTATCATTAATATTTATTTATTATCAAATATTAATGAAATACATCATCATAATATTATAATATATTTATAATATCACTAAGTATTTTTAATACTTTAGAATCACATTTATATGATTTTAAAACAGTTAAATTTATTATCCGATAATCGCTTTTTATATTAAAATATTAATATTTTCATGAAAAAATATTAAAAGTTATATTTTATAACTTAAAATATTTTTATAATACTTAAATCATTTTTATATGATTTTTAAATCATTAATTCTATTTTTTCATAATTTATTTAATATATTTATTAAATAAGCTATTTATCATTAATATTGATTAATTAATGAAATTCATCACAAAATATTAAAAGTCACTGAAAATAACTTAAAATATTTTCTTTTACCATAATATTATTTTTCATGCATTAAAATTATTTTTAAATAATTTATTTAATATTATAATTAAATAAATTAAATACCATTTATATTCCAAAAATATTAAATATTTATGAAATATATTCTAAATAATTAAAAACTATTTTTTAGACTTTAAAAATAATTTTTCATAATTTATTTATTATTTTTAATAATTAAAAACTATTTTTATCTATTTATTTAATTAAAATAAGTATTTTCTGAAAATAAGTGTCACTAAATGGCCCTATAGCGACAGAGCCGTCGCTATAGGTGTTCTTGAGCCTTTTCTTGAGCTTCAAAGTCAGACTTCGAGAGGCTTGGTGTAAGACCCCAAATTATTAATAAATGAAATTTAAGTTCCACTATTTATTATTTTGAAATAGTAAGGGTTGAATTGATTAATGTGGTTAGTTATGGGTAAAATGCGCAAATATTTTAAAATAAGCAGGTGGTTATAAAATATTCATTATTGTCGGGGAATATTCGTTTGGTCGTGGAATATTCTTGCTGTCAGGGAATATTCATACGACGGCGCAATCTTTTGTGGGCCCCATAACGGAAAGCAATTGGATGAAGAAAACGACAAGTATAAGTTGTTTATAAATAAGCAGACACGGTTGTTACTGCTAATTAATCTTTGTTGGAATACCGGTGGTTAAAACACGATGTCTGGCGTTGTTACGAAGATATTACCAGTATTGCACCAATTATTGATTCTTACGTGAAGGCACTACTCAATAATTATTACGATGAATTCTTATTCAATAGATTTTATTTTATTGATTCAATAATTCTTTGCGTTGATATTTTATATTATTGTTGTTTCAATAATTATCACTACACAAGTATTTTCCATTATCAAAGCAATAATTCATATTATCTGAATAATATTATTAGAAAATATTATTGGCGATGTCTAGAAAGTTACATCTAAGGAGAGGTTTGGTCACCTAATTGCTACCAAGAAAGAGAAATCCTTATTAGAAAGCCCCCTCTTTCACGGGAACCGTTTGGTTGTCAATATTGTGATTACGTAATATTATTTGTGAATAATTAATTATTGATTTATATGATAAGAAAAATATTCATTTTATGTGGATATAGATGGAGAAAATTTTAAAAGTGACAATTATTTGAAAATCGATATTTTATCTTTTACGATAAAATAATTTATTATTATATTTTAATAATATAATAATGGAATTATTTTTACAATGAATGTGGTATATATGAGTAAATGAGGAGGAGTATTTTTGTTGCAATAAATACTAAAAACATGTTAAACATGTTGGTGGACCCATTTCTTGACTGAAATTTGATTTTAGCATGTTAAATCGTCCGTATGTGAATTTCAGTCAATTTCTATTTGGAATTTGGAAAAACTTTCTTCTGCAAAGTTGTAGAGAATTGAATTTCCTATAGAAGGACATAAGAGTCGAAATTTTCTGATAAAAAGGCTATTTATTATGAATTATTGAAGTTCTGAAGTTCCGAAATAATTGATTTTTGGAAGTTTTAATTATTTATATCAAAAAAAACATTTTTGGTGGGCTCATTTTGTTGTTAAACATGTGGGATTCCAGCATTCAAATGTTGGCGTAGGAATATATATATATATATATATATATATTATATATATATATAATATTAATATTATATTAAATTTTCTGCTTTGGTGTTCTAAACATTTTCCTATAAATAGGGTGCTTATGTTAGAATTGAAAATCACACCAGAAACTGAAATCTTCTCTCTCTGTCTCTATATATCAAGCGTACTTTTGTGAGTATTTTAGTACTTTGAGTATTGCTATACGGTGCAAGTTCTTTCAGCACTATATTCAGTATTCCAGTCAGAAGTACTATTCTTTCTGAGGTAAGGGATGTTATTTTATTCAAAAATGATATTATTTCTTGGTGGGAATTTTTATCAAATTTGGAACTTTTCATGTCGGAGTTACTATTCACGAGTACTATTCACGAAGCATGATGATATTTTTTGTGAAATATCTATCTTTTGGTGTCGGAGTTACTTATTCACGATATCTGACATTATTCACGAATCGACACTATTCACGGAAAAATTAAATTTTCTCTTCTGTGTCCAAGATTGTCTGTTATAATTCCTATCTTTGATTGGATCTATATTTTGGTCTTCATTCTTGAATTTTACTGCACTCTGGTTATTTATGAAGTATTTTTGAACTTGGATTGTTTAAAGTACGAATCCTTAAAAATTGTTCTTTTGTTTCACTGGATTCGTTTTCTTTAAAATATTTTTCATCATCCTCAGTCCTAAATGATGATATAACTGAATATCTTTGGCCTGTAGTGCAAAGATGAATGATTTTTGATGAATATTTTTGGCCCATAGTGCAAAGATGAATAGGTGTTTAGATGAACATGACCAACTGATGAATATCTTTGGCCCGTAGTGCAAAGATGAACAGGTGTTTAGATGAACATGACCAACTGATGAATATCTTTGGCCTGTAGTGAAAAGATGAATATTTGATTCCAGATATATATTGATTGATGTTGCAGGGATAAAATGTTGACGATGGACTTTTAAATTCATATATAGAAGATAGTAGATTTTATTCTCTACTTAACTCTTCTAATGAATTATTATTTCCGTTGCGAATATTGATTTAAAACTTGTTGTCTATTGTATTCTATTATATTTTTCCCTGTTGAGGACTAACGATAATTTGTTTTATATTATCTTAGTCATAATGTTCTTTACTGGGCTAGTTGAGCTCACCCTTTTCCTTGTTGTTCCATTTTTCTTCTCAGGAGGTGAAAATGTAGCGAGTACTAGTTGGGATGTGGAATGATGGTTCTAGAAGTTGTTCTAGTAGTCCTCACTATTTTGTAAATAGTGTATTAATAATTATAATGAGGACTTATTTGAGTGTGGATATTGTCTATATGACAATATTTGTATTTAAACTCACAGTTTAAGTATTGTCATATTTTGCACAGCAATTGTGTTAATAAAGTTGTAGTTGTTTCTGTACCATGTATTTGGCGACTCAGAATGGGTGTTATATACCTATTTTGGGGGCGTCACAGTTGGTATCAAAGCTTAGGGATATGGTCTCTGGCGGAGATCGGGGAATAGTACTAGGAGGGGAGAGACGAGTAATCCTTCGTTAGTGTGTCATACCTAAGCTTATTTGATGGTCAGTTGAAGTATATGGTTAATATGTGATATGTTAATTTGTTTAATTAACCCTTGTTTTATGGCAGTATTTAAGAATGGCAGCTGAGAATATTAACGGTGGAGTTAATGAGACCGTGGAAACACCTTTAATCACCACCCAGGGGAATGTGCAACATGAAGGAAATATTCCTCCTATAAACAACACCACTGAGCAGACGATGAACGACGGGATGTTTAGGAGCTTTTTACAGTTCATGCAAAACCAGACGAGGGAGACTCGTGTACAGAATACAGGTGGAAATGATAGCAATACGCGGCTTGTCACGGCCAAGCAGTTCAAAGAGTTGGGACCACCAGAATTTAAGGGAAAGCCGAATCCGATCATGGCGGAAACGTGGGTCAAGCAAATTACCAAGATATTCGATGTTTTGGGATGCGAACAATGAAGGTTCCATTCGCCACTTTTATGTTCCGTGGGAGGCGGACTCTTTGGTGGGAGTCGTGAAAGCGGACCTGACTGCCGCACTCAGTATGTCTTGGGAAATGTTTCAGAAACTCTTCAACGAAAAATACTTTCCTGAAAGTATTCGCCATATGAAGGAGGTAGAGTTTATTAGACTAGAACTAAACAACATGACGGTGTCCCAATACGAGGCGAAGTTCATAAAGTTATCCAGGTTTGCACCTCATTTGGTAGAGAATGAGGAACGAATGACGAGGATCTGAGAGGTTTAAAACCCGAGATTCGACAATATCTTATCTCTCATAAATTTTCTTTATATTCAAATGTTGTCAACAGGGCTCAATTATTAAAGCGAGATAGCGAGTACGTTCAACCAAGGGACCGCAACCAGGATCATACCGGTGGTAGCAATCATCGGAGCAATGAAAACCAGCGGGGAGGAAAACATTCAGACAAAAGGGGTAACCACTCTGGTGGTAATCGTGGCCATGAAAATAGAAGAAGCGAGTCGTGGGGAGATTTTAAAAAGAGGAGATTCAATAATGACAATGTGAAGACGTCAAAGACCAAAGAAGAATCGGTTCTAAGGAGGAGAAACGACCACCAGTCGTATGCTATAAATGTGGAAAAGAGGGACATATTAGCCCAAACTGTCCACAACAGTTCAAGGTATGCTATAATTGTGGAAAGGAAGGACATATCGCTCGAGATTGTATCAGATGTAAACCAAGTCCAATGAGGATGGTGACTCAAAAGGTCATCCCGGAAAAGTCAAAGTCAACAGTTCCTGGAAGAGCGTTTGTCATGACTGGTCAAAGTGCGAGGAACCCAAACGAGGTGATCACGGGTAAGCTAATCATAAACTCTTGCAAAGTTTATACCTTATTAGATACCGGTTCTACCCATTCTTTTATCTCTCCTGCTTGTGCTCAACGTTTAAACTTGACTCCGGAGAAATTAGGCCTTGACTTATCTGTTGAGACTCCGTTAGGAGAAACTTTCGTTACATCTACTGTTTATAAATATTGCTTGATTCAAGTTGGAACCATCACCTTACCTGCCGATCTTATTTCGTTGAAAATACTTGCATTTGATGTGTTTTTAGGGATTGATTGGTTAACCACTCAACATGCTAAAATTGATTGTTTTCGTAGGGTTGTTAGTTTTCATATTCCTAACGAACCTATTATGCGAATTCAAACAACTAAACCATTAAAGTCAATCACTGTCATATCAAGCCATAAAGCTATTCGTTTATTAAAAAACGGATGTCAAGCTTTCTTAGCCCATGTTACAGACTTGAACAAAAACACATTAGATTTGAAAAATATTTCTGTTGTTAGAGAATTTTCTGACGTATTTCCTGAAGAACTTCCCAGTCTACCCCCAGAACGAGAAGTTGAATTCTTTATTGACCTTGAACCTGGTACAAAGCCCATTTCTAAAACCCCATATCGAAAGGCTCCTATTGAACTTCAGGAGTTAAAGGTTCAACTACAGGTGTTGTTAGACATCAGTTTCATTCGTCCTAGTACATCTCCTTGGGGTGCTCCTATTTTATTTGTAAAGAAGAAAGACGGAAGTATGCGACTTTGTATTGACTATTGAGAATTGAACCATGTCACCATCAAGAATAGGTATCCGCTACCTTGTATTGATGACCTGTTTGATCAGTTACAAGGAGCGCAATTCTTTTCAAAGATCGATCTTCGCTCGGATATATCAATTTGAAGGTTAGGCGAGGATATTCCAAAGACTGCTTTCAGAACTAGGTACGAGCATTATGAATTCTTAGTCATGTCTTTTGGATTGACTAATGCTCCTGCTGCTTTCATGGATATGATGAACTGTGTGTTCAAGGAATATTTGGATCAGTTCGTTGTTTCCTTTATTGATGACATCCTCATCTATTCCAAAAGCTGTGAAGATCATGAGCACCATTTGAAGCTGGTACTGCAAAGGCTTCGTGATAACAAGCTATATGCCAAGCTGGAGAAATGCGAGTTCTGGCTTGAGGAAGTAGCATTCCTTGGGCACATGGTGTCAAAACATGGAGTGTTTGTTGACCCGGCAAGGATTGAAGCAATACAAAGTTTGGAGCAACCAAAGACGGTGACCGAAGTACGTAGCTTTTTGGGCTTAGCTGGTTATTATCGGAGATTTATGGAAGGATTTTCTCGAATCGCTACTCCGTTAACTCAGCTAACTCGTAAAGATACAAAATTTGTATGTAGCGAGGAATGCGAGAAGAGTTTCCAAGATCTCAAGAGGAGACTCATTTCGACAATTGTTTTGACAATACCATCTGGTTCAGATGGATTTGTTATCTACAACGATGTTTCAGGCAAAGGGTTAGGATGTGTTCTCATACAACGTGGGAAAGTCATAGCCTATGCCTCGCGACAACTTAAAGAATATGAGAGGAATTATTCTACTCATGATCTAGAGTTGGCAGCAGTCGTTTTCGCGCTAAAGATCTGGAGGCACTATCTATATGGGGAAAGTGTGGAGATATATTCAAACCATAAAAGCCTCAAATATTTCTTCACCCAAAAAGAACTCAACATGTGGCAACGACGTTGGCTCGAGCTGTTGAAAGACTACGACCATACCATTCAATACCATCCTGGAAAAAACGAACGTAGTACCTGACGCATTGAGTAGAAGTCATATGCGGGAACAAATGCGATGTTGTTAAAACAAAGGCCCATTTTGTGTGATTTACAAAAGATGAAGATAAAATTCAAGACTCCAGGGACCCATGCCATGATGTCAAGTATACGTATAGAACCAACTTTAATCGAGAAAGTTAAAGTTGCTCAAGCCACAGACCTGGAGCTGATGATTATGAAGAAAAAGTACAAGAAGGTGCTATTCCAGAAGCAAGAATCGATGAAGAAAGAATACTTTGAGTCCACTCCAGACTTTGTGTTCCAAACGATTCTGATTTGAAGTACAAGATCATGATGGAGGCACACAATACACCATTTGCAATCCATCCTGGAAGTACCAAAATGTATCGTGATCTTCGACATACATTTTCGTGGAACAATATGAAGAGAGAGATTGCAAAATTTATCTCGATGTGTTTAACTTGTCAACGTGTAAAGGCGGAGCATCAAGTGCCAAAGGGTCCATTGCAACCACTTGAGATTCCGAAATGGAAGTGGGAACACATTACCATGGATTTCGTTATGGGTCTTCCCAAGGTTTCTCAAGGCATAAATGCGATTTGGGTTATTGTTGACAGATTAACCAAGTCAGCCCATTTCTTGCCTATACATGAGACTTATTCCCTTGAACGTCTTGCTAGTATGTACGTAAATGAGATTATAAGATTATATGGCATGCCAGTATCCATAGTTTTGGATCGTGACCCAAGATTTACTTCAAGATTTTGGGTTAGCTTGCAAAAAGCTATGGGCACGGATTTACGATTCAGTTCGGCATACCATCCTCAAACGGATGGACAATCAAAGAGGACTATTCAAACCCTTGAAGATCTATTAAGATTTTGTGTTCTAGATTTCAAAGGGAGTTGGGATAAGTACCTACCATTGGTGGAATTCTCCTACAACAACAGTTTTCAGGCAAGGATAGGAGTGGCTCCATTTGAAGCATTGTATGGACGAAAGTGTCGCTCTCCAATATGCTGGGATGAGGTGGGAGAAGAAACATTGTTGGGACCAGAGTTGGTACGAATGACTACAGAGAAGATCCAAACGATTCGACAACGTATACAAACGGCACAAGATCGACAAAAGAGTTATGCAGATCTTCATCGAAAAGACATGAAATTTGATATTGGGGAACATGTATTGTTACGTATTGCTCCATGGAAGGGAGTTACAAGATTCGGGAAGAGAGAAAAGCTCAATCCACGATTTATTGGTCCATTTCAGATTCTTGACCGAATAGGAAATGTGGCCTATAGACTCGCATTACCTCCAAGTATGTCTCGTGTTCATAATGTTTTTCATATATCTATGCTTCGTAAATATGTGAAAGACCCGAACCACGTCATTGAGTTAGAACCGGACGAGATAGCCGAAGACTTAGGGGGGTGTATTCAATTAAGATTTTTATAGACTTTTAAAGATTTTAAAAGTTTTGTTGTATTCAATCAAGACATTTAAAGAGTTTATAAAAGTTTAGTGGTATTCAATTACAACTTTTTTAACGTCTTTAAAAGTTAGGTTGTATTGAATTAAGAATTTTATAAAGTCTATAAAAGTATTTTGGTATTCAAAAAGTCATAGATTTTAAAGATTTCTATCAAATGGTAGACTTTGACAGACTTTAGAAGAAAATTATAACTATCAACCCATATCCAAAGTCTTACCTCATCTCTAAAGATTTCTAAAGACTTCCAAATAAACACAAAGGTGGATAAAACTAGTTATTAATTGGACTTTTTCTTTTATTGGGTCAAATTAGTTATTTATTTTATATGGGCTAATAAATATTAAAATGTGATGGATAAATAATTTGATAAAATTTGGGCCATAAAAATAATTGGATTTATTATAATAAGAGAATTAACAAGATATATTAATAAATAAACAAATAACTAGACCTAATCTGAATTGTTGAGGGAAAAAGCAGTCGTTCGAAAGCTTCCAATAGAAAGAGGGAAGAGATTTGTTCAACAAAAATGAGATAAATCATGAAACTCTCATATCAGTTGTAAAGATTATGTATATATAATATATGAAAATAGAAAATATATGATGTGTATATTTTTTTTATTGTTTTCTGCCATTTTAAACAAAGGAAATTACTGTTAATTTTTGAGACATCATCCATATTCGTCTTCAAGTGTCTTTGGTGTATCATAGTGAAATAATGTAACATGTGGTTCTATTCCTGCATGACAAATATATATATGTATTCCTGCATGACAAATATATATGTATTTCATTGTCATATTATTTTATGAAAAACAGAGTTTGGTATTCCTACTAAAAAGCGTACGCATATGCATAAAGTATATATAGCTCAATGAAAAGTGAGCTTAATTTTTGTATTGTGTATGTAGTTTTTAAAATTTTATTGGTATCTGAGTATCCAAATGTATCATAAAATGAGTAGAATAATGTGAACGCTTTCAACATATATAAAATCTCATGCCACAATAATATAATGAGATTTACTCTTGTTCATGAAAAAAGAGGGAGATGTTGTACACATGGGCTAATTAACAATTAATATAAATTGCAAGATATATTAGAAGTATACAAAAGTCTATCACGGTCTTGATAAAAAGTTTATAAAAGTCTGTTACTTATTTCATGGAGTCTATAAAAGTCATTTTAAAAAAGTCTTTAAAGTCTGTGAAAGTCATTAAAATCCCACAAATTCTACAAAAGTTTGTCACTTAAAAAAAGTCTTTAAAAATCATAATTGAATACACCCCCTTTAACGTACGAAGAGATACCTGTCAAGATATTGGATAGGAAGGAGCATGTCCTACGCACGAAGGTCATACCACAAGTTAAAATTTTGTAGAGAAACCATGCTATTGAGGAAATGACGTGGGAGTTAGAAACGGAAATGAAAGCGAGGTATCCTCATCTTTTCGAAACACCAAGTACGTACGTCAATTTCGAGGACGAAATTTCATAAGGAGGGGAGGTTGTAAGACCCCAAATTATTAATAAATTAAATTTAAGTTCCTCTATTTATTATTTTGAAATAGTAAGGGTTGAATTGATTAATGTGGTTAGTTATGGGTAAAATGCGCAAATATTTTAAAATAAGTAGGTGGTTATAAAATATTTATTGTTGTCGGGGAATATTCGTTTGGTAGTGGAATATTCTTCTTTGTCGCCGGGAATATTAAATGCAATGGTAGCGATCTTTTAATGGGTCCCATAACGGAAAAGCGATTTGATGAAAAAAAGCGACAAGTATAAGTTGTTTATAAATAATCACAGTAGTTATTACTGAATTAACCTTTGTTGGAATATCGATTGGTTAAAACACACGATGTCTGGCGTTGTTGACAAAGATAGCACTGCAGTATTGCACCAATTATTGATTCTTACGTAAGAAGGCACTACTCAATAATTATTACGATGAGTTCTTATTCGGTATTTTATTTTATTGATTCAATAATTTTGCGTTGATATTTTATATTATTGTTGTTTCAATAATTGTCACTACAAGTATTTTCCATTATCGAAGCAATAATTCAAATTATCTTAATAATATTATTAGAAAACATTATTGGCAATGTCTAGAAAGTTCTGTCTAAGGAGAGGTTTGGTCACCTAATTGCGCGCCAGTAAGGAGAAATCCTTATTGGAAAGCCCCCTCTTTCCTAGAATGCGGTTGTCATCAATATTATGATTCTGTAATATTATTTGTGAATAATTAATTATTGATTTATATGATAAGGAAAATATTCATTTTATGTGGATATAGATGGAGAAAATTTTAAAAGTGACAATTGTTGAAAATCGATATTTTATCTTTTTTGATAAAATAATTTATTATTATATTTTAATAATATAATAATGGTGATATTTTTACAATGAATGTGGTATATATGAGTAAATGAGGAGGATGAGTATTTTTGTTGCAATAAATACTAAAAACATGTTAAACATGTTGGTGGACCTATTTCTTGACTTAAATTTGATTATAACATGTTAAATCTTCCGTATGTGGATTTCAGTCAATTTCTGTTTGGAATTTGAAAAAACTTTCTTCTGCAAAGTTGTAGAGAATTGAATTTCCTATAAAAGGACATAAGAGTCGAAATTTTCTGATAAAAGGACTATTTATTATGAATTATTGAAGTTTTGAAGTTCTGAAATAATTGATTTTTGGAAGTTTTAATTATTTATAACAACAAAAACGTTTTTGGTGGGCTCATTTTGTTGTTAAACATGTGGGATTCCAGCATTCAAATGTTGGCGTAGGAATATATATATAATATATTAATATTATATTAAATTTTCTGCTTTGGTGTTCTAAGCATTTTCCTATAAATAGGGTGCTTAGGTTAGATTTGAAAATCACACCAGAAACTGAAATCTTCTCTCTCTGTCTCTATATATCGAGCGTACTTTTGTGAGTATTTTAGTACTTTGAGTATTGCTATACGGTGCAAGTTCTTTCAGCACTATATCCAGTATTTCAGTCAGAAGTACTATTCTTTCTGAGATAAGGGATGTTATTTTATTCAAAAATGATATTATTTCTTCAATATCATTATGCCGAAATATTGGTGGGAATTTTTATCAAATTTGGAACTTTTCATGTCGGAGTTACTATTCACGAGTACTATTCACGAAGCATGATGATGTTTTTTTATGAAATTTCTATCTTTTAGTGTCGGAGTTACTATTCACGTATACGGCACTATTCACGAATACGACACTATTCACAGAAAAAATAAATTTTCTCTTCTGTGTTCAAGATTGTCTGTTATTATTCCTATCTTTGATTGGATCTATATTTTGGTCTTCATTCTTGAATTTTACTCCACTCTGGTTATTTATGAAGTATTTTTGAACTTGGATTGTTTAAAGTACGAATCCTTAAAAATTGTTCTTTTGTTTCACTGGATTCGTTTTCTTTAAAATATTTTTCATCATCCTCAGTCCTAAATGATGATATAACTGAATATCTTTGGCCTGTAGTGCAAAGATGAATGATTTCTGATGAATATTTTTGGCCCGTTGTGCAAAGATGAACATGTGTTTAGATGAACATGACCAACTGATGAATATATTTGGCCCGTAGTGCAAAGATGAACAGGTGTTTAGATGAACATGACCAACTGATGAATATCTTTGGCCTGTAGTGCAAATATGAATATTTGATTCCAGATATATATTGATTGATGTTGCAGGGATAAAATGTTGACGATGGACTTTTAAATTCATATATAGAAGATAGTAGATTTTATTCTCTACTTAACTCTTCTAATGAATTATTATTTCCGTTGCGAATATTGATTTAAAACTTGTTGTCTATTGTATTCTATTAGATTTTTCCCTGTTGAGGACTAACGATAATTTGTTTTATATTATCTTAGTCATAATGATCTTTACTGGGCTAGTTGAGCTCACCCTTTTCCTTGTTATTCCATTTTTCTTCTCAAGAGGTGAAAATGTATCGAGTACTAGTCGGGATGTGGAATGATGGTTCTAGAAGTTGTTCTAGTAGTCCTCACTATTCTGTAAATAGTGTATTAATAATTATAATGAGGGCTTATTTGAGTGTGGATATTGTCTATATTACAATATTTGTATTTAAACTCACAGTTTAAGTGTTGTCATATTTTGCACGGCAATTGTGTTAATAAAGTTGTAGTTGTTTCTATACCATGTATTTGGCGACTCAGAATGGGTGTTTTATACTTATTTTGGGGGCGTCACAGTTGGTATCAGAGCTTAGGGTGCTTTGGTTAGAATTGAAAATCACACCAGAAACTGAAATCTTCTCTCTCTCTATATATATCGAGCGTACTTTTGTGAGTATTTTAGTAGTTTGAGTATTGCTATATGGTGCAAGTTCTTTCAGCACTATATCTAGTATTCCAGTAAGAAGTACTATTCTTTCTGAGGTAAGGGATGTTATTTTATTCAAAAATGATATTATTTCTTCAATATCATTATGCCGAAATATTGGTAGGAATTTTTATCAAATTTGGAACTTTTCATGTCGGAGTTACTATTCACGAGTTACTATTCACGAGTACTATTCACGAAGCATGATGATGTTTTTTGTGAAATTTCCATCTTTTGGTGTCGGAGTTCCTATTCACGTATACGACACTATTCACGAATACGACACTATTCATAGAAAAATTAAATTTTCTCTTCTGTGTCCAAGATTGTCTGTTATAATTCCTATCTTTGATTGGATCTATGTTTTGGTCTTAATTCTTGAATTTTACTCCACTTTGGTTATTTATGAAGTATTTTTGAACTTGGATTATTTAAAGTACGAATCCTTAAAAATTGTTCTTTTGTTTCACTGGATTCGTTTTCTTTAAAATATTTTCATCATCCTCGGTCCTAAATGATGATATAGCTTGAATATCTTTGGCTTTGTAGTGCAAAGATGAATGATTTCGATGAATATCTTTGGCCCGTAGTGCAAAGATGATGAGCAGTGTTTAGATGAACATGATTAATCGATGAATATCTTTGGCCCGTAGTGCAAAGATGAATAGGTGTTTAGATGAACAAGACCAACTGATGAATATCTTTGGCCTGTAGTGCAAAGATGAATATTTGATTCCAGATATATATTGATTGATGTTACAGGGATTAAATGTTGACGATGGACTTTTAAATTTATATATAGAAGATAGTAGATTTTATTCTCTACTTAACTCTTCTAATGAATTATTATTTCCGTTGCGAATATTGATTTAAAACTTGTTGTCTATTATATTCTATTAGATTTTTCCCTGTTGAGGACTAACGATAATTTGTTTTATATTATCTTAGTCATAATGTTCTTTACTGGGCTAGTTGAGCTCACCCTTTTCCTTGTTGTTCCATTTTTCTTCTCAGGTGGTGAAAATGTAGCGAGTACTAGTCGGGGTGTGGAATGATGGTTCTAGAAGTTGTTCTAGTAGTCTTCACTATTCTGTAAATAGTGTATTAATAATTGTAATGAGGACTTATTTGAGTGTGGATATTGTCTAGATGACAATATTTGTATTTAAACTCACAGTTTAAGTGTTGTCGTATTTTGCACGACAATTGTGTTAATAAAGTTGTAGTTGTTTATGTACCATGTATTTGGCGACTCAGAATGGGTGTTGTATACCTATTTTGGGGGCGTCACACTTGGTTTGACCAGTGATAAATCTTTGATCAATAGGTTTTTGGACTTGTAATTTGTTTAGAATTGTAATACTAATGTAGTACTACAATCAACAACTTGTTTCCTGGATAAAAAACATCACAACAGTGTGATTCAAGCCCCTCTAAACTTGTCAGAAACTATTCTTCAATTTTTGGTTTTTATAAAAATTTAAGAACAGTCGAGGTACCCTTTTTGAGCCTTTGAATACTTGATTTCCAGGCTTGATTAATGTGTTATAAAGGTTTACACATGTAGAGAGAATGTCAGGGTGAATTTATATACAACAAGATCATTCAAACAACAACACAAATGTCAGATCAAGGCTGGTCAACTTATGTCAGAAAATGTTTTCTTCATGAATCTGGGTTTTCCAGATCTCGTTCCAGACTGGTGGTCAACTGTAGTTTGTCTGTCTACAAATTTGTGTGGATACAAGATCTGGTTAATCTAAGGGCTGGAATGTGCAGTCCTTATACTAGTCTACAAGATAACAACAAAAACTTGTCCAAACTAACAAACACAAATTAGATCTAAAGCCTGGAAAAGCTTGTCAGAATGTTCTGGAAATCTGGGGATTTTCTGGGTTGCCTAGAAATCAGTCTCCATGGTTGGTCAACCATGTTTGACTGTTTATATCTGGAGATCTAGATATGGTACGACCATGATTCCAGTTCCAGATTACAGTCCACATGACAAAGAACAAATTCAAAACATAAAATACCCTAAACAGATAACACATAAAGATCTAAGTCCTTTGACATTCGACTGTCAGACCACTTTTCAACCTTTTCCCAGATTTCTAAAAACTCAAATTTTGAGCATCAAAATGATACAGATCTAGGTTTTGACCACCCAGATCATCAAATGACACCTTAATACATAACTTTAACCAACAACCTACAACATCTAATATCAAATACAAAAATTTCAAGATTTAGGGTTTTATACCTTTCTAGCTTGGATTTTGATTTCTGATCCTTGTGAGCTGATCTTGGAATGCTAACACCTGATCATGGCTTATCTCATCACTCTTTATCTTTCTAAATCCCGAGTTTTAGAGAGAGAGAATGGTTGACAAAAATGAAAAATAAAGTGAACTTTTCTCTCTCTTTAGATCTATATAATGATACAAATACAATGTATTCATTTGAGCTAGATAATTTGAGATTCTTTGGATATAAGTCATAAGCTAGGCTAGGGTTAGTTCACCAACTTCACTAGGACAACTCTTACAAGTTATGTCCCATTATGCAACAAAGGGTATACTAGTCATTTTAATTTTATATTTAATGGCATTCTTGTCAATTAGCTAAACCCTTAGGGTTTAGGGTTTGTGTTTGTGTTTAGGGTTTGAACACTTTAGGGTTTAGGGTTTGGAACCTTAAATTTGTAATTTAATTTCTAAGATTTCCGAATTTCGGTTTTCAAAATAGAAAATTAATATTTCTAAACTATAATTAGAATTTTCTAATTATATTAAATTTTACTAATCATAACTTAAATCTTACTAATTATGATTAGTATTTCCTAACTAAAATTGCTAATTTAGCAATTAGGGTCAAAATCATGCATTAGGGTTTACAACCTAAAAATTAGGGTTTCTAATAGAAAAATAATTTTCTAATTTAGAAATTAGGTTTCCTAATTAGATTAGGGTTTCCGAATTACTTAATCTTGAAAATTAGGATTAGAGTTTCCTAATTAACATTACAATTATTAAATTAACACTTAGGTTTTCCACAATTATGAATTAGGGTTTCTAATCCCGAAATTATGGTTTCAAATTTTGAATTTAGGATTTTCTAACTAATTTGTTATGATTAACCCTAATTAATCTTATACTTATTTACACTTACGCCATTAAGTTCCCAATTTAGGGTTTCATACACCGAATTAGGGTTTTGGATTCTCGGAACTGAAATTAGGTTTTCAGAACCTGTTTTAGGGTTTCTTATAATTCGCTAGGGTTTTCTTACCGAACGTTGACATTCTTAGTATATACTTAGGGTTTGTTACAGATATCGTTTTATATGGTCAACCCTTGACCCTTAACCACATACTGTACACATATACATAGAACATATTCACTTATTCCCTTAATCCTGAATAATTCACATAAATCCTTTACAGAATTTTGAAATCCTCAAAATTCCTTCTTAAAAATATTAAATGCATACACTTATTTTATGTTTAGGTTCTAATATCGAACCTTAAATAAATTAATAAAATTTTAAAAATATTCAAAATTCTTGAGTTGTCACAAACAATTGCCAGCGTAATGAGGCAAAAAAAAGGAGAGTTAAGCATATAATATTTATATATACTTTACCCAAGAGTATTAGAATAAGTTCTTATAAAATTAATTTAATAAAGAAATTAAAAGATATTATATTTATCGTAATATCTTAAAAAAGTAAATAATTTCTTAATTGAATTTATGATAACGAGGTAAGGATATTATATTATAATATCTTGGGTATGTAAATAATTGTATTTACTTAAGAAATTATGTGTAGCATATTAATTTTACAATTATAAAATAAATATGTAATTGAGTATGTTGTGTTATATTTTATATAAATATTATATAATTTATATATCAAAGATGAGTTATGTAAATTTTATTATTCCAAGAGGGTAAAATAAGTTAAGGAGATTTATGTAGTAACTTATTTGATTAAATTAAGTTACTAAGATTGGGTAATTAAATAACTTAATAAAGTATGGAAGTGAATTATGAAAGTTAAGGGAGAATTGTGCGAGTTAAGATTACCTTAGGGTTAATAACCTAATATTTGAAACTTAAGAAAATATCTTAAGGAATATTGTGACGCCCCCAAAATAGGTATATATCACCCATTCTGAGTCGCCAAATACATGGTACAGAAACAACTACAACTTTTTTAATACAACATAAAAAATGTGAGTTTAAATACAAATATTGTCAACTAGACAATATCCACACTCAAATAAGTCCTCATTACAATTATTGATACACTATTTTACAAAATAGTGAGGACTACTAAAACAACTGTCTTGAACCATTACTCCACACCCCGACTAGTTTCCGCTATATTCTCTTCTCCTGAGAAGAAAAATGGAACAAAAAGGAAAAGGGTGAGCTCAACTAGCCCAGTAAAGAATATTATGACTAAGATAATATACAAAAAATTATCCTTAGTCTTCAACAGGGAAAAATCTGATAGAATACAATAGACAACAAGTTTTAGATCAACAAGCTAGCAATGAAACAACAATTCATTAGAAGAGTTAAGTAGAGAATGAAATCTACTATCATCTATGAATTTAAAAGTCCATCATCGATATTTTATCCCTGTAACATCAATCAATAAACATCTTGAATCAAATAGTCATCTTTGCACTACGGGCCAAAGATATTCATCATTTGGTCATGTTCATCTCAACACCTGTTCATCTTTGCACTACGGGCCAAAGATATTCATCAATTGGTCATGTTCATCTAAACACCTGTTCATCTAAACACCTGTTCATCTTTGCACTACGGGCCAAAGATATTCATCAGAAATCATTCATCTTTGCACTACAGGCCAAAGATATTCAGTAATATCATCATTTAGGACTGAGGATGATGAAAAATATTTTAAAGAAAACGAATCAAGTGAAACAAAAGAACAAATACTAAGGATTGGTACTTTAAACAATCCAAGTTCAAAAATACTTCATAAATAACCAGAGTGGAGTAAAATTCAAGAATGATGACCAAAACATAGATCCAATCCAAGATAAGAATCATAACAGATAATCTTGGACATAGAAAAGAAAATTTAATTTTTCTGTGAATAGTGTCGTATTCGTGAATAGTGTCGTATACGTGACGTATACGTGAATAGTAACTCCGACACTAAAAGATAGAAATTTCACAAAAAAAATTATCATGCTTCGTGAATTGTACTCGTGAATACTAACTCGTGAATAGTAACTCATGAATAGTAACCCCGACATGAAAAAGTTCCAAATTTGATAAAAATTTCCAACCAATATTTCGGCATAATGATATTGAAGAAATAATATCATTTTCGAATAAAATAACATCCCTTACCTCAAAAAAAGACAAGATTTGATTTCGAATAATCGGATATAGTGCTGAAGGAAACTTGCACCGTATAGCAATACTCAAAGTACTAAAATACTCACAAAATACGTTCTATATTATAGAGAGAGAAAACTTCAGTTTCTGGTCTTATTTTTAATTCTAACTTAAGCACCCTATTTATAGGAAAATGCTTAGAACACCAAAGCAGAAAATTTAATAAATAATATTATTATTTTTCTAAAACCTACTACGCACACTAATTGAATCAAGAGATCAGCCACCCACTCAATTAAAGTAACAAAAATGTTTTTTATGCAAAAGTCACGTAAAACTCCAAAAAAAATGTTAATCAATTAATTCGGAACTTCAATAATTCATAATAAATAGCCAGTTTATCAGAAAATTCGAATCTCGCATTTTTTTATAGGAAATTCAATTCTCTACAACTTTACAGAAGAAATTTTTTCCAAATTCCAAACAGAAATTGACCGAAATCCACACACGGACAATTTTACAGGCTATAATCAAATTTCAGTCAAGAAATGGGTCCACCAACATGTTTAACATGTTTTAAACAACTTTTGCAATAAAAATACTCTTCCTCCTCGTATACTCATATATCCCACATTCATTATAAAAATATCACCATTATTATATAATATAATAAAATATTATTTTGTCAGAAAAGATAAAATATCAATTTTTTAACAATTGTCACTTTAAAAATTTTCTCCATCTATATGCACATAAAATCAATATTTTCCTCATCATATATATCAATAATTAATTATTCAAGAATAATATTACAGAATCACAGTACTGACAACCAGGCCGTTCCTAGGAAAGAGGGGGTTTTCCAATAAGAATTTCTCCTTATTGACGAGCAATTAGGTGACCAAACCTCTCCTTAGACAGAACTTTCTAGACATTGCCAATAATGTTTTCTAATAATATTATTCAGATAATATGAATTATTGCTTCGATAATGGAAAATACTGTGTAGTGAAAATTATTGAAACAACAGTAATATAAAATATCAACGCAGCAATTATTGAATCAATAAAATAAAATACTAAAAAGTAACTACTGTAACAATTATTGAGTAGTGCCTTCTTACGTAAGAATCAATAATTGGTGCAATACCGTGTGCTACTGTGCAACAACGCGTATTATTGTGTTTTAACCACCGGGTATTCCAACAGTATTAACGGTAACAACTGTGCCGTTATTTATAAATAACTTATACTTGTTGTTTTTTTCATCCAATTGCTTTCCGTTATGGGCCCACACAAATTTTGCGTCATCGCATTTAATATTCCAAGACAACAAGAATATTCCACGACCAAACGAATATTCTCCGACAACAATGAGTATTTTATAACCACTTGTTTATTTAAAATATTTGTGCATTTTACCCATAACTAACCACATTAATCAAATCAACCCCTTGCTATTTCAAAATAATAATTAGAGAAATTAAATCTTTTTTTATAAAAATTTGTGGTCTTACAAATATGCTAAGGAATAAAGAATATTATGAGAATATGTTAAGAATATGCCAGGGGGTGATTTGCAAGCTTTTAAAAACTAGGGGAAAGACTAGAGAAGACTTAAGTTGGGTGACCAACTTATAATAAATTGAAAGTTACTTTTATATAAGCAAAATCAAAATTTACCTATATTCATTTTTATCCAAATTGGCTAAGTTTAGAGAGAGAAAGAGAAAAGAGGAAATAATATAAGAGTCGGGGAAAATAAAACAAGCAGCTGAGTCAGTAAGAGATAAAACATGAGCTGTGTTAAAATGGAACTTTATTAAGTAGGAGTTGGCATGAAGAAGGAAGTATAGGCTTAAAATTCAGCAATCCTTATACGTAATGGCCAAGCAAAAATTTTGGGGAACAAGGAAAGGGTTGCTATAAATTCAAAATCAAACTAAAATTTTCTACTCTTTCCTGGCCAAGCTCCACCCACCACTTTCCCTCTCAATCCTCAGTCCATCCGTGCGTAATTCCATCCCACTCTGTTTGGCTAAAACGAAAATAGAATCTTCAAGAATTGATTGGGCAGCTGAAATAAAACATAAAAGATATTGAAACCATAACCAAGTAAGAAAGGTATATATTAGTATATATTATGTTTTTTATGAAATTCATTATAAATTGAATCAGTTAATTAGTATATGTAGATAATTAGTTAAATAGTTAATTTGTATTTGAATGGGCTACGAAATCAATTGGTAACTAAGCTCAATGAATTTTATAATATAAGGTATGTTTTAGAAACTAAAGGAATGAAATTTGTTCAAAGTTTCAAAGTTAGTAAACTAATTCATGAAATAGATAGTATGTATAGTTTTCTTTGTGTATTAGTTGTAGTGGATTGATATTAGAACCATGGAGTTTAGTAATTGTTGTGCGGAGTTATAAGGATGGCGAAATGGGAATGAAACAAAAACAAAACCACATGATCTCAGCCCATTATAGAGTCGCACACAACATGTTCGATTAAAGTCTTAAAAGGGCCATTTTGCCTAAAAACTCCTAATTAGGCCGAGCTAAGACTCAAGATATATGCATATATGTTATATATAAATAATTAAAGAATTTGGGTAAATCGAATTACAACGAAAAGCAATTTTAAGCCAAAACGAAAATTTTAAAAGTTAGTGTTTAAGACTACTTTTGGCTAACTGTTTCAGATAGTTAGATTTGCTGGAAAATTTGAAGTTTCTGGATTTTTGTAGTGTGCAATCCCAGCTAGCCATATCCTCCAGAACGGACTCGTTCTGAGTTTGTAGCAATGAGTTATGACAGTTCAAAGTAGTCGCGTCGAATCTGGTAAAAAAAATCTGGAAAATAGATTTGAAGCAGTCCCCTTCCATAAATTTTCAGGAATTTTGTGTTAGGAATTTGAAAATGGTCAAAGAATAAAAGTTGTAGCCCCAAAAGTTAGCTTCGCGTGGGATCTAGAAACGCTCAAAAATGTTTTGAAACAAATAAGTTATGATTGTTTTAACGAGAGAGGATAAAGCTAAAACGAAAGTGAAAACTGTTATGAACGTACACTTTTGGCGCTCTATTTGGGCTGCCTAACAAATCCGAAATGGGAGTTTGATATTTTTCAAAAATAGTCTCATATGCTATATATAACATATTTTAAATTGGTTTTAATCCGACATATGAGCTAGAAGTTAAAAAGTTGTTAAGTGGACATGATGTCAAAATAGCTTCTTTTATAAGAAGAAGGCCACAATGAAGACGCAGTAGTATGTGGTGGGGGGCTTCTTTAGGCTCTCAGTCAATGAGTTTAAATGATTCAAATTGTTGAAATGATATGTTTCTAAAATAAGTGAGTATATCATCTATATATATATATATCCAAAACTTAATACAAATGAATCGAAGATGTAAGAAATTTAACTACGCGAAGTGAGGGTCAAGGAATAAAGGGTCATTTGCCCAATGGCGTGATAAGCGATCCCAGAAATAACAAAGAAGGTCATTTTGGTGAATTAGTTTCATGCTATATGGATTAGAATGTGGGAAATAAGATTTGTTAAGGCAAGAAACAAAGAAAAAGAGTTGTTTTCGCCTGACAATAATGTAAAACAAGTAAGTGGGTAGAAACTAATTGGGCCAGTGGTGGTTGCATGTTTAGTTCACTAGTTTACCCGTAATAGTTAACTTATAATTTTCTAAAAACAATCTAGTGCATAAGTGATAAAATACCTAATGCTCTATATAAGTGTATTAATACTTTAAGATGTAAAAGCTAGCAAATGTGGGTATATGAACTTGGGACTGTTAAGCCAAGTTGGTATTGTTAATGCCTTAAAAGGGCGGTTTTGGCATTATAATGAACACAATAATATTTAAAGCATTAGCTGAAATAGAATTATAAAGTATTACAAAAGCTATAAGTTGTCCATACAAGTTATAATTGTACTTAATACACAAAATTAGCTACGAATTCACCTTGAATACCTAAGTTATGTATGAAAGTATGGAATACACATGTATTAAATTACAAGAGGGTTATAAACTAAAAGTGTGAGGTATTCATGAACTAAAATCATGTCGAAGTCTAATAATGCGATAAATGATTATTTTAAGTAAACGAATGAAAGTTTTGAAAAGAAGATAGGAGTTTTAAAAAAAACTCAAAGAGGGAAATCTATTGATGTGGCAAGTATGGATATGTAATATATAACTATACATGCTATATGACATGAATGCGTAACTAATATGTTTATATACGTGAATATAATTGTGTAGGAGATGTGAAAGAAATTGAAGCATATCTTGATGCACCGAGACAAATATAAAATGCAGTCTAGCAACCATATGACGTGTATATCCATTCGGAGTATACTAGAAGCTATAAAAGCAATATGTAAACATAAGTTTACATATATATGGATAATACATCCATATATTGAGAATACATGTACATTGTGAGAAGTTATCATAAAAATTATACTTGAAACTAAACAGTTTTCGAAAAATAAAGCAAGTGAGATAAAATGTGTGTATATGAGGCAACAGTCAGTGTTGACTCATGAACAGACAAACTGATGTAAAATTATTTAAATTAAAGAAATGATGAAATGAGCTATGTTTACACAATAACAGTCACTCATAAACCATAAAGTCCCAAGTTTACAAATAAAGATGAAAGATATTCTTAAAATGGTATATAAATGGTTTATACTTCGAGATGTAAAATATTTATATACTAAAACTATGAGAGATCCTTTTTGTGCATAAAAAGGGTTATAACAGATAAAAGTTTTTAAAGAAAATGTGGAATGATTTTAAGACAAGAACAAAAAGATTATACTTAATGTAAAATAAAAATTAGTTTACATTATGTATGTGAATTTAGTGTGTGAAACTAATGTGTGTATGAATATATACTCAAAGTTTGTGTAGGATCATCACCAAGCTGATAATTTATAACATTAAACATCACTCAAGGCAAGTTTCTCAGTTTATTTATGTGGAATTATAATTGCTATAGATAACCGTTAGCATGATTTATGTTTATAAGTATGTAATACATATGAACTGCATTATTTGCTTTGTGAATGATGAATGTCAAATAATGACTAATTATTGAATTGAGTCGGGGAACTCAATATATATGTGCAATGAATGTCATGTACATGACATGTGTAGTATGATATGGTATGTATGTTGCTACCATCAGGATATAAATGTGATAATGCATTTGTAATATGCTTGAACACCAAGAATATAAATGCATGAACTGAATGTGAAACATATGTGCTATGTGATGCATGATAGACTGTTAGACTTGCTGGGCCGTCGTGCTCAATATTGCTTAATTTGCATGTTAAAGCTATGATGCGATCTATCGTGATTAGGAGCGCATGAAAAGAAGACTAGTGATTTAATTGAGATTGTGTTGAATCATTTGATGGTATTTACATGTGTAAACCACAAATAAGTAAATCTTTGAATAATTCAATAGATGAAGATCATTTGTTCTGAATTAGGAATATGTTTGAAATAATGAATTGTACATATATTCATATCTATCCAGATTAAATAAATTATGTAATAAATATGATTCTAGTATAAAGAAGAATTGTAAAGGTTGCGATTCAGGGAATGAATGACTGGAAAGAAAGAAAGAAAAAATTTATTCCGTATTTTTAGCTATTTTAACATTAAATAATGTTTTAAAGCTAGAACATGATAATATTAACGCACAAAATTGGGAAGAAAAATAGTCAAAATTTTGGGGTCGTTACAGTTGGTATCTACGAGGGCCCCGAATTCGGGTCCCGAATCACCGCGGATCCGGTTCGATCAATCTATACAACTATTACTTATTTGCGGAAGATATAAACATAAATTGTTTATACAATAACTTACACACTATTCCCTAAGGTCGAGTAACCTTAACTTATACACAATTCATAACTTACTTGACTTACAATAACATTAATATCATACAATTCTATTAATATGGTCAACCCTTGACCCTTAACCACATACTGTACACATATACACAGAACATATTCACTTATTCCCTTAATCCTGAATAATTCACATAAATCCTTTACAGAATTTTGAAATCCTCAAAATTCCTTCTTAAAAATATTAAACGCATACACTTATTTTATGTTTAAGTTCTAATATCGAACCTTAAATAAATTAATAAAATTTTTAAAAATATTCAAAATTCTTGGGTTGTCACAAACAATTCGCATAATGAGGCAAAAAGAGGCGAGTTAAGCATATAATATTTATATATACTTTACCCAAGAGTATTAGAATAAGTTCTTATAAAATTAATTTAATAAAGAAATTAAAAGATATTATATTTATCGTAATATCTTAAAAAAAGTAAATAAATTGAATTTATGATAACGAGGTAAGGATATTATATTATAATATCTTGGGTATGTAAATAATTGTATTTACTTAAGAAATTATGTGTAGCATATTAATTTTACAATTATAAAATAAATATGTAATTGAGTATGTTGTGTTATATTTTATATAAATATTATATAATTTATATATCAAAGATGAGTTATGTAAATTTTATTATTTTAGAGAGGTAAAATAAGTTAAGGAGATTTATGTAGTAACTTATTTAATTAAATTAAGTTACTAAGATTGGGTAATTAAATAACTTAATAAAGTATGGAAGTGAATTATGAAAGTTAAGGAGAATTGTGCGAGTTAAGATTACCTTAGGGTTAATAACCTAATATTTGAAACTTAAGAAAATATCTTAAGGAATATTGTGACGCCCCCAAAATAGGTATATATTACCCATTTTAATATTAGTCAAAATAATTTTCATAAGCTCGTAATAATTTTTAAATAATTATTACTATTTATCTTGATTTTTCAATCATTAAAATCATATTTAAATGAATTAAATACCACAATATTCTATTATCATTAATAACTATTTATTATCAAGTATTAATGAAATACATAACATAATATTATAATGTATTTATAATATCACAAAGTATTTTAATACTTTAAAATCACCTTTATATGATTTTTAAACAATTACATTCATTATCCGATAATTTCTATTAATATTAAAATAATAATATTTTCATGAAAAATATCAAAAGTTATATTTTATACCTTAAAATATTTTTATAATACTTAAATCATTATTATATGATTTATAAATCAATAATTCTATTTTTCCACAATTTATTTAATATATTTATTAAATAAAATAATTATCATTAATATTGATTAATTAATGAAATTCATCACAAAATATTAAAAGTCACTTTGAAAATAACTTAAAATATTTTCTTTTACCACAATATTATTTTTCATGTATTAAAATTATTTTTAAATAATTTATTTAGTAGTATAATTAAATAAATTAAATACCATTTATATTTCAAAAATATTAAATATTTATGAAATATACTCTAAATAATAAAAAACTATTTTTCAGACTTTAAAATAATTTTTCAGAATTTATTTTGTATTTTTAATAATTAAAAACTATTTAATTCGATTTATTTATTAAAATAATTAATTTCCAAATTTAAGTGTCGCTAAAGGGCCCTATAGCGACAGACCCGTCGCTATAGGTGTTCTTGAGGCTGTTCTTTATTAACCCAGAAATGCATGTCCGAAGACGAGTAGGTAGGTTTGACCGGTTATAAATTCTGGGTTATCACGCTTTTGGATTTTATAATGAGTTATAATTGTAGTACTCATGTAATACAACAACTAAAAACTAAATTCATGGTCATACAACATTACACTTAGAAGATATGAGCCTCTAAATAATCTGACAACGCTGCTCTTCATTTCTGGGTTTTTTAGAAAATGAAGAACAGACGTAGGTGCTACTTTGGTCCTTTTAATCTCCACGTCCCCGGTTTGGTTAAAGTTCTTTATCGATTCAGTAATGTAGTATTGATGTTAGGGTATAATAACATATCAACAAATCGGTCTAACAACAACATATTGAAGAAATCAAGGACAGTCAAAGTTGTAGTCCGAAATCGGTTCTTGAAGATTCTGGGTTACCCAGAATCTCCTTCCGGGGAGTTGGTCAACGCTGGTTTAACCTCGATTAATTTCGCTCCTGATCATGATATGGGTAATAAACTGACTTGTATGAGTAGTTCATATACCCGTCTACAACACCAAAACAAGAACATAACCAAATCACATAACAGTAGCAAGATCCATGACCTTGAACATCTAGTCAGAGAGCTTCTGAAATTCTGGGCTGCCCAGAATTTCATTTCCATGAACGGTCAACGAGGTTTGACCATTCGTATCTGGAGATCTAGACTTGCTATTGATGTGATTTCACTTCCAATCTACTCTCCTCATGTCAGAAAATCCAAAATATAAAACACACAAAACATCTAACACACAAAGATCTAGAGGCCCTGACATATGACTGTCAGGCCTTAAAATTAGGGTTCTTGTTAAGTTTTGAAAACTTGATTTTCGTGCCTCTAGATGTTATGGATCCATGATCCAACAACCCAGATCTCTAAATGACACCTTATAACACATCTTTAGCCAACAACTTACAACAACTAACATCAGATTAAAGATTTAGGAAAATTAGTTTTCATATACCTTTGAGGCTTTGATTCTGATTCTGATCCTTGATGATCTGATATTTGATAGCTATGGACTGATCTAACCTTAACCTTTGACTCTCTTTCACTCCAACTCTCAAAATTTTAGAGAGAGAATGGTTTTGGTTGGTTTGAGAAATAAAGTAAGTTTTCTCTCTCCCTTAATCTATATAATGTATAATGCAATGCATGATCTGATAATTTTGGCTGGTAGCTAGATATTTGAGTCACGTGGAGTGCTTAGGGTGGCTCACCAACTCCAATAGGACAACCTTTGCAAGTTATATCACAATAATGCAACAAAGGGCACTTTGGTCATTTTGATTTCAAAATTAATGGTATTTTTGTCAATTGCCCTAACCCTTAGGGTTTAGGGTTTGAACCCTTAGGTTTTAAAAATAATTTTTAAAATTTCCAAATTAAGTTTTCAAAAATAGAAAATTAATATTTCTAAATTATAATTAGAATTTTCTAATTATATTAAAATTTATTAACCATAATTTAATTCTTGTTAATTAGGATTAGTATTTTCTAATTAAAATTGCTAATTTATCAATTAGGGTTAAAATTGGTCATTAGGGTTTATAACCCAAAATTAGGGTTTCTAATAGAAAAATAATTTTCTAATTTATAAATTAGATTTCTTAATTAGATTAGGATTTTCTAATTACTTATAACTTGAAAATTATGATTAATATTTCCTAATTAACATTAACATTATTAAATCAACAATTAGGTTTTCCCTAATTATAAATTAGAGTTCCTAAATTAGAAATTAGGGTTTCAAATTTTGAAATTCGGGTTTTCTAACCAATTTGTTAAGATTAACCCTAATTAATCTTGTAAATATTTACACTTACGCCATTAAGTTCCCAATTTAGGACTTCCAACTTCCGAATTAGGGTTTCGAATACCCGAAACCAAAATTAGGGTTTCAGAACCGGTTTCTAGGGTTCTTGTTAATCGTAATAATTTTCTAACCGAACACTGACATTCTTAATATATAACTAGAGTTTGTTACCGATATCGTTTATCTGGTCAACCCTAGACCCTTAACCACATTCTGAACACATAAATGACCATATACACAAAACATATTCACATATACACTTAATCTTGAATAATTCACCTAAATCCTTCATATAATTTTGAAATACTCAAAATTCCTTCTTAAAAATATCAAACGCATACACTTATTTTCTATCTAGGTTCTAATATTGAACCTTAAATCATTAATTAAAATTTAATTTTTTTTTCTAAAATCTCGGGTTGTCACATTCACCCCTTCTTCTATAAATTTCGTCCCCGAAATTTACCTTACACCTTACACCATACACCATTCACCATTCCTTCTCATCATCACATGCAACCCAATACATTCCTCACAAGAATTAAAATTTTCAATTGTTTTGAGCGGTTTTTACAGACTATTGTTCATCATTTTGCAAAGGTTTTATGGAAATTCATCCCCAAACCATCTTAACTTACGGACATAGTGGGTAATTAGCCGGATATGCCCTGTACTTATAAAGTACTTCTGGTCTGATCTGTTTCTCGTATCCGCCTTGGGAGCATAAACTTTTACCTCAGTCTTATTGGATTCCGCACCAAAATAATTTGGTTCGGGAAAGTTTTCAAAGAACTCTTAAAGTTTCATAAACATTGGTCTAGCTGAATCAAATAGCATAGACTCATATCAATAATTCAATTCAATCGAATTATTTAAGTGTAGCCAAACCCCGTTGGCAAATTATAATTTTGAAAATATTTTTGAGAATGACGTTACGATCTTGCATCTTTGTATTAACAGTCCGTTTGAGGATGCCTTCATCGAGTGACTTTGTCATAACACATCATACTATAGTGGAACAATGATTTTCAGATCGAATCCGCACTAAGTATTCCTGCATTTACAACTCTATCAACTTTTATCATCTCTGCACCAGGTTACATGAGTGATAAATAAAAGATATTTTGATATTTCAAATCATTTGCGTCTAGCTGAAATAAGTAGCATATACTATACTTTAAACCATTTCAAAAATGATTACGAGTCTACATATATTTTTTTTTCAAAAGCACATAGTGCGTATTTAGCTTGATGTCAAAATTCCGAAGTCTAGCATAACTAGGAGTTTTGGAAAACTTATTTCTCCACTAATAATCATTGTCTTAACAATCTATCTGTTCCTATAATCTTTAATACTCCATTTACACACAACTATACCTAGTTCGTCAAAGCACACTTATGAGTTCAATTACTTGCCACAATCATATGAGTTTAAGAACATGTCCTAGTCAGACCTTTGGCGTCCATTCTGTGAGGGCCCCGAATTCCAGGTCCCGAATCACCGCTGATCCGGTTCGATCATTCTATACAACTATTACTATTTGCGGAAGATATAAACATAAATTGTTTATACATTAAACTTGCACATAATCCCCAAGGTCGAGTAACCTTAACTTATACACAATATATAACTTATTTAACTTACAATAACATTATTATTATACAACTATTGCAAATCTAATTGGACCCATTAACTTTAAGCTGGAACCGTCTGTGACCTTTCCTTGTATCCGACGTATTCGTCTTAATCTGCAATGTTTACCATGATATAGCAAGGCTGAACATAAGGATTGCCCAGCAAGTTTAAGTTCAACAATTTAACAATATATCATGATTGAAAGAGTCTGAATAATAAGCTGGCTATAATTCAACAATATAATTATGAACTAGCAGGAACAAACTTTTTACTGAACAAGCATTGAACATGAACAAATATATCTGAACCGAAGGGTAATGAAGGTTATCAGCTTTTCATACCTGACTTATACATGCAATATATACAGAGTACAATTCTACAATTGCAATCAGCAATGATTATCCATAAGCATATAAGAATAAAACAACTCTTAGTAGAGTTTAAGTAAAAACAAACTTGTCTGAACCGTTGATTACCGCTACGCAATTTATAACGCTTTATCCGAAGACCTAATATTAGTAATATAGATCTCCAATATTAGAATAATATCATCACAATATAATACTATTATATATATAGATATACATAGAATAACCTAAACACATAACACATAACACATAACACTATCAGTCTACAAAACACATATGACTAAGTATCAAGTCAAACTATTGCAGTCTGAGTTGAACTCGACACAAATCTGACATCCCGACGGTCTAGTTCGACAATTCACGAGTTCAAGTTCAAATAAACTCTGCCTAAACACTTAACAATTAACTTAAATAATTTTATTAACAGTCGAAATATTTTTCGTAAGCTCGCAATAATTTTTAAATAATTATTACTATTTATCATAAATTTTCAATCATTAAATACCTCATAATTCCATTATCATTAATATTTATTTAATACTAAATATTAATGAAAATCATAACATAATATTATAATATAATTATAATATCACAAAGTATTTTTAATACCTTAAAATCACCTTTATATGATTGTTAAACAATTAAATTCATTATCCGGTAATTACTATTAATATTAAAATTTTAATATTTTCATGACAAAATATCAAAAGTTATAGGTTATAACTTAAAATATTTTTATATCACTTAAATTATTTTAATATCATTTTTAAATCATTAATTCTATTTTCCATAATTTATTTAATATATTTATTAAATAAACTAATTATCATTAATGTTGATTAATTAATGAAATTCTTCACAAAATATTAAAAGTCACTAAAAATAACTTAAAATATTTTCATTTACCATATAATATAAATTTTCATGATTTTTCATGAATTAAAATCATTTTTAAATAATTTATTTAATATTATAATTAAATAATTAAATATCTTTTATATTCCAAAAATGTTAAATATTTTTGAAATATACTTAAAATAATTAAAAACTATTTTTCAGACTTTAAAATATTTTTTAGAATTTATTTTATATTTTTAATAATTCAAAAACCTTTTTTATCTATTTTTAAATAATTTCTGAAAAATCAAAAATTCAAAATAAATAAAACCGTCGCTAAAGGGCCCTATAGCGACATACCCGTCACTATAGGTGTTCTTGAGCCTATTCTTGAGCTACCCAGAAAAGCATGTCAGTGTTCGAGGGGCTTGGTTTGACCATTGATATATATGTGATCATTAGGTTTCTGAACTTGTTTTTGTTTTACTATTGTAGTACTAATGTAATACTACAAATATAAGCAAAGATCATGACCAAAACATATAATCACAGAGATATCTAAGCAACCAAAATGGCTGACAACGCTGTTCTTTATTTCTGGGTTTTCCAGAAAATGAAGAACAGACGATGGTACTATATCTCGATCCTTACAACTTGAGTTCTGGTTTTGTTTGTGTAAAGTAATGGATGCATCTTGTAGTGGAGATGTCAGGCTTCATTTATATAACAACAGATCATCATAACAACAACACAAATGTCAGATCAAAGTTGGTCAAAGTGCATGGCAAGAACTGCCTTTTAAGATTTCTGGGTTGCCCAGAATTTTCATCTGGTGTGATGGTCAATGCTTGTTTGACCAGGAATTACTATGATTCTGTTACTGATCTGGGCTATCTAAAGGTTTGAGTATGTACTCCTCATGTCAGGCTACAAGGGTCAAATAACAACATATCTAAAACACTAAAATACAACCAGATCATAGGCTTGCAAAATCGTGTCAGACCGGTTCTGGGTTTCTGGGCTGCCCAGAACCCAGTTTTTGTGAACGGTCAACGTAGTTTGACTGCGTATATCCATCGATCTAGTAATGATATATCCATGATTCCAGTTCTAGATGGTAGTCCACATGGCATAGAATCGATCCAAAACAAAAAACACTGAAAACGACTAACACACACGGATCTAGAGGCCCTGACATTTGACTGTCATTCCTTAAAATTAGGGTTCTTGGTCAGTTTTGAAAACTTGATTTTCGTGCCTCTAGATGTTATGGATCCATGATCCAAAAACCCAGATCACTTATAGACACCTTTTAACACATATCTAAACAACAAAACATATCATCTAACATAAAATCAAAAGATTTCGAATTTTGAAGGTTTAAAACTTTTCTAGCATGGATCTTGGAATCTGACCATTGTGATCTGTTCTAGGATAACAATGAAGTGTTCTTGTCTTATCTTAACACTCTCTCACATTCCCCATTCCCGAATTTTTAAAGAGAGAAAGGTTTGGAGAGAATGAAAAATAAAAGTGGCTCTTCTCTTACTTTTAATCTATATAATTATTGTATGTAATGTATCTAGCAATTCTAGATGGCTGATGTGTTTGATATAAGTCACATGGCTGATCTAGGTTGCTCAACCACTCGATATATTGGCAAGATTGAAAGTTACCCTCAATTATTTAATAAGGGTATTATGGACATTTTGATTTTTATTTTAATGGCATTTTTGTCAATTAGCCAAACCCTTAGGGGCTAGAATTTAAGTTAGGGTTTAGGGTTTAGGTTAGTGTTTAGGGTTTGCAATTAATTTCTAACATTTCTGAATTTCGGTTTTCAAAATAGAAAATTAATATTTCTAAATTATAATTAGAATTTTTTAATTATATTAAAATTTACTAATCATAATTTAAATCTTGCTAATTAGGATTAGTATTTCCTAATTAAAATTGCTAATTTAGCAATTAGGGCCAAAATTGGTCATTAGGGTTTACAACCCAAAATTAGGGTTTCTAATAGAAAAAAATAATTTTCTAATTTAGAAATTAGATTTCGTAATTAGATTAGGGTTTTCTAATTACTTATAACTTGAAAATTATGATTAATATTTCCTAATTAACATTAAAAGTATTAAATTAACCCTTCAGTTTTCCTTAATTATAAATTAGGGTTTTAAATCCAAAAATTAGGGTTTAAAAATTTAAAATTAGGGTTTTCTAAATAATTAAGCTTTACCCTAATTAATATAATAATTAATAGCACTTGGGCAATATAATTCTCCGTTAAGTTCCCAGATTAGGGTTTTATACCCCGAATTAGGGTTTTAGATTTCTGAAACTGAAATTAGGGTTTCCAGAACCGGTTTCTAGGGTTTCTTATAATTCGTAAGAATTTTCTAACAAAACGTTGACGTTCTTCATATGTACTTATGGTTTGTTACATATATCGTTTATCTGGTCAACCCTTTACCCTTAACCATATACTGACTTAGGGCTGTTCATTTGGATCAGTTTGTTTGGTTTTCCGATTTTCCAATCGAGATAGAAACCCAATCGATTCGATATAAAAAAAGCGATGCAGTTAAAATCTAACAAAAAAACGGTATATACCGTTTTTTTGAAGCGGTTTTATTTTTTAGCGTTTTTATAGTTCTAAGAAAAAAAACCTAAATTCTAAGATATACCGAGTTTTCTAATTTTTATTATTATTAATAATTTATTAAAATAATAATAATAAAATAATGATTATAATAATAAAAATAATAATAATATTAATAATAATAATAATAATAATAATAATAAAATAATAATAATAATAATAAAATAATTATTATAATAATAATAATAATAATAAAATGATAATAATAATAAATAATAATAATAATAATAATAATAAAATAATTCTATTAATTTTCGATAAAAACCTAATCAATCTAGAACCAAGATCTGCTAGATTCGATATATTGGGTTCAACCAATTTAGATATCAGTATCAATATTTGGCTTATTTGATTTCGGTCTCGTTTCGAGGCGATTTTTCTGGGATGAACACCCCTACATACTATACATATATACTTATATCAATAATTCAATTCAATCGAATTATTTATGTGTAGCCAAACCCTGTTGGCAAATTAATTTTTTTTTGAAAATATTTTCGAGAATGACGTCATGATGCGAAGATTGTATTAATAAATTCGTTTGAGGATGCCGTCATTATATGACTTTGTCATAACACATCATACAATAGTGGAACAACGACTTTAGATCTAATTCACACTAAGTATTCCTGTATTTACAACTCCATCAACTTTTTATCATCTCTGCACTAGGTTACATGGTACATGAGTGATAGATAAAATATATTTTGATATTTCAAATCATTTGCGTCTAGCTGAAATAAGTAGCATAGACTATACTTTAAACCGTTTCAAAAATGATTACGAGTCTACATATTTATTTATTTTTATTTTTTTAAAAGTACATAGTGCGTATTTAGCTTGATGTCAAAATTTTGAAGTCTAGCATAGCTAGGAGTTTTGGAAAACTTATGTCTCAACTAATAATCATTTGCTTAAAAATTTATCTGTTCCTATAATCTTCAATATTCTGTTTACACACAACTATACCCAGTTCGTCAAACCACACTTATGAGTTCATTTATTTGCCACAATCATATGAGTTTAAGAACTTATCCTAGTCAGACCTTTGGCGTCCATTCGCTGAGGGGTTCATAAACATTTCATATAACTATGAGTTAAGAATATCACATAAGTATGAGTCCTAACAACTCGTACTTAACCTTATATTCTCTACCTATAACCTATCTATTTGTTCTACATATGAGAAAAGAATCACCCTCTTAACATGCATATAGCAAATAGCGCGACACAGACATCCCAATAATTATCTTAACTCCCTTCTCATACGAATTTCATTTAATCCGTATTCATAATCCTTTCCTGAATTTGTACCAATTCATAGTACAACTGACACCCATCAATCTTGCTGTAAACTTTTCAATCATTCACTTGATCCTTCTTCATACTAAAACCTTATCCGATCACGGAGTGATATCATCGTATATATTACGATTCATTTCTATATCTTGATCATTTTGTTTTACGATCTCCTATCATTGCACTTTTAGTCTTTTAATCTCTATCTATTCATCACTACTGTTCAACTTTATTATCAGAGTTAGGGTACTCTGTATCTTATAACTCGCCGAGATTCGTCTTTGAATCTCACCGACCAACTAACTCTATTTGAGTTAGTACTTATCCTAATCATTGTGGTTATTAGTCTCAGGTATTCTTACCTAAGGTTCATAACGTACAGCTTTGATACCAACTGTGAGGGCCTCGAATCCAAGGTCCCGAATCATCGCGGATCCGGTTTGATCATTCTATACAACTATTACTATTTACGGAAGATATAAACATAAATTGTTTATACATTAAACTTATACATAATCCCCAAGGCCAAGTAACCTTAACTTATACACAATATATAACTTTTTTAACTTTTAATAACATTATTATTATACAACTATTGCAAATCTAATCGCACACATTAACTTTAAGCTGGAACCGTCTTTGGCCTTTCTTTGTATCCGACGTATTCGTCTTAATCTGCAATGTTTATCATGATATAGCAAGGGTGAGCATAAGGATTGCCCAACAATTTTAAGTTCAATAATTTAACAATATATCATAATTGAAAGAGTCTGAATAATAAGATGGCTATAATTCAACAATATAATTGTGAACTAGCAGGAACAAATTTTTGACTGAACAAATATGGAACATGAACAAATATATCTGAACCGAAGGGTAATGAAGGTGATCAGCCTTTCATACCTGACTTATACATGCAATATGTACAGAGTACAATTCTACAATGGCAATCGACAATGATTATCCATAAGCATATCAGAATAAAACAACTCTTAGTAAAGTTTAAGTAAAAACATACTTGCCTGAACCGTTGATTACCGCTACGCAATTTATAACGCTTTATCCGAAGACCTAATATTAGTAATATAGATCTCCAATATTAGAATAATAGTATCACAATATAATACTATTATATATATAGATATACATAGAATAACCTAAACACATAACACATAACACATAACCCTATCAGTCTACAACACACATATGACTCAGTATCAAGTTAAACTATTGCAGTCTGAGTTGAACTCGACACAAATCTGACATCCCGACGGTCTAGTCGGACAATTCACGAGTTTAAGTTCAATTAAACTCTGCCTAAACACTTAACAATTAACTTAAACAATTTTATTAACTGTCGAAATATTTTTCGTAAGCTCGCAATAATTTTTAAATAATTATTACTATTTATCATGAATTTTCAATCATTAAAAATGTATTTAAATGAATTAAATACCTCATAATTCCATTATCATTAATATTTATTTAATACTAAATATTAATGAAAATCATAACATAATATTATAATATAATTATAATATCACAAAGTATTTTAATACCTTAAAATCACCTTTATATGATTGTTAAACAATTAAATTCATTGTCCTAAGTAATTACTATTAATATTAAAATATTAATATTTTCATGAAAAAATATCAAAAGTTATATGTTATAACTTAAAATATTTTTATATCACTTAAATTATTTTTATATGATTTTTCAATCATTAATTCTATTTTTTCATAATTTATTTAATATATTTATTAATTAAACTAATTATCATTAATATTTATTAATTAATGAAATTTTTCACAAAATATTAAAAGTCACTAAAAATAACTTAAAATATTTTCTTTTACCATAATATAATTTTTCATAATTTTTATGAATTAAAATCATTTTTAAATAATTTATTTAATATTATAATTAAATAAATAAATACCTTTTATATTCCAAAATGTTAAATATTTTTGAAATATACTTAAAATAATTAAAACTATTTTCAGGACTTTAAAATAATTTTTCGTAATTTATTTTGTATTTTAATAATTAAAAACCATTTTTATCTATTTTTAAATAATTTCTGAAAAATCAAAAATTCAAAATAAATAAAACCGTCGCTAAAGGGCCCATCAGTATAGGTGTTCTTGAGCCTGCTCTTGAGCTACCCAGAAAAGCATGTGAGTGTTCGAGGGGCTTGGTTTGATCATTGATAGATATGTGATCAATATGTTTCTGGACTTGTTTTTGTTTTACTATTGTAGTACTAATGTAATACTACAAATATAAGCAAAGATCATGAGCAAAACATATAATCATAGAGACCCGTCGCTATATGTGTTCTTGAGCTTGTTCTTGAGCTACCTAGAAAAGCATGTCAGTGTTCGAGGGGCTTGGTTTGAACATTGATAGATATGTGATCAATAGGTTTCTGGACATATTTTTGTTTTACTATTGCAGTACTAATGTAATACTACAAATATAAGCAAAGATCATAACCAAAACATATAATCACAGAGATATCTAAGCAACCAAAATGTCTGACAACGCTGTTAATCATTTCTGGGTTTTCCAGAAAATAAAGAACAGACGATGGTACTATATCTCGATCCTTACAACTTGAGTTCTTGGTTTTGTTTGTGTAAAGTAATAGATGCTTCCTATAGTGGAGATGTCAGGCTTCATTTATATAACAATAGATCATCATAACAACAACACAAATGTCAGATCAAGGTTGGTCAAAGTGCATGACAAGAACTGCCTTATAAGATTTCTGGGTTGCCCAGAATCTTCATCCAGTGTGATGGTCAACACATGTTTGACTAGGAATTGCTATGATTCTGTTACTGATCTGGGCTATCTAAAGGTTTGAGTATGTACTCCTCATGTCAGGCTACAAGGGTCAAACAACAACATAGCTAAAACACTAATATACAGCAAGATCATAGGCTTGCGAAATCGTGTCAGACCGGTTTTGGGTTTCTGGGCTGCCCAGAACCCAGTTTTTGTGAACGGTCAACGTAGTTTGACTGCCTATATCCAGCGATGTAGAAATGATATGTCCATGATTCCAGTTCTAGATGGTAGTCCACATGGCATAGAATAGCTCCAAAACATAAAACACAGAAAACGACTAAAACACACGGATCTAGAGGCCCTGACATTTGACTGTCAAGCCTTTAAAATTAGGGTTCTTGGTCAGTTTTGAAAACTTGATTTCCGTACCTCTAGATGTTATAGATCCATGATCCAACAACCCAGATCACTTATAGACACCTTTTACCACATATCTAAACAACAAAACATATCATCTAACATAAAATCTAAAGATTTCGAATTTTGAAGGTTTATACCTTGCTAGCTTGGATCTTGGAATCTGACCATTGTGATCTGTTCTAGGATAGCAATGAAGTGTTCTTGGCTTATCTTAACACTCTCTCACATTCTCCATTTCTGAATTTTTAGAGAGAGAAAAGGTTGGAGAGAATGAAAAATAAAAGTGACTTTTCTCTTACTTTTAATCTATATAATTATTGTATGTAATGTATCTAGCAATTCTAGATGGCTAATGTGTTTGATATAAGTCACATGGCTGATCTAGGTTGCTCAACCACTCCATATATTGGCAAGATTACAAGTTACCCTCAATTATTCAATAAGGGTATTATGGACATTTTGATTTTTATTTTAATGGCATTTTTGTCAATTAGCCAAACCCTTGGGGTTTAGGGTTTAGGTTTGGGTTTAGGGTTTGACCTTTTAGGGTTTGTACCCTTTAGGGGTTGCAATTAATTTTTAACATTTTCGAATTTCGGTTTTCAAAATAAAAAATTAATATTTCTAAATTATAATTAGAATTTTCTAATCATATTAAAATTTACTAATCATAATTTAAATCATGATAATTAGGATTAGTTTTTCCTAATTAAAAGTGCTTATTTAGCAATTACGGTCAAAATAGGTCATTAGGGTTTAACCCCAACATTAGGGTTTCTAATAGAAAAAAATAATTTTCTAATTTAGAAATTAGATTTCGTAATTAGATTAGGGTTTTCTAATTACTTATAACTTGAAAATTAGGATTAATATTTCCTAATTAACATTAAAAGTATTAAATTAACCCTTAAGTTTTCCATATTTATAAATTAGTGTTTCAAATCCAGAAATTAGGATTTAAAAATTTAAAATTAGGGTTTAGTTAATAATTAAGCTTTATCCTAATTAATATAATAATTAATAGCACTTGGGCAATATAATTCTCCGTTAAGTTCTAGATTAGGGTTTCATACCCCGAATTAGGGTTTCGGATTCCTGGAACTGAAATTAGGGTTTCTAGAACCGGTTTCTTGGGTTTCTTATAATTCGTAAGAATTTTCTAACCTAACGTTGACGTTCTTAATATGTACTTAGGGTTTGTTACAGATATTGTTTATCTGGTCAACCCTTGATCCTTAACCACATACTGTACACATATACAACCATATACACAGAACATATTCACTTATTCCTTAATCTTGAATAATTCACCTAAATGCTTCACAGAATTTTGAAATCCTCAAAATTCCTACATAAAAATATTAAACACATACACTTATTTTATGTCTAGGTTCTAATATTGAACCTTAAATCAATTAATAAAAATTTTAAAAAAATTCAAAATTCTCGGGTTGTCACACATTCGCTGAGGGGTTCATAAACATTTCATATAACTATGAGTCAAGAATGTCACATAAGTATGAGTTTTAAGAACTCGTACTTAACCTTATATTCTCTACCTATAACTTATCTATCTGTTCTACACATGAGAAAGGAATCACCATCTTAACTTGCATATAGTGAATAGCGCGACACAAACATTTCAATGATTATCATTGCCAGAACTAAGTAGTTATTACACCAAGTACAATTCCCCGCCCACACAAATCTGACATCCCGACGGTCTAGTTGGACAATTCACGAGTTCAAGTTCAATTAAAGTCCGCCTAAACACTTAACAATTAACTTAAATAATTTTATTAACAGTCGAAATATTTTTCGTAAGCTCGCAATAATTTTTAAATAATTATTACTATTTATCATGAATTTTCAATCATTAAATACGTATTTAAATGAATAAAATACCTCATAATTCCATTATCATTAATATTTATTTAATACTAAATATTAATGAAAATCATAACATAATATTATAATATAATTATAATATCACAAAGTATTTTTAATACCTTAAAATCACCTTTATATGATTGTTAAACAATTAAATTCATTATCAAGTAATTACTATTAATATTAAAATTTTAATATTTTCATGATAAAATATCAAAAGTTATAGGTTATAACTTAAAATATTTTTATATCACTTAAATTATTTTAATATCATTTTTAAATCATTAATTTATTTTCCATAATTTATTTAATATATTTATTAAATAAACTAATTATCATTAATGTTGATTAATTAATGAAATTCTTCACAAAATATTAAAAGTCACTAAAAATAACTTAAAATATTTTCTTTTACCATAATATAAATTTTCATGATTTTTCATGAATTAAAATCATTTTAAATAATTTATTTAATATTATAATTAAATAATTAAATATCTTTTATATTCCAAAATGTTAAATATTTTTGAAATATACTTAAAATAATTAAAAACTATTTTTCAGACTTTAAAATAATTTTTTGGAATTTATTTTATATTTTTAATAATTAAATACCATTTTTATCTATTTTTAAATAATTTCTGAAAAATCAAAAATTCAAAATAAATAAAACCGTCGCTAAAGGGCCCTATAGCGACAGACCCGTCGCTATAGGTGTTCTTGAGCTACCCAGAAAAGCATGTCAGTGTTCGAGGGGCTTGGTTTGACCATTGATATATATGTGATCATTAGGTTTCTGAACTTGTTTTTGTTTTACTATTGTAGTACTAATGCAATACTACAAATATGAGCAAAGATCATGACCAAAACATATAATCACAGAGATATCTAAGCAACCAAAATGGCTGAAAACGCTGTACTTCATTTCTGGGTTTTCCAGAAAATGAAGAAAAGACGATGGTACTATATCTCGATCCTTACAACTTGAGTTCTGGGTTTTGTTTGTGTAAAGTAATGGATGCAACCTGTAGTGGAGATGTCAGGCTTCATTTATAGAACAACAGATCATCATAACAACAACACAAATGTCAGATCAAGGTTGGTCAAAGTGCATGGAAAGAACTGCCTTTGAAGATTTCTGGGTTGCCCAGAATTTTCATCTGGTGTGATGATCAACGTTTGTTTGACCAGGAATTGCTATGATTCTGTTACTGATCTGGGCTATCTAAAGGTTTGAGTATGTACTCCTCATGTCAGGCTACAAGGGTCAAACAACAACATATCTAAAACACTAAAATACAACAAGATCATAGGCTTGCAAAATCGTGTCAGACCGGTTCTGGGTTTCTGGGCTGCCTAGAACCCAGTTTTTGTGAACTGTCAACGTAGTTTGACTACGTATATCCATCGATCTAGAAATGATATATCCATGATTCCAGTTCTAGATGGTAGTCCACATGGCATAAAATCGATCCAAAACATAAAACACTGAAAACGACTAACACACACGGATCTAGAGGCCCTGACATTTGACTGTCATGCCTTAAAATTAGGGTTCTTGGTCAGTTTTGAAAACTTGATTTTCGTGCCTCTAGATGTTATGGATCCATGATCCAAAAACCCAGATCACTTATAGACACCTTTTAACACATATCTAAACAACAAAACATATCATCTAACATAAAATCAAAAGATTTCGAATTTTGAAGGTTTATACCTTTCTAGCTTGCATCTTGGAATCTGAACATTGTGATCTGTTCTAGGATAGCAATGAAGTGTTCTTGGCTTATCTTAACACTCTCTCACATTCCCCATTTCCGAATTTTTAAAGAGAGAAAGGGTTGGAGAGAATGAAAAATAAAAGTGGCTTTTCTCTTACTTTTAATCTATATAATTATTGTATGTAATGTATCTAGCAATTCTAGATGGCTGATGTGTTTGATATAAGTCACATGGCTGATCTAGGTTGCTCCACCACTCGATATATTGGCAAGATTGCAAGTTACCCTCAATTATTTAATATGGGTATTATGGACATTTTTTTTTATTTTAATGGCATTTTTGTCAATTAGCCAAATCCTTAGGGTTTAGGGTTTAGGTTAGGGTTTAGGGTTTAGGTTAGTGTTTAGGGTTTGCAATTAATTTCTAACATTTCTGAATTTCGGTTTTCAAAATAGAAAATTAATATTTCTAAATTATAATTAGAATTTTTAATTATATTAAAATTTACTATTCATAATTTAAATCTTGCTAATTAGGATTAGTATTTCCTAATTAAAATTGCTAATTTAGCAATTAGGGGCAAAATTGGTCATTAGGGTTTACAACCCAAAATTAGGGTTTCTAATAGAAAAAATAATTTTCTAATTTATAAATTAGATTTCGTAATTAGATTAGGGTTTTCTAATTACTTATAACATGAAAATTAGGATTAATATTTCCTAATTAACATTAAAAGTATTAAATTAACCCTTATGTTTTCCTTAATTATAAATTAGGGTTTTAAATCCAAAAATTAGGGTTTAAAAATTTAAAATTAGGGTTTACTAAATAATTAAGCTTTACCCTAATTAATATAATAATTAATAGCACTTGGGCAATATAATTCTCCGTTAAGTTTCCAGATTAGGGTTTTATACCCCGAATTAGGGTTTTAGATTTCCGAAACTGAAATTAGGGTTTCCAAAACCGGTTTCTAGGGTTTCTTATAATTCGTAAGAATTTTCTAACAAAACGTTAACGTTCTTCATATGTACTTATGGTTTGTTACAGATATCGTTTATCTGGTCAGCCCTTAACCCTTAACCACATACTGACTTAGGGTTGTTCATTTGGATCGGTTTTTTTGGTTTTTCGATTATCCAAATCGGATCGAAGGCCATTGGGTTCGATATAAAAAAGAACCTATGCAGTTAAGCATAAAAAAGCTGGTATATGGTTTTTTTGCATCTGCTTTTGGTTTATTGTTTTTATAGTTTCTAAAAAATCAACCTAGAATCTAATATATATAGGTTTTTAATTTTTATTATTATTAATAATTTATTAAAATAATAATAATAAAATAATGATTATAATAATAAAAATAATAATAATATTAATAATAATAATAATAAAATAATAATAATAATAATAATAAAATAATAATAATAATAATAATAATAATAATAATAACAAAATGATAATAATAATAAATAATAATGATAATAATAATTAAATAATTATATTAATTTTCGATAAAACTGCAGACCTAACCAAGATGCTTAGTTAGTTAAGATACCCATTCAACCAATTCCTAGATTTCCAGATCAATATTTGGCTTATTTCGGTATCGGTCTCGTTCGGGCCAGTTTTTACTGGATGAACACCCCTACATACTGTACACATATACAACCATATACAAAGAACATATTCACTTATTCCTTAACCCTGAATAATTCACCTAAATCCTTCACAGAATTTTGAAATCCTCAAAATTCCTACTTAAAAATACTAAACGCACACATTTATTTTCTGTCTAGGTTCTAATATTGAACCTTAAATCAATTAATAAAATTTTTAAAAATATTCAAAATTCTCGGGTCTTCACCCCTTCTTCTAAAAATTTCGTCTCTGAAAGTTATCTTACACCATACACCATACACCATTCACCATTCACCATTCACCATTCACCATTCACCATTCCTTCTCATCATCACATGCTACCCAATACATTCTTCACAAGAATAAAATTTTTGAAATTGTGCTGAGGGGTTTTACAGACTATTGTCTATCATTTTCGCAAAAGTTATTTGGAAATTCATCCACTAACCGTCTTAACTTACGAACATAGTGGGTAATTAGCCCGATATGCCTTGTACTTATAAAGTACTTCTGGTCTGATCTGTTTCTCGTATCCGCCTTAGGCACATAAACTTCTACCTCAGTCTTAATGGATTCCGCACCAAAACCATTTGGTTTGGGTAAATTTTCAAAGAACTCTTAGAGTTTTTCATAAACATTAGTCTAGCTAAATCGAATAGCATATACTTATATCAATAATTCAATTCAATCGAATTATTTATGTGTAGCCAAACCCTGTTGGCAAATTAAATTTTTTTTGAAAATATTTTCGAGAATGACGTCATGATGCAGTATTGTATTAACAGTCCGTTTGAGGATGCCGTCATTATATGACTTTGTCATAACACATCATACAATAGTGGAACAGCGACTTTAGATCAAATTCACACTAAGTATTCCTGTATTTACAACTCCATCAACTTTTTATCATCTCTGCACTAGGTTACATGGTACGTGAGTGATAGATAAAATATATTTTGATATTTCAAATCGTTTGCGTCTAGCTGAAATAAGTAGCATAGACTATACTTTAAACCGTTTCAAAAATGATTACGAGTCTACATATTTATTTATTTTTATTTTTTTAAAAGCACATAGTGCGTATTTAGCTTGATGTCAAAATTTTGAAGTTTAGCATAGCTAGGAGTTTTAGAAAACTTATGTCTCAACTAATAATCATTTGCTTAACAATCTATCTGTTCCTATAATCTTCAATATCCGCTTTTATAATAACTATACCCGATTTCACAAACCACACTTATGAGTTCATTTATTTGCCACAATCATATGAGTTTAAGAACTTATCCTAGTCAGACCTTTGGCGTCCATTCGCTGAGGGGTTCATAAACATTTCATATAACTATGAGTTAAGAATATCACATAAGTATGAGTCTTAACAACTCGTACTTAACCTTATATTCTCTACCTATAACCTATCTATCTGTTCTACATATGAGAAAAGAATCACCCTCTTAACATGCATATAGCAAATAGCGTGACACAGACATCCCAATAATTATCTTAACTCCCTTCTCATACAAATTTCATTTAATCCGTATTCATAATCCTTTCCTGAATCTGTACCAATTCATAGTACAACTGCCACCCATCAATCTTGCTGTAAACTTTTCAATCATTCACTTGATCCTTCTTCATACTATAACCTTATCCGATCACGGAGTGATCTCATCGTATATATTACGATTCATTTCTATATCTTGATCATTTTGTTTTACGATCTCCTATCATTGTACTTTTAGTCTTTTAATCTCTATCTATTCATCACTACTGTTCAACTTTATTATCAGAGTTAGGGAACTCTGTATCTTATAACTCGCCGAGATTCGTCTTTGAATCTCACCGACCAACTAACTCTATTTGAGTTAGTACTTATCCTAATCATTGTGGTTATTAGTCTCAGGTATTCTTACCTAAGGTTCATAACCTACACCTTTGATACCAACTGTGAGGGCCTCGAATCCGAGGTCCCGAATCATCGCGGATCTGGTTTGATCATTCTATACAACTATTACTATTTACGGAAGATATAAACATAAATTGTTTATACATTAAACTTACACATAATCCCCAAGGCCAAGTAACCTTAACTTATACATAATATATAACTTTTTTAACTTTTAATAACATTATTATTATACAACTATTGCAAATCTAATCGTACACATTAACTTTAAGCTGGAACCGTCTTTGGCCTTTCCTTGTATCCGACGTATTCGCCTTAATCTGCAATGTTTATCATGATATAGCGAGGGTGAGCATAAGGATTGCCCAGTAATTTTAAGTTCAATAATTTAACAATATATCATAATTGAAAGAGTCTGAATAATAAGCTGGCTATAATTCAACAATATAATTGTGAACTAGCAGGAACAAATTTTTGACTGAACAAGTATGGAACATGAACAAATATATCTTAACCGAAGGGTAATGAAGGTGATCAGCCTTTCATACCTGACTTATACATGTAATATGTACAGAGTAGAATTCTACAATGGCAATCGGCAATGATTATCCATAAGCATATCAGAATAAAACAACTCTTAGTAAAGTTTAAGTAAAAACAAACTTGTCTGAACCGTTGATTACCGCTACCCAATTTATAACGCTTTATCCGAAGACCTAATATTAGTAATATAGATCTCCAATATTAGAATAATAGTATCACAATATAATACTATTATATATATAGATATACATAGAATAACCTAAACACATAACACATAACACATAACCCTACTACTCTACAACACACATATGACTCAGTATCAAGTTAAACTATTGCAGTCTGAGTTGAACTCGATAATAATCGACATCCCGCATTTGGCCAATCGGACAATTCACGAGTTTAAGTTTAATTAAACTCTGGCTAAACACTTAACAATTAACTTAAATAATTTTATTAACTGTCGAAATATTTTTCGTAAGCTCATAATAATTTTAAATAATTATTACAATTATTACGAATTTTGATCATTAAAAATGTATTTAAATGAATTAAATACCTCATAATTCCATTATCATTAATATTTATTTAATACTAAATATTAATGAAAATTATAACATAATATTATAATATAATTATAATATCGAAAGTATTTTAATACCTTAAAATCACCTTTATATGATTGTTAAACAATTAAATTCATTATCCCAGGTAATTACTATTAAAATTAAAATATTAATATTTTCATGAAAAAAATCAAAAGTTCTAGGTTATAACTTAAAATTTTTTATATCACTTAAATTATTTTTATATGATTTTTCAATCATTAATTCTATTTTTCCATAATTTATTTAATATATTTATTAATTAAACTAATTATCATTAATATTGATTAATTAATGAAATTCTTCACAAAATATTAAAAGTCACTAAAAATAACTTAAAATATTTTCTTTTACCATAATATAATTTTTCATGATTTTTCATGAATTAAAATTATTTTAAATAATTTATTTAATAATATAATTAAATAAATAAATACCTTTTATATTCCAAAAATGTTAAATATTTTTGAAATATATTTAAAATAATTAAAAACTATTTTTTCAGACTTTAAAATAATTTTTCATAATTTATTTTGTATTTTTAATAATTAAAAACCATTTTTATCTATTTTTAAATAATTTCCGGAAAATTAAAAATTTGAAATAAATAAAACCGTCGCTAAAGGGCCCGTCACTATAGGTGTTCTTGAGCCTGTTCTTGAGCTGCCCAGAAAAGCATGTGAGTGTTCGAGGGGCTTGGTTTGATCATTGATAGATATGTGATCAATATGTTTCTGGACTTGTTTTTGTTTTACTATTGTAGTACTAATGTAATACTACAAATATAAGCAAAGATCATGACCAAAACATATAATCACAGAGACCCATCGCTATATGTGTTCTTGAGCTACCTAGAAAAGCATTTCAGTGTTCGAGGGGCTTGGTTTGACCATTGATAGATATGTGATCAATAGGTTTCTGGACATGTTTTTGTTTTACTATTGTAGTACTAATGTAATACTACAAATATAAGCAAAGATCATGACCAAAACATATAATCACAGAGATATCTAAGCAACCAAAATGTCTGACAACGCTGTTATTCATTTCTGGGTTTTCTAGAAAATAAAGAACAGACGATGGTACTATATCTCGATCCTTACAACTTGAGTTCTGGGTTTTGTTTGTGTAAAGTAATAGATGCTTCCTGTAGTGGAGATGTCAGGCTTCATTTATATAACAATAGATCATCATAACAACAACACAAATGTCAGATCAAGGCTGGACAAAGTGTATGACAAAAACTGCCTTAGAAGATTTCTGGGTTGCCCAGAATCTTCATCCGGTGTGATGGTCAACACATGTTTGACCAGGAATTGATATGATTCTGTTACTGATCTGGGCTATCTAAAGGTTTGAGTATGTACTCCTCATGTGAGGCTACAAGGGTCAAACAACAACATAGCTAAAACACTAATATACAACAAGATCATAGGCTTGCGAAATTGTGTCAGACCAGTTTTGGGTTTCTGGGCTGCCCAGAACCCAATTTTTGTGAACGGTCAACGAAGTTCGCGCTATATCCAAATGATCTAGAAATGATATGTCCATGATTCCAGTTCGAGATGGTAGTCCACATGGCATAGAATAGCTCCAAAACATAAAACACAGAAAACGACTAACACACACGGATCTAGAGGCCCTGACATTTGACTGTCAAGCCTTAAAATTAGGGTTCTTGGTCAGTTTTGAAAACTTGATTTCCGTGCCTCTAGATGTTATGGATCCATGATCCAACAACCCTGATCACTTATAGACACCTTTTAACACATATCTAAACAACAAAACATATCATCTAAAATAAAATCTAAAGATTTCGAATTTTGAAGGTTTATACCTTTCTAGCTTGGATCTTGGAATCTGACCATTGTGATCTGTTCTAGGATAGCAATGAAGTGTTCTTGGCTTATCTTAACACTCTCTCACATTCTCCATTCCCGAATTTTTAGAGAGAGAAAAGGTTGGAGAGAATAAAAAATAAAAGTGACTTTTCTCTTACTTTTAATCTATATAATTATTGTATGTAATGTATCTAGCAATTCTAGATGGCTGATGTGTTTGATATAAGTCACATAGCTGATCTAGGTTACTCAACCACTCCATATATTGGCAAGATTACAAGTTACCCTCAATTATTCAATAAGGGTATTATGGACATTTTGATTTTTATTTTAATGGCATTTTTGTCAATTAGCCAAACCCTTAGGGTTTAGGGTTTGGGTTTGGGTTTGGGTTTAGGGTTTGACCTTTTAGGGTTTGAACCCTTTAGGGGTTGCAATTAATTTTTAACATTTCTGAATTTTGGTTTTCAAAATAAAAAATTAATATTTCTAAATTATAATTAGAATTTTCTAATCATATTAAAATTTACTAATCATAATTTAAATCTTGATAATTAGGATTAGGTTTTCCTAATTAAAAGTGCTTACTTAGCAATTAGTGTCAAAACAGGTCATTAGGTTTTAACCCCAAAATTAGGGTTTCTAATAGAAAAAAACAATTTTCTAATTACTTATAACTTGAAAATTAGGATTATTATTTCCTAATTAACATTAAAAGTATTATATTAACCCTTAAGTTTTCTATATTTATAAATTAGGGTTTGAAATCCAGAAATTAGGATTTAAAAATTGAAAATTAGGGTTTAGTTAATAATTAAGCTTTATCCTAATTAATATAATAATTAATAGCACTTGGGCAATATAATTCTCCGTTAAGTTCTAGATTAGGGTTTCATACCCCGAATTAGGGTTTCGGATTCCTGGAACTAAAATTAGGGTTTCTAGAACCGGTTTCTAGGGTTTCTTATAATTCGTAAGAATTTTCTAACCGAACGTTGACGTTCTTAATATGTACTTAGGGTTTATTACAGATATCGTTTATCTAGTCAACCCTTGACCCTTAACCACATACTGTACACATATACAACCATATAAACAGAACATATTCACTTATTCCTTAATCTTGAATAATTCACCTAAATCCTTCACAGAATTTTGAAATCCTCAAAATTCCTACATAAAAATATTAAACACATACACTTATTTTATGTCTAGGTTCTAATATTGAACCTTAAATCAATTAATAAAAATTTAAAAAAAATTCAAAATTCTCGGGTTGTACACATTCACTGAGGGGTTCATAAACATTTCATATAACTATCAGTCAAGAATGTCACATAAGTATGAGTTTTAAGAACTCGTACTTAACCTTATATTCTCTACCTATAACATATCTATCTGTTCTACACATGAGAAAGGAATCACCATCTTAACTTGCATATAGTGAATAGCGCGACACAAACATTTCAATGATTATCATTGCCTGAACTAAGTAGTTATTACACCAAGTACAATTCCCCCACAAAAAAGAAGTCATACAACTCAGCTGCTGACACGAGTCCTCAATTGAAATCCCCACCTAATCTTAACTCCCTTCTCAATACGAATTTCATTCAACTCGTATTCATAATCCTTTCCTGAATCTGTACTCAATTCATAAGTATAACCGACACCCAAAGATCTTCTTTGTCATAAAATTTTCAATCTTTCGCTTGATCCTTCTCAATACTATTACCTTATCCGATCACGGGGTGATTTCATCGTATATATTAAGATTCATTTGTATACTATGATCGTTTGGTTTTACGATCTCCTATCACTGTACTTTTAGTCTTTTAGACTCTATCTATTCATCACTACTGTTCAACTTTATTATCAGAGTTAGGGAACTCTGTATCTTATAACTCGCCGAGATTCGTCTTTGAATCTTACCGACCAACTAACTCTATGTGAGTTAGTACTTATCCTAATCACTGCAATTATTAGTCTCAGGTATTCATACCTAAGGTTCATAACCTACAGCTTTGATACCAACTGTGAGGGCTTTGAATCCGGGTCCCGAATCACCGCGGATTCGGTTCGATCATTCTATACAACTAATACTTATTTGCGGAAGATATAAACATAAATTGTTTATACAATAACTTACACACTATTCCCCAAGGTCGAGTAACCTTAACATATACACAATTCATAACTTACTTGACTTACAATAACATTAATATCATACAATTCTATTACAAATTTAATCGCACACATTAACTTTACTACTGGAACTGTCTTTAACCTTTCCTTGTATCTAACGTATTCGCCTTAATTTGCAATGTTTTTCATGATATAGCAAGGGTGAGCATAAGATTGCCCAGCAAGTTTAAGTTCAATAATTTAACGATATATTATGATTGAAAGAATCTGAATAATAAGCTGGCTATAATTCAACTGTATAGTTGTGAATTAGCACGAAAAAACTATTGACTGGACAAGTATATAACATGAACAAATATATCTGGACCGAATGGTAATGAAGGTGATCAACCTTTTGTACCTGACTTATACATGCAATATGTACAGAGTACAATTCTACAATGGAAATGAGCAATGATTATCTATAAGCATATCTGAATGAAACAACTCTTAGTAGAGTTAAGTAAAAACTTGCCTGCACCGTTGATTACCATTACGCAATTTATAACACTTTATCCGAAGACCTAATATTAGTAATATAGATCTCCAAATTTTAGAATAATATCATCACAATATAATACTATTATATATATAGATATACATAAAATAACCTAAACACATAACACATAACCCTATCAGTCTATAACACATATAAGACTCGGTATTAAGTCAAACTATTGCAGTCTGAGTTGAACCCGACACAATTCTAACATCTCGACGGTCTAGTCGGACTTTTATCGAGTCTAAGTTCAATTAAACTCTGCCTAATACTTAACAATTATCTTAGATAATTTTAATATTATTCAAAAGAATTTTCATAAGCTCGTAATAATTTTTAAATAATTATTACTATTTATCTTGATTTTTCAATCATTAAAATCGTATTTAAATGAATTAAATACCACAATATTCTATTATCATTAATATCTATTTATTATCAAATATTAATGAAATACATAACATAATATTATAATATATTTATAATATCACAAAGTATTTTTAATACTTTAAAATCACCTTTATATGATTTTTAAACAATTAAATTCATTATCCGATAATTGCTATTAATATTAAAATATTAATATTTTCATGAAAAAATATCAAAATTTATATTTTATAACTTAAAAATATTTTTATAATACTTAAATCATTTTTATATGATTTATAAATCATTAATTCTATTTTTCCACAATTTATTTAATATATTTATTAAATAAACTAATTATCATTAATAATTATTAATTAATGAAATTCATCACAAAATATTAAAAGTCCTTTGAAAATAACTTAAAATATTTTCTTTTACCATAATATTATTTTTCATGATTTTTCATGTATTAAAAACATTTTTAAATAATTTATTTAATAGTATAATTAAATAAATTAAATACCATTATATTTCAAAAATATTAAATATTTATGAAATATACTCTTAATAATAAAAAACTATTTTTAGACTTTAAAATAATTTTTTAGAATTTTATTTTGTATTTTTAATAATTAAAAACTATTTAATTCGATTTATTTATTAAAATAATTAATTTTTGAAATTAAGTGTCATTTAAAGGCCCTATAGCTATGCAGCAGACCATATTATAGGTGTTCTTGAGACTGTTCTTCATTATCCCAGAAACGCATGTCATAAGACAAGTAGGTAGGTTTGACCGGTTATAGATTCTGGGTTATCACACTTCTGGATTTTATAATGAGTTATAATTGTAGTACTCATGTAATACAACAACTAAAAACTAAGTTCATGATCATACAACATTACACTTAGAAGATCTGAGCCTCTAAACAATCTGACAACGCTGTTCTTCATTTTTGGGTTTTCCAGAAAATGGAGAACAGACGTAGGTGCTACTTTGGTCCTTTTAATCTCCATGTTCCCGGCTTGGTAAGGTTCTTTATCAATTCAGTAATGTAGTATTGATGTCAGGGTATAATAACAAATCAACAGATCGGTCTAACAACAACATATTGAAGAAATCAAGGACGGTCAAAGTTGTAGTCCGAAATCGGTTCTTGAAGATTCTGGGTTACCCAGAATCTCCTTCCGGGGAGTTGGTCAACGCTGGTTTGACCTCGATTAATTTCCCTCCTGATCATGATATGGGTAATAAACTGACTTGTATGGGTAGTTTATATACCCGTCTACAACACCAAAACAAGAACATTACCAAATCACATAAAAGTAGCAAGATCCATGACCTTGAACATCTTGTCAGAGAGCTTCTGAAATTCTGGGCTGCCTAGAATTTCATTTCCGTGAACGGTCAACGAGGTTTAATCGCTCGTATCTGGAGATCTAGACCTGCTATGGATGTGATTCTACTTCCAGTCTACTTTCCTCATGTCAAAGATTAAATCCAAAACATAAAACATACAAAACATCTAACACATAAAGATCTAGAGGCCCTGACATATGACTATCAGGCCTTAAAATTAGAGTTCTTGGTCAGTTTTAAAAACTTGATTTTCGTGCCTCTAGATGTTATGGATCCATGATCAAACAACCCAGATCTCTAAATGACACCTTATAACACATCTTTAACCAACAACTTATAACAACTAACATCAGATTAAAGATTTAGGAAAATTAGGGATCATATACCTTTGAGGCTTTGATTCTGATTCTAATCCTTGATGATCTGATATTTGATAGCTATGGACTGATCTAAGCTTAACCTTTGACTCTCTTTCACTCCAACTCTCAAAATTTTAGAGAGAGAATGGTCTTGGTTGGTTTGAGAAATAAAGTAAGTTTTCTCTCTCCCTTAATCTATATAATGTATAATGCAATGCATGATCTGATAATTTCAGCTGGTAGCTGGATATTTGAGTCACATGGAGTGGTTAGGGTGGCTCACCAACTCCACTAGGACAACCTTTGCAAGTTATATCACAATAATGCAACAAAGGGCACTTTGGTCATTTTGATTTTAAAATTAATGGTATTTTTGTCAATTGCCCTAACCCTTAGGGTTTAGGGTTTGAACCTTAGGTTTTAAAAATAATTTCTAGAATTTCCAAATTAGGTTTTCAAAAATAGAAAATTAATATTTCTAAATTATAATTAGAATTTTCTAATTATATTAAAATTTCTTAATCATAATTGAAATCTTGCTAATTAGGATTAGTATTTCCTAATTAAAATTTCTAATTTAGCAATTAGGGTCAAAATTGGTCATTAGGGTTTATAACCCAAAAATTAGGGTTTCTAATAGAAAAATAAGTTTCTAATTTATAAATTAGATTTCGTAATTAGATTAGGATTTAATTACTTATAACTTGCAAATTAGGATTAATATTTCCTAATTAACATTAATATTATTAAATCAACAATTAGGTTTTCCCTAGTTATAAATTAGGGTTTCAAATTTTGAAATTAGGGTTTCTAACCAATTTGTTAAGATTAACCCTAATTAATCTTATAATTATTTACACTTACGCCATTAAGTTCCCAATTTAGGGTTTCCAATTTTTGAATTAGGGTTTCGAATACCCGTAACCGAAATTAGGGTTTCAGAACCGGTTTCTAGGGTTTCTTGTTAATCGTAAGAATTTTCTAACCGAACGCTGACGTTTCTTAATATATAACTTGGGTTTGTTACAGATATCGTTTATCTAGTCAACCCTTGACCCTTAACCACATTCTAAACACATAAATGATCATATACACAGAACATATTCACATATACACTTAATCCTAAATAATTCTCTTAAATCCTTCACAGAATTTTAAAATCCTCATTCATTCTTAAAAATATCAAACGCATACACTTATTTTCTGTCTAGGTTCTAATATTGAACCTTAAATCAATTAATTAAAATTAATTTTTTTTCTTCTAAATTCTCGGGTTGTCACAGTATCAAAGCTGTAGGTTATAAACCTTAGGTAGGTGTACCTTAGGCTATAACCACATAGATGAGGATAATGAATAAACTCAAATAGAGTTTAATTTGTTAAGAGATGAGTTCGGAAAATCCATTATTTAATAAATAAGATTCAAAGAAGAATCTTGAAAAGTTATAAAGATCCAGAGTTACCTAACTCTGATGTGAAAGACAAAAAAGTAATAATGAATAAAGTCTATGGGACTAAAAGTATAAAGGGAAAAGAGATCGTAAAATAAAACGATTGTAAGATAGTAGAGAATTGTAATATAACACGATTATAAGATAAGATCACGACGTGATCAGATTGAATAGCAGAAAATCTATGAAATGATTGGAATGATATAGCTTGACTCTATAAAGAGAATGTACTATGAAATGGTACTATGAAATGGTACTATGCATACTCAGAAAAGAGTTGTACATGATGAGATACAGATTAACTAAAATTCGTATTGAGTAAAGAGAAAGCTAGAATTACGTGGGATTTTAATTGAGGACTCATGTGATAGTTGAGTTGTACAAGCCTTAGTATGGGAAGAGGTTTTGTGCTTGGTTTAACGAGCACTTGGTCTATTACCTTGATAATCATTGAAATGTTTGTGTCGCACTATTTGCTATATACATGTTGAGAATGTGATTCTTTTCTCATGTGCATAACAGATAGGTAGAGAATATAAGATTAGATACGGTTCTTAAAACTAATGCATATGGTAAGTTCGTGACTTATAATCATAAGGTATGTTTTGAACCCCTCAGCGAATGGACGCCTATGGTCTGACTAGGATAAGTTTCTAAACTCATATGATTATAGCAAGTTCTTGGATTTCCAAAGTGTGATAAGTTTGATGAACTGGGGTATAACTAAGTGTGAATGGAGTATTGAGGATGATAGAAATACATAGAATTATTAAGAGATGGATCATTAGAGAAATTGAAGTTAATGGTGGAAGCATAGGTATTCCAAATCTTCTAGTTATGCTAGACTTTGAAATTTTTGACATCAAGCTAAATTCGCACTATGTGCCTTTTAAAAATAAATTTTTATTCTTAACGCATGGTGACAAATGTGTATGTGTGGACTTCGGGACACTGACACATCATTACTTGTTGAGATATGATAGCACGAAAATTGATTTTTAAAGATTTTTAAACTATTTAAAGAATAGTCTGTGCTAATTGTTTCGGCTAGACGAAAATGAGTTGAAAATATCAAAATGTATTTTATATTAGTAATGCATCATGTAACTTGGTGCAAAGATGATAAAAACGATGGAGTTATCAATGCATAATTACTTAGTGTTGGATGTGATCTAAGGATCGTCAGCCCACTATGGTATGATGTAGTATGACAAAGTCACAAAATGTCGGAATCCTCAAACGGACTGTAAATAGAGTGCGGTATCATGACGTCATAAAATGATATTCAGAATTTTAAACCAGTTAAAGAAAGTCAATGCCAATTATAGTTGTTAGACAAATGTTTCGATTGATGTTCAAATTATTGATATGCGTCTAAGCTATTTGATTCAGCTAGATAAATGTTTATGAAAATTCAAGTATTCTTTGAGAATTTATCCCAAACCAAATTTTTTTGGTGCTGAATCTTCCGCTAAGTCTGAGATGAACAACCCCGATTGGATAAAATAATCCAATCTAGTAAAGCAAATAGTCGCTAAACAAGATTGATACTTGGCAGTGCACGACGTAGGAATGCGATAGGTCGATCACCTAACGATTAAATATTCATGCATTAAAGTCGATCACCTAGTACAACATGTTTACCGAATTGGTTGTGGTGAATACTGTTAATGTAATGACCATGAATTTTAAACTCCTTGTTTAATTAAATATGTGATTTAATTTTTAATGAGTTAGTTTTGTGAGATTATTTAAACTTTATGTGGTTATGTGAATTTATAAATATGATTAAAAGGAGTCACTAATAGTTATTTAAATTAGTGGACTAACCCTAAGAGTTTGATATCAAAGAATTGATAGGATTATTAATAATTAAATATTCAATTTATTTGGATATGGTGGCAAGAGTTGAACATATTGATTCAATTCAATTATGGGTATATCACCACTATAGAAGTTAAACTATATCATATGATACTGGTGTGGTGATAGAAATTGGAAATGGCTTGAAGCTAACCTATTTGGCACTGTCAGGGACCTGCACAGTTGCGCCTTCCCAGCAGTACAAAATGGTGCAGCTGCGCCAGTGTCCAAACTTAGAAAAGTTAGTTTACTGTAGAAAATAAAATGGAACACTTTGTTGTAAGGTATGACATGCATTAATCATATGATAAGAATATTTTCTAATGATATGAAGTATCATGTAATGCAATAAAATCATATGTGGTTTTTAAATAGAAATAATTAAATATCTGTGTATTCCAGAAATTGGGAAAAGAAATTATGTGTGTACACTGGTTAGATAATATTAATTAATTAATAATGTGTTGATTAATAATTATTATGAATGAGTAAGAGATTTATAATTATTATATAATTATATTTACTCGATTAATTTTGTGCAAACATACAAAATAGTAAATCTTTATTATATGGTAGTTAACTATATATTTTATATAGTCCAAGGTGGCATATTAATATGTCTATATATTATGTATATAATAAGAATTATTTGCATTCATGTGAGTTAAATAATAATATTGTTTATATGAAATGAATTGTGTATACAAATTATATAACAAAAGTATATATTATGTGTAGAGCCAAATGTTGCATTAGTAATATTTGGCAAGTGTTGAGAATTTCTTTGTCCCATAATTAGAGTCCCTTTCTTTTCTTCCCACGTGAACAAACTAGCAAGCCTAGCCTATCTTCATCTCAAATTCATCAAACCTATAGCAATTAGTGGATGGGGAGTGGGATTCATGAGTGAATCACCAACTCTCACCAACTCTCTCTTAACCCTTATGCATTCTTGAAATCCAATAGTTTGATTTGTGAGGTAATGACATTATCTAGATAACCACTCTTCTATAAATGAAGTCTTCACCTTCCTTGTTGCAATTACAGAGAATTAGTTGCTAAGGAGCTTATATAGAGTGAGTAGATTGTTATATTGCAGCTCAATTTCTTCAAGAGGTATGAAAACCCTAACTTGTGTTCTTAGTTGGGTTTGTCAAATTCTTAGGAATTACAAGAATTATTTGTTAATCAATGTGAATTAATATGTTATGATATGTTTATGAAGTATGCTTAAATGTTTGAACTCTAAAATGATGGATTGGAACATATTTCAACTGAAAGGAATCGAAGTTGTTTGATGCTCTGCAAATCAAAGCATGTTACTGCCTCCGATGCATGCATGGTGCAGCTGCGCCCTATTTGTACTAGGGTGCAACGCAGCTGCTCTGTACCTCAAATCCAGTTGCTGGTTTTGTTTGTGATATATGTTGCTAACTTGGTATCATGACTTTAAAGTAATACATGTTCTATAAATTCTGAACTTAGTGGCTCAGGTACATGACTGATTTGGAACCTAAATAAACATGATATATGATATATAATGTCTTTATCATGATTCGAACTTGTTAGCTTTGTACTAGAGAATGCTTTAAAAAGAAAAGCTTAGTTAAGGCTAATGAACATGAATGCTAAGAGATATATTTTTTGATTTTGAAAAAGAGATTATCTTGACTTATTTACTTATGATAAAAGTTGTAGATTTGTCTTACATGTGTTGGATCTCATCATTATTACTAAAAAGATTTCAAAGACAACCTTGAACATGTTTTCAAACTTAAGTTGCATATTATATGAGTACTTAGATACCAAAGTAGTAAGGTGTCATGTTATGGCTATAATACTCCTAGACATGATACATACGTATTGAGCATGATGATTACATGATTTTCATGTTTTAATAACATATAAATTGTAAGTTAAACTTGTGGTAAATTTAAGTATGGTCATGCGTCATGTGAGACTACTAGCATGTGTGTATGTTAATATGTATGTATAGGGGTATGTTAGAATTGGGAAAAAAATAGGAAGTGCAAGGCCTAAACCTGGTCTGGCCAGGGGCCAGCGCAGCTGCGCCGTCCCTAAGCCTAGACCAGGCACAACGGCGCCATCTTGCAATCATGAGCAAATCCTGTTTTGTTTCTAAAATTCAAGGCATGCTTATGTGATTTCTTTACCTTGTAATATGTGACTAGTATGCCATATAATGTGTTGAGAAGCATGCTATGTGATGACTTGATTCTTTAAGTGTGGACTCATCTTAGTTTACACGTACTAATTGGAAAGACCAACTTGTTAATGTTATGTCATTTCAACGCAAGTTAATTAAAGCTAGAATTATATTATAGCTGAGCAAACAGGCAAGTTCACTAACTTTACTAAAATTATTTTTGAGCAAGTTTTCTTGGACTTTACTCTTTGGTTGTGCAAGTTCCTTAATTCTTACTCTTTTACTTGAGCAAGTATCCGAACACTATTTTTATTGTGTTGCAAGTTTCATAACTTACACAACTATGAGTTTTGTGAAAGATTCCTAACCTTCTAATATTTCATTGAGTAGGTTATTGTTGAATTTCAAGTTATCCATTTAAGCTTGAACTTTTTTTCCAAGCATGATATTAAGTGGTTTAATTACCTTACAATTATTCCACATCGATATTATTGACATTCACACTTAGTGCACTTGAGTTCGTACAGTCTTGGACTTGTACTTCATTTAAAGTTCTATAATTCTTGAACTGTATCAGATAGAGTCTGAACCTTTGTTCGGTCAGACAAGTATATAAAGTTTTATAAAAGCTATCCAAACCAATTGATGGTAAAGATTCTTAGATTGAAAGAACACCCCTTCTATGATAGGGAACTACCCCAGGTATCTATTATATGATACAAAGAACAGATTTAAATGTTATGCATATACATGGTGTACACGAGGCTGATCCCCTCAAGTACTTATTCTATAGCCAGTAACCAAGGGGTCAATTAATTATTGATTCCATTGGAGTGTTATAGTTCAAAGTCTACTTGACTAGCAGTTATTCTAATAGAAATCATTATCTTTGCTTCTAATATTCATATTGTTGAATTCTTTGTCAGATACTTTCCTTTCATCGTTATATATCCTTATTGTTGTATTTAAACTTGTTGAGCAAATTTGTTGCTCATCCATGCTATATCATGAATTATATTGCAACTAAGCCCGAGACCTCAAGAAAGGACAAGGGTAAAGGAAAGATGTAGGATAGTCGCCAGGAGCAGAATTTATCTTATGCTTAATTTAAATTATTGTTATGTAATATGAACCCTAAGTACTATTATAGGGTATGTTTGAAAGAGTGTATTAAGGTTATCGAATCTTGGGACTAGTAACACCTTTTGAATGAACGACATACGTTTATTATTTTCCACATTTTAGTTATTGTATGTTGTTTATAGAATGTTTGTATTTTATCGTGATGACCGAACCGGGGTCAGAGGACCCGGATTCAAAGGCCTCACAGGTTGGTATCAAATCCTAGGTTATAAACGTTAGGAATGCGAAACCTAGGTTAAAATCTTAGTAGAAAACTCAAGAAGTGTAGGTAAGTGATGGGATGAGGAAATCCATCGAGTTTTATTGTGATATTGAAGTGGTTTATTTAAATAAAAAATGATTGATAGACGTGTAAGACCCCAACTTTTATGAATAAAGAAAAATTTTCTCGAAATATATTTTTGAAAATTATGGTGTGGATTTGATATAATGTTATAGTTGTGGGTAATATTTACAAATTTTGCAAAAGTAAGCAAGTGGTTATATAATATTCGATTGGTCGGGGAATATTCGTTTTAACAGGGAATATTCATACAATGGCACAATCATTGGTGGACCCCACAACGGAAGTATTTTCGTAGTTAGAAAATGACATAATTATCTTTTTATAAAAATAACGACGAAAGGGTTACAGTTAAACTGTTGAACTACCCGGTATTAAAAGTACAGTAATACGCGTGGTTGAATAGTAGCACACGATATTGATTATTGATGCTTACGTGAGAAGTCACTTAGATATACTCAATTATTGCTACAGTAATTGATGCATCATATCTCTTAAATTATTGATTCAATTATTGTCACAGTATCATCTGCATAATATTTATTATTATTAAATCAATAATTGAGATGGCAAAGTTATTCATATTATTATTTGTAATATTGACAATGTCTAGAAGTTTACATCGAGAGGTTTGGTCACCTAATTGCGCGCCAATAAGGAGAAATCTTTATCGGAAAGCCCCCTCTTTCCTGGGAATGACCTGGTTGTTAAATATTGTGAATTATAATATTAATGATGAATAAGTTTGTGTTGATTAAAGATGAAATTGATAGTTCCATTGTGTTGGAATTATTAGTGTTAGTGAAAATTGACATTTATATTTTCGATAATAATTGATGTTTGGAGGTTATGTTGACCAATCGGGTAATTAACCAGATAAATTAGCAATTAATTGCTATTAATTCACATGATTATAACTATTTATTCACATGTGTGTACTATTGATTCACATTCTTGTACTATTAGGGGAGGTGGTGCAAGATTGATAATACTTGCATGATTAAGTTAAAAATGGTGGTATAGTTGAAGGTACTATACTATAATTAGTTTTTTCACATGATTATACTATTAAGTCACATGAATGAACTATTAATTCACATTATTTAGTATTAGGGGAGGTGGTGCAAGTTTGATAATACTTGCAGGACTAATTTAAAAATGAAGAAAAAGAGGAAGGTATTATACTGTAATATTTTTAGCCCCAAAACGTGCAATTATCGAAACTATATTTTCCTATAAATAGAAGCTCATTCTTCCTTCATTTCTCACCAATTCACTAAAGCTATAGAGCAATTATTATAGAGAGAAATTATAGAGAGAAAGAAGAAGAGAAGTCTGCTACCTCACTATTCCAGTATCCAGTCTTCTTCTAAGGTAAGGGGTAATATTCTTTCGTATTCATGAAGAGAGTTATTTTTTTCAATACTCGTATGGGTTGTTATTCCATTCTTTATTATTATGTTGGAATAACTTTGTCTATAATGGCACCGCATACATGGTGAAATTCTTTCATTATTCCATTTTTCATTATTATTACATTGGAATAACCCGTCTCATGCATGATCTATCGCATGCACAGTGAATACATTGTTATTACATTCGAATATCACATGCATGCGGGTTACGCATGACCTAATTCCATTCTTTATTATTCTGTTGGAATATCCTGTCTATGCGGGTTACAATGACCTGGTTCCATTCTTTATTATTCTATTGGAATAACCTGTCTATGCGGATTACGCACGGCTGGTGAATTCTTCTGTTATTCCATTCTTTATTATTCTGTTGGAATAACCTGTCTATGTGGATTATCGCATGCATGGTTAATGATCCTTCGTATTCATTCCTTATTAAATTGTGGGAATGACCTGTCTACGTGGATTACTGCATGGCGGGCAAAAGTCTATTTGCGGTTTCATATATTCTATTATACTCAGTTGCTTAAAATTTTGGCTTCTATACTCCATGAAATTAGTGGAATATCCTTGATATTTTCGTTTCATCCAATATCTTTTCATGGAAATATTCTTCTGAGCATTCTTAAATTTTACTCCACAAAGAAGTATCATGTTGACAATTTGAACGTTATTGATTTCTTGATAAATTAAAATTAGAAATCTTTAAAATTTATCCTTGAACTTGTTTTATTGAATTATTATGTCATTGTCATCATCCTTATGCTTATATTGTGATTAAAGTCATCTTTGGCTTGCGTGCATAGATGGACTTGGTATGATTATGACCAGGGATTATTCTGTGTAATCATGACCATAATGTGACGAATGATGTGGTAAAAGTTCTAATGGGCCTGTAGTTCATTGATGGACAGTTGTTGGTATGATTTTGACCAGGGATAATTCGGTATAATCGTGACCATTGATGATTACATGAATATCCTTGGCCTTGATGAAGGGATGATTCAATTTATTTATTAAGCTGAGTCTCAGCAATAAAGTTGATGAAAAACTTTTTAAATCATAAAAGATAGTAGATTTTATGCTCTACTTAAATCTTCTCATGGATTGCTTGTTCTGGTGCAGTTAAACTTGTTGTCTATTATATTCTATCAATTTAACATTGTTGAAGGCTAATGATAATTTATTCTGCATTATCTTAGTCATAATATTTCTTACTGGGCTAATTGAGCTCACCATTTCTTTCATTGTTCTCTTCAAGAAATGAGAATGTAGCCGGGACTAGTCAGGGAACGGAGTGACGGTCCAGATGATAGCATTAGTAGTCATCACTATTCTGTTAAATAGTGTGACAATAAATGTAATGAGGACTCCATTGAGTGTGGATATTGTTTAGATGATAATATTCTTATTAAAACTCTTAGATTATGTTTTGTCGTATTTTACACAACTGTTTTATAATTAAGTTGTATTTGAATTTTGTACCATGTATTTGGCGACTCAAGATGGTTGATGTATACCTGTTTTGGGGGTGTCACAGTTGGTATCAAAGCTTAGGGATATGATCCCTGGCTGAGATGTGAGACAAGAACTAGGAGGGGAGAGACGGGGAATTCCTTCGCTAGTATAACCAACCTAAGTTTATTTGGTATTTATTTGGTCGGTTAGAGTATAAGGATAATATGTGACATGTCAATTAACTCTTGTTTTGTGGCCGTATTTGAAAATTGCATTCGAAAATGTTGAGATAAGAAATGAAGCACATGAGACCGTTGAGTCACCAACGATCAATACCTAGGATAATGTCCATCAGGATGGCAATAATCCTTAGGAAAATAACAACACTGACCAAATGATGAACGATGGAATGTTCAGAGGCTTTATGCAATTCATGCAACATCGGACGAGAGCAGCTCTTGTCCAAAATGTAGGTGGAAACATTGGAAACTCTCGGACGGTCACCGCTAAACAGTTCAAGGAGCTGGGACCACCAGAGTATATTGGAGAGCCAAAACCACTTAAGGCGGAGACGTGGATAAAGCAGATCACCAAGATATTTGATGTCTTGGGATGCTCTGAGGAGCAAAAGGTTTCCTTTGCCACCTTTTGTTGTTGAGGAGAGAGGGACTCATTGGTGGGAATCGGTAAAGCGTACTCAACCTGCCGCACTGAAGATGTCTTGGGAGAAGTTGTAAGAACTATTCAACGACAAGTACTTTCCCGAAAGTATTCGTCACATGAAAGAGGTAGAGTTCATCAAGTTGGAGCAGAACAATATGACCATGTCACAGTACGAAGCTAAGTTTGCTGAGTTATCCCGGTTTGCGTCTCACTTGGTTGATAATGAAGAGAGAATGACACGGATGTTTCTAAGAGGTTTGAAACTCGAGATACATCAATATCTAATTTCTTTTAAACTGTGTTTGTATTCAGATGTTGTAAATAAGGCTCAGTTATTGGAGCGCGATAACGAGTCAACCCAACCAAGAGAAAGTATGCAAAAATGATAATACCGGTGGTAGCGGTCATGTAGAAGCAGTGACAACAAACGTGGAGGGAATCAACATGCCAGAAATTGTAACCACTTCGGTGGTTATCATGGCCAAGACAATAAGAATGGACATTTCAAGAAGAGGAGATTCAATAATGATGGAAAGACATCAGCACCAACACCCGTTGTTAAGGAAGGAGAACGACCACCTATTTTATGTTACAAATGTGGAGGGGAAGGACACATCAGTCCAAACTACGCGATGCAGTCCAAAGCGTGTTACAATTGTGGAAAAGAAGGTCACCTAGCCCGATTTTGTCGTGCACCAAAGTCAAGTCCAGCTGGGATGGAGGCATCAATGGGTGTCCCAGACAAGACAAAACCGGTAGTTCAAGGGAGAGCGTTTGTCGTAACATCCCAAAAAGCGAGGAATCCGAACGATGTGATCACGGGTAAGCTAATCATAAACTCTAGTGAAGGTTATACTTTATTTGATACCGGTTCTACCCATTCTTTCATTTCTCCAACTTGCGCTCAACGTTTAAATTTGACTCTTGAGAAATTAGACTTTGATTTATCGGTTGAAACTCCGTTGGGAGAATCCTTCATTACATCCACTGTTTATAAGTCTTGTTTGATTCAAATCGGTAGCTGCATGTTACCTGTCGATCTTATTTCCATAAAAATACTTGCATTTGACGTGATTCTAGGGATTGATTGGTTAACTACTCATGTGAGACCCCAGATTTTATGAATAAAGATTTAATTTTCTCGAAATAATTTTTTTTATATTATGGTGTTGATTTGATGTAATGTTATAGTTGTGGGTAATATTTACAAATTTTGCAAAGTAATCAAGTGGTTATATAATATTCGATTGGTCGGGGAATATTCTTTTTATCGGGGAATATCCGTACGACGGTACAATCATTGGTGGACCTCGTAAAGAAATTATTGTCGAATTGAGAAAATGACAAAAATACTTTATGAAAATAACGGCGGATGTTTTACCGTTAACTATTGAAACACCCGGTGTTAAAAGTACAGTAATACGCGTGGTTGCATAGTAGCACACGGTATTGATTATTGATGCTTACGTGATAAGTCACTCAGTTTTGTTTTATTGGTATTATTAATGTAATAAAAATGTAATACTTTTATAAAGTTATTCTATAAATAGAATATATTATATTCTATTATGCATAGTGTTGAATAAGTGTTTGCATAGTATTTTTTGCATAGTAAATTTTTTTATATAAAAGTAATACTTTTATAAAGTTATTCTATAAATAGAATATATTATATTTTATAATGCATAGTGTTTGTATAGTGTCTACATAGTGTTTTGCATAGTAAAATCTTTTTATATAAAATAGATTACTTTTATAAAATTATCTGTTTTATTAGACAATAATTAGAATATATTATATTTTATTATGCATAGTGTTTGCATAGTTTCGTGATAGTGTTTTTGCATAGTAAAATCTTTTATAAAGTTATTCATTTTATTAGATTATAAATAGAATATATTATATTTTATTTAAAAGATTTTGCTTTAAATATGGACCGTTAGATTAAAGTAAATCAATCTGGACCATTCATGAGTTAGTTACTATGCAGTCCATTTTTCTATAAATAGAAGCTCATTCCTTCATTATTTCATACGAATTCACTGAAACTCTAGAGAGATAAACTATAGAGAGAAAGAAGAAAAGTATTCTGCTACTTTACTACTCATATATCCAGTACTCTTCTTCTTAAGGTAGAGAATATTATTTGTTGTACTCGTAGGGAGTATTATTTCTTTTGTATTCATGAAGAGAACTTCGTTATTCCATTCTTTATTATTACGTTGGAATAACCAGATATCGCCAGCTACCCTATACTTGGTGAAATTCTTCGTTATTCCATTCTTTATCATTATGTTGGAATAACTTCATCTATCGAAATACCGCACGCATGGTGATTTATTATTATTCGTTCTTTATTATTTCGTTGAAATATCACCGCTGCAAGGCGTTTACGCCTTGGGACCTGGTTCCATTATTTATTATTCGTCGGAATATATCTCATGCGGCGTTCACGTGGGACCGGTTCCATTATTTATTATTCATTGGGAATAACACGTTCGTGAAGTCTATCGCATTTGTGGTGAATCCTTCTGTTATTCCATTCTTTATTATTCTGTTAGAATAACCTTTCTATGTGGATTACCACATGCATGGTGAATGATCCTTTGTATTCATTCCTTATTAAATTGTGGAATGATCTGTATACGTGGAATTACCGCATGGCGGGTGAAGATCCATTTGCAGTTTCATATATTCTATTATACTCAGTTGGTTAAAGTTTTAACTTCTATACTCCATGAAATTAGTGGAATATCCTTGATATTTGCGCTTCATCAAGTATTTTTTCATGGAAATATTCTTATGAGCATTCTTGAATTTTACTCTACAAAGAAGTATCATGTTGACAATTTGGACGTTATTAGTTCCTGGATAATTTAATTCTTGAACTTATTTTATTGAATTCTTATATCATTATCATCATCCTCATGATTATATTATGTTGAAAGTCATCTGTGGCCTGTAGTGCATAGATGGACTTGGTATGATTATGACCAGGGATTATGCGGTGTAATCATGACCGTAATGTTACAAATGATGTTGAAAAAAGAAAGTCCACATTGGCCCGTAGTACATTGATGGAAAGTTTTTGGTATGATTATGGCTATGGATTCTCTTCGGCCAAGGGTGCAAAGATGAATTATTTTATGGCATGATCAGGACCGTTGATGAAAACATGATTATCTTTGGCCCGTAGTGCATGGGTAATTCATGGTCGTGATACTAAAGAATATCCTTGGCCTGTAGTGGGGATGATTTGATTATGTGTATTATTTATTAAGCTGAGTCTCAGCGATAAAAGTGATGAAAAACCTTTTAAATCATAGAAGATAGTAGATTTTATTCTCTACTTGACTCTTCTAATGTATTGCTTGTTCCGCTGCAGTTAAACTTGATGTTTGTTATATTGTATCAGTTTAACACTGTTTAAGGCTAATGATAATTTATTCTGCATTATCTTAGTCATAATATTTCTTATTGTGCTAGTTGAGCTCACCCTTTCTTTCACTGTTCTCTTCAGGAAATGAGAATATAGCTGGAACGAGTCGGGGAATGGAGTGATGGTCCTAGATGGTTCATTAGTAGTCCTCACTATTCTGTTAAATAGTGTGACAATAAATGTAATGAGGACTTATTCTGAGAGTGGAATTTGTCTAGAAGACAGTATTTGTATTTAAACTCACAGCTCTCTTGTTGTATAATTAAGTTGTATTTGAATTCTGTTCCATGTATCTGGCGACTCAAGATGGGTGATGTATACCTATTTTGGGGGCGTCACAGTTGGTATCAAAGCTTAGGGATATGATCCCTGGCTGAGATGTGAGATAAGAACTAGGAGGGGAGAGACGGGGAATTCCTTCGCTAGTATGACCTACCTAATTTTATTTGGTATTTAATTGGTCGGTCAGGGTATAGGGATAATATGTGATATTTTAATTAACCCTTGTTTTGTGGCAGTGTTTGAAAATGACATCCGAGAATGTTGAGAATAGCAATGGAGCACAGGAGACCGTTGATTCTCCACAGATCAATAATCAGGACAATGTACAATAGGATGACGATAATCCTCCTGTAAACAACAACACTGATCAATTGACGAACGACGGTATGTTTGGGAGCTTTTTAGAATTCATACAACATCAGGCGAATGAGGCTCCTATTTATAATGCAGGAGGAAACAATGGCAAACCACGGTTGGTCACCGCTAAGCAGTTCAAGGAGTTGGGACCACCGGAGTTTTTGGGAAAGCCAGAACCACTTAAGGCGGAGACGTGGTTAAAGCAGATCACCAAGATATTTGATGTCTTGGGATGCTCAGAAGAGCAAAAGATTTCCTTTGCCACCTTTATGTTGCGTGAAGAGGAAGATTACTGGTGGAAATCTGTAAAACGTACCCACACTGACGCACTCAAGATGTCTTGGGAGAAGTTCCAAGAGCTATTCAATGACAAGTACTTTCCCGAAAGCATTCGTCACATGAAGGAGGTGGAATTTATCAAGTTGAAGTAAAACAACATGACCGTGTCGCAGTACGAAGCCAAGTTTGCCAAGTTGTCCCGATTTGCGTCCCACTTGGTTGATAATGAAGAGAGAATGACACAGATGTTTTTAAGAGGTTTGAAGCCGGAGATACATCAATATCTTATTTCTTATAAACTGTGTTTGTTTTCAGATGCTGTGAATAGGGCCCAGTTATTGGAGCACTATAATGAGTCAACACAACCAAAAGGTAATGAGCAACAACACGATAATAATCATACTGGTGGCAATGGCCATCGGAACAATGATAACCATCGTGGGGGAAATTATCATGTCAAGAATGGTAACCACTTCGGTGGTAATCATGGCCAAGATAATAGAAGTGGAAATTTCAAGAAGAGAATGTTCAATAATGATGGAAAGACAACAGCACCAGCACCTATTTCAAAGGAAGAAGAACGACCACCGGTCGTATGTTTCAAATGTGGACAGGAGGGACACATCCATCCAAACTATACACAACAATCCAAAATGTGTTTTAATTGCGAAAGAGAAGGTCACCTAGCTCAATTTTTCGTATGGTGAAGTCAAGTCCAGCTGGGATAGTGATGCCAAAGGATGTCCCAGACAAGCCAAAGCCAGTAGTTTAAGAGAGAGCGTTTTTTTTTCGTGACGATGAACCTGAATAAAATTATCACAGGTATGTTAGTCATAAACTCTTGCGAAGTCTATACCGTGTTAGATACCGGTTCTACTCACTCTTTTATTTCAGCTAGTTGTGTTCAATGTTTGAAGTTAACTCTAGAGAAGTTAGACTTTGATATATCTGTTTAAACTTAGTTTGGTGAAACCTTCGTTACATCAACTATTTATAAATCTTGTTTAATTCAAATTGACACTTTCACGTTACGTGCCAATCTTATCTCATTGAAAATACTTGCCTTTGATGCGATTTTAGGAATCGATTGGTTAAATACCCATCATGTTTTTCGTAAGGTTGTTAGCTTTCATATTCCTAACCAACCTGTTATGCAAATTCAAGCAACCAAACCACTAAAGTCAATCATTATCATATAAAGCCATAAGTAAAGAGCCCTGGTCCTATCGTTGTTGACTTTCTTGTGTGTAATGCACCGAAGCCAGACTTTCTGTAGGCGACGTCGTGAATGACGATGGCAAGTTGATAGGTATCAATATGACGTACTATCCAAGTCTTGGATGAGGGTCACAGTTTTGAATGATATTTCTATTGTTAATAAATTTCCTGACGCATTCTTGAAGACTTCTTAGCCTACCCCTAGAGCGTGAAATTGAATTTTGTATTGACCCCAGTACAAAACCCATTTCTAAAACCCTCAAATATTTCTTCAACTAAAACGAATGTATAACGTGCCAAAGACGTTGACTCGAGCTGTTGAAGATTACGATCGTACTATTCAATATCATCGTGGGAGAGCGAACGTGGTAGCTGACGCATTGAGTAGAAGATCATATGCGTTTACAAGTGCGAATATACGAACCCACGTGAAGATAACGAATATACGAGTAGAATCGACTTTAATCGATAAAGTTAAAGTCGCTCATGCTACACACCCAGAGCTGATGAATGTGAAGAAGAAGGTTCAAGATGGTGTTATTCTAGAAGCAAGAATCGACGAAGAGTGGAAATCTCAACCCTCGATTTAATTGGCCCATTTGAAATCCTCGATGAAGTAGGAACTGTGGCTTATAGACTCTTTTTACCGCCAAGTATGTTGTGTGTTCAGAACATTTTTTTTTATATATCGAGGTTACGTAAATATGTGGACGACCCGAACAACATTATTAATTTAGAACTGGACGAGATAGCAGAAGATTTAACGTATGAGGAGACACGTGTTAACATCTTGGATAAGAAGGATCATATTCGACGCTCAAATGTTATACCTCAAGAGTTAGAATTTGAAATGAAGTCAAGGTATCCTCACCTGTTCGGCATACCAGGTACGTACGTAAATTTCGAGGGTGAAATTTTATAAGGAGGGGAGATTGTGAGACCCCAGATTTTATGAATAAAGATTTAATTTTCTCAAAATAATTTTTTTTTATATTATGGTGTTGATTTGATGTAATGTTATAGTTGTCGATAATATTTATAAATTTTGCAAAGTAAGCAAGTGGTTACATAATATTCGATTGGTCGGGAAATATTCTTTTTATCGGGGAATATCCGTACGACGGTACAATCATTGGTGGACCCCGCAAAGAAATTATTGTCAGATTAAGAAAACGATAAAAATACTTTATGAAAATAACAGCGGAAGTTTTACCGTTAACTGTTAAAATACCCGGTGTTAAAAGTATAGTAATACGCGTTGTTGCATAGTAGCACACGGTATTGATTATTGATGCTTACGTGATAAGTCATTCGGTTTTGTTTTATTGGTATTATTAATGTAATAAAATGAATACTTTTATAAAGTTATTCTATAAATAGAATATATTATATTCTATTATGCATAGTGTTTATAGTGTCTCTGATAGTGTTTTGTATAGTAAAATCTTTTTATATAAAATGTAATACTTTTATAAAGTTATTCTATAAATAGAATATATTATATTTTATTATGCATAGTGTTATAGATAGTATTTTGCATAGTAAAATCTTTTTTATATAAAATGTAATACTTTTATAAAGTTATCTGCTTTTATTGATAATAATTAGAATATATTATATTTTATTATGCATAGTGTTTGCATAGTGCCTGCATAGTAAAATCTTTTATAAAGTTATTCGTTTTATTAGATTATAAATAGAATATATATTATATTTTATTTAAAAGATTATGTTTTAAATATGGACCGTTAGATTAAAGTAAATCAATCTAAACCGTTCATGAGTTAGTTACTATGCAGTCCATTTTTCTATAAATAGAAGCTCATTCCTTCATTATTTCTTACGAATTCACTGAAACTCTAGAGAGATAAACTATATAGAGAAAGAAGAAAAGTATTCTACTACATCACTACTCATATATCCAGTACTCTTCTTCTTAAGGTAGGGAATATTATTTGTTGTACTCGTAGGGAGTATTATTTCTTTTGTATTCATGAAGAGAATTTCTGTTATTCAATTCTTTATTACGTTGAATAACCAGATATGTGAGCTACCCTATACTTGGTGAAATTCTTCTGTTATTCCATTTTTTATCATTATGTTGAATAACTTTGTCTATGCGAAGTACCGCATGTATAGTGATTTCTGTTATTATTCCGTTCTTTATTATTTTGTTGGAATATCCTCGTATGTGAGTTTACGTGGGACTGGTTCCATTATTTATTATTCGTTAGAATATCCCGTATACATGCAATGCGTTTTACGTGGGACTGGTTCCATTATTAATTATTCGTCGGGATATCCCGTCTCGAAAGGCGTTCTGTGGGACCGGGTTCCATTATTTATTATTTTGTTGGGAATAACCTGCCTGTATGCGTTTTATCGCATCGAGCGGATGGTGAATCCTACGTTATTCCATTCTTTATTATTCTGTTGGAATAACCTGTCTATGTGGATTACCACATGCATGGTGAATGACCCTTTGTATTCATTCCTTATTAAATTGTGGAATGATCTGTATACGTGGAATTACCGCATGGCGGGTGAAGATCCATTTCGATTTCATATATTCTATTATACTCAGTTGGTTAAAGTTTTAACTTCTATACTCCATGAAATTAGTGGAATATCCTTGATATTTGCGCTTCATCCAGTATCTTTTCATGGAAATATTTTTCTGAGCATTCTTGAATTTTACTCTACAAAGAAGTATCATGTTGACAATTTGGACGTTATTAGTTCCTGGATAATTTAATTCTTGAACTTATTTTATTAAATTCTTATATCATTGTCATCATCCTCATGTTTATATTATGTTAAAAGTCATTTGTGGCCTGTAGTGCATAGATGGACTTGGTATGATTATGACCAGGGATTATGCGGTGTAATCATGACCGTAATGTTATAAATGATGTGAAAAAAAAGTCCTCATTGGCCCGTAGTGCATTAATGGACAGTTTTTGGTATGATTATGGCTATGGATTCTCTTCGGCCAAGGGTGCAAAGATGAATTATTTTATGGCATGATCAAGACCGTTGATGAAAACATGATCATCTTTGGCCCGTAGTGCATGGATAATTCGTGGTCGTGATACTAAAGAATATCCTTGGCCTGTAGAGCAAGGATGATTTGATGATGTGGATTATTTATTAAGCTGAGTATCAACCATAAAATTGATGAGAAATCTTTTAAATCATAGAAGATAGTAGATTTTATTCTCTACTTGACTCTTCTAATGGAATGCTTGTTCCGCTGCAGTTAAACTTGATGTTTGTTATATTGTATCAGTTTAACACTGTTTAAGGCTAATAATAATTTATTCTGCATTATCTTTGTCATAATATTTTTGGGCTAGTTGAGCTCACCCTTTCTTTCACCGCTCTTCTCTGTGAAATGAGAATATAAATGAACGCTAGCCTGGAGAAACGGAGTGATGGTCCTAGATGGTGCATTAGTAGTCCTCACTATTCTGTTAAATAGTGTGACAATAAATGTAATGAGGACTTATTCTGAGAGTGGATATTGTCTAGAAGACAGTATTTGTATTAAAACTCACAGCTCTCTTGTTGTATAATTAAGTTGTATTTGAATTCTGTACCATGTATTCGGCGACTCAAAATGAGTGATGTATACCTATTTTGGGGGCGTCACAACTCATCATGCTAAAATGATTATTTTCGTAAGGTTGTTAGCTTTCATATTCCTAATCAACCTATTATGTGAATTCAAATGACCAAACCATTAAAATCAATCATGGTCATCTCAAGCCATAAAGCTATTCGTTTATTGAAAAACAGATGTCAAGCTTTCTTAGCTCAAGTCACAGATTTAATCAAAAATACGTCAGATTTGAATGATATTTCTATTGTTAATAAATTCCCTGACGTATTCCCCGAAGAACTTCCTGGCCTACTATAATACTCGGTAAAAATAAAAGATAAAAGATAAAAGATAAATATAATTATATAATAGAAGTGTAACTAATAAGTATTTATACATATCTAAAACCTATAAGGATAAGAAAAGTCATGCAAATTTAATAAACTTTTAATTTTAAAAAGTACTCTTTTACCTAGTAACCTATTTTGCAAAGGAATTACATATATTTAAATAACTATAGAGAAAGAAGAACGTAAAAATTTATTTGGCTTTGGAGTATTGCAGAACAGAGAAGAAGAAGAGAAGAAAAATTTAAAAGGTAAATTTTGGTGTGTGTGTGTGTATATATATATATATATATATATATATATTTATATCATATGTTATGAATCATGGCTGACTTGTTTGTAATTGTGTGAATCAATATATATATATATATATATATATATATATATATATATATATACTTATGAATCATGGCTACGGTTATATACTAATAAATATAACAAAATAATTCTAAACTAATAACATAAAATATTTGTTTTAATTTTAAAGTTATAGTTTCAATATTAAATATTTAAGTAATTATAATTTAGGAAAATCTTTATAATTCAGGTATATTAACTAAATATAAATTGAGTTAAAAATAAATAAATAATGAAATAAAAAAATATGTTTGAGGTAGGATATTTTACTCTAATGATTTCTTTTTGTTCTAAATTTATATTTAGGATTTGTTCGGCTAATATTTTCGTATTCGTAATATTGAGGTAAGTGGCTTTCTGAACTATTTAGTGTTTTTAAGGTTATCGTTACTTTTAAGTATGTCTTATTAATTATTCGGATGCCTAAATGTACAATTTCAAAATTCTTTATGTTTTATTTAAGGCTTCCATTTAAATTAAATAGTTATGTTCTTTTATTTCAAAATTCGAATCAAGTAATTATTTTCGAACTGTGGATGAGATTATATGATTTTGAACTGTGAAAAAGTATGGTTTATATTATCGATAATATTGAGAAAAGATTTTGAAATCCTTAGTCTGACTATGTATAGAACCCGTTATTGATTACGTTTAGTTCCGGAGCTAATATAGGACCTACTAAGGCGCACACCTTTTAGATGCCCTTTGGGGAGTGTGCATTTTTATAGATACCTTAGTAGGGTGCGTATCATAACGTTATCGAACTTTTGGGCTGTGTTACAGGGCTATTGTAACCTTAGTCGCTAAGGCTGTGGATTAAAAGAGATATGATATACTTTGAAATCATTTTTGAATTGTTTTAGTTTTGAAAGCTTTTGTACTATTGTTATTGAACAAAAATTTATTTTGAAAAAGTATTTTGCAAATTGTACTTGATTCGGCTAGATAGAGAAGATTGCTATTTGATAGGCTTCATCGCTCACCCCCTTACAGATTTTTACAGGTCCCGTCGTTGAAAGCTGAGCCTTTATTTGATACGCTTGGAATAATTGGAGTTTAGTTTTAGATGTTTTTCTTGTGTTGATGGATTTTGATAAAACTCTTAGTTTCGAGGAGCTGCGTCTCCATTATTTGAATGTGCTATTTATTAGTATTTCATTTGGATTGATTTAAAATATATTTATTGTTAGATTTTAAGTTGAGATTATTGTTAAGTTATTTTGTTTGGGCTGCACGTTATTGATATTGTTGCCTTGGGGGCCTGTGGACTTGCAGCGTGTAGCACTTTGGGCCTATATCGGGTTCGGGGTGTTACACATATCCCAGGAGCGTGAAATCGAGTTTGGTATCGACCTAGAACCTGGTATAAAACCCATTTCTAAAGCCCCATATCGAATGGCTCCTATTGAACTTTAGGAGTTAAAAACCCAACTACAGGAATAGTTAGACATCGGTTTCATTCGTCCTAGTACGTCTCCTTGGGGTGCTCATGTTCTATTCGTGAAGAAGAAAGATGGAAGTATGCGACTTTGTATTGATTATCGGGAGTTGAATCATGTCACCATCAAAAATAGGTACCCATTGCCTCGCATTGATGACCTATTTGACCAGTTGCAAGGAGCAAAATTCTTTACAAAGATTGGCCTTCGTTCGGGATATCATCATTTGAATATTAAAATTGATGACATTCCAAAGACTACTTTTAGAACTCGGTACGGGCATTATGAATTCCTAGTCATGTCTTTTGGATTGACTAACGCTCCTGCTGCTTTCATGGACATGATGAACCGAGTATTCAAAGAATATTTGGATCAATTTGTGGTCGTCTTTATTGATGACATCCTCATATACTCCAAAACCCGTGAAGACCATGAGCAACACTTGAGGCTGATACTCAAAAAGCTTCGTAAAAACAAGCTATATGCCACGTTGAAGAAATGCGAGTTCTGGATTGATGAAGTTGCATTCCTTGGGCACGTGATATCAAATCATGGAATATCTGTTGACCCAGCGAAGATTGAAGCAATTCAAAGCTGGGAGCAACAAAAATTAGTGACCAAAGTATGTAGCTTTCTCGGCTTAGCTGGTTATTATCGGAGATTCATGGAAGGATTTTCTCGAATCGCTACTCCATTAACTCAGCTGACTCGAAAAGATACAAAGTTCGATTGGAGCGAGGAATGTGAGAAGAGTTTTTAAGAACTCAAGAGAAGACTCATTTCAGCACCTGTTCTGACAATACCATCTAGCTCGGAGGGATTTGTCATTTACAGTAATGCTTTGTGACACCCCCAAATCTGGGTTACCTAACCCCCGAGTTTCGTATTCACGATCCACAATATAATAACATCTAACTACCCATTTAAATATAAATAGGAATACATAACTCATTAACATATGTTGTTAATACATAATTCCCAGGTCCACTAACCTTAACATTACAGAAATACCCCTTAGATATACAAAAAGGGTTTACAATACAATACAACATAATAATAATATTATTCATTATACTACTCCAGCATCTTGTCTTTGCCTTTGTTCTTCTTCGATCCGTTGGCCTCTTCGATTCTAACTGATAAGTTTTATATATAGCAAGGGTGAGAAACAAGTTTTCCCCGTAAGTTAAGACATACAATAAATGTATACGAATCAATAAGAACAGACTATCTATTTTGATAGAATGAAACCAAAGTTCGGGGAACTTTAAAATAGCTGAACAAATCGTTAATCAATAACAAGTCTTCTCGTATTCTAGGCAACACAATAATTTGATAATGAAAGAGTACAACGCTTTCAAAGTTTCTGCGATATTCTAATGAATAATCAAGAATCAATTCTACGCAATTACAAAGTGAAATGTTTTCCAGATTTATGCTGAGTGATCGCACTAGATCTAGAACTTCTTTTATCGGGTATCTATCAAAGATTTACTTCGATACATACGCATGGGTATCAAATAACCAAAAAAAGATTAAATCATACCCCTCTGCAAGTACTTAGAGCCGGCCAACTCCTTGTACCCTATATTATGCATAATACTTAACAGTGCGGAATGGTCGAATATACGACCTAAAATGTTCCCTTTATATAAAAGGTTGTTCTTCTTAGTCTCAGAATCAAGATTTTGATTTAACAACAAAATACTGTGATTTCAAATTCTAGTTACTTCTTGATCTAGCCGAAATAATTGGCATCGATCTGTCAATAATAATTGAATTCTTTTCTCGAACCTATCAACTTTTAACAAATGTTCGTCTAGTCCAGAATAATTGGCTAAGACATTTCTCAACATAATTCGACAATAAACATGAATTATCTGTACTGTCGATATTAGCTTCTATGAATTTAAATATCCAACAACAGTTATTCTACGAATATATTTTCAGAATCAGTAATTCAATTTGATTTATTAAATATGCACTAACTGCGAATAATCAACAATAAATCCATGGACATGGTATAATTAGCAATAATCAACCACTATAATAATTGAATGAATATAACTCAAGGTTAAGTTAAGAAACTTGCCTTCTCTGCTGATTACTGCTACACAATATAATTAACTGCGTTCGTAAGACCTATAATCAACAATGTCGGTCTCACAATTAGCACAATAATTTATAACACGTAACATTATATTCTACAGTCAAACTTCTCCTAGGCACATTATCACATCAGTGTTTATAACCTATATAAACACTTATCCAATCTAACTATTTCGATCTGGTTGGACTTCGGTCCATTCTCGGTGTTCTGGTCACTTTATCCGACAATTAACACATTAATTGTCAATTAAACTTGGTCTCTAAGCTTCAATATAATTTTAGATAAGTCAAATATAATTTATAATATTTTTTGGAAGCTTTTAATAATTTATAAACAATTATTATAATTTATAATAATTTTTCAAACACTTAAATCATTTTTAAATGATTTAATTATCAAATAATCATATTATCATTAATATTTAATAATATAAAAATATTAATGTTATACTTGTCAAAATATTAAAGTTATTATTAATAACTTAAAATATTTTTAAATCATCATTATTCTACTTAAATGATTTTTAAAATAATTAAAATCATTTTAAATCATCACAATTAATATTTAAATATTAATGAAATTATTATCAAAATATTAAAAGTCATTAATTATAACTTCAAATATTTTTAAAACATTTATCTCATTTTTAAATCAATAAAATTATTTTTAATTCCTTTATTTAATATAATAATTAAATAAATCTAATATCATTAATATTAATTTATTAATGATAATTCTCCAAAAATATTGAAAATAATATTTATAATTCCAAATATTTTCTAACACTTTATTCTCATTTAAAATGATTTTTAAATCAATAAAATCATTTTTATCTTATTTATTTAATTTAATAATTAAATAAATCTAATATCATTAATATTAATTTATTAATCAAAATTCTTCAAAAATATTAAAAGTTATATTTTATAACTCAAAATATTTTTAATTACATTATTCTTATTTAAAATGATTTTTTATAATATTAAATCATTTTTCTCTAATTTATTTAATATACTAATTAAATAAATTAAATATCATTAATATTCAAATAATTATAATTATTAATGAAAAATATTCCAAATAGTCAGAAAGTATTTTTCATAATTTAAAATAATTTTTAAAACCATTTTTGGTAATTTTTATAATTTAATTCTATTTCTAAATAATTTCCGAAATATTCAGAAATTAGAAAATAATAAAACTGTCGCTAAAGCCCTTTAGCGACACAAAGCGTTGTTGTTGGTGTTCTTGAGCTCAAGAACACTGACAACTTCGTGTTTAAGAGTCATCGTTTGACCACGATTGATTCTCTGTGTAATAATGTTCTGGCTAGATTGAAATGTGGTCGTGTAGTTCTTATGACAGACTACAACATCAAACCTACATCGTGATCATACAACCAAAGAACACGAAGATCTGATCTTCCAAACCTTCTGTCAGACCGAATCTGGGTTTTCTGGGTAGCCCAGAAACCCAACAGATTCGAGAGTCTATTTTGGGGCTCGATTAATATAGTGTTCTGGTAATATCTTAATTGGTTTCTTGGTTCGTACTCGTAGTATACATAACAAGGAACAACACTAACTCCACAGATCAAATAAACAACAACAAAATCACAAGTTATAGCTTGGTCAAAGTCTGTCAGAAACACTGCTTCAACCGTTTCTTGGTTTTCCAGAAAAATCAATCCGTGACCGTGGGGCCGGGTTTGACCACTCACTATGTTCGATCACTTGATGTTTTAAGAGATCTAAAGGCAAGAATATATAGTCAACATTACAGACTACAACATGGTTACCATAACATTATCATATCACATAAACAATGTCAACTCCAGGCCTTGTAAAAATTTGTCAAACGCCATATTACACTTTCTGGGTTTCCCAGAAAGTTCATGGTCAACGGTGTTTGACCATGAATAAAATGAAATCTGGACATCATATAACTGTTATTTCAATTACAGAACAAAGAACTCCTACCAGACTACGGATCCAAAACATCAAACAACAAAAAGCATAAATACACAACGATCTACATCCACTGACATAAGCTTGTCAGACAACGTTAACTGTTCTTGAGCAGTTTTTGAAAACTTCATTTTTAAAGCCATTTGATGCTATGGATCCATGATGGATCATGATAGATCAACTAAAAACATTATATAACACTTATAAAATCACAAAAACAAAAATGTTGCCCAAGCATTCAAGATCAAAAGTGAATTAGGGTTATACCTCTTCTTAAATATGCTTTGATCTTAGATCTCCTTAGTTGTTTTTGGTGTTCTAGTAACTGATTATATGACTGATTTACTTGATAAATTCGGACCTTCTAGTGAGAGAGGGAGTTGGTAAGAGCAATAGAGAAAATAAGCTAAATGCATTAACTTTCTCTCTCTAAATCTCTTATATATTGCTTATATGTTGCTTGGATATGCAATTTTCGGCTGAGTTGTTTATATTTTGTGTAACCAAAGTCAACTTAGTGGTTCGACAACTAAAGTTTCTAGCAATAATACAAGTTAGCTAATTAAAGAATATAAAAAGGGCATTTTGGTCATTTACAAAATAAATTTAATGGCATACTTGGAATTTGTACAAACCCTTAGGGTTTAACCCTTAGGTTTTAACCCTTAGGGTGTAACCCTAAGGTTCTAACCCTTACGTTTTAAATACTCCAATTCTAGAATTTTCTAATTAGGGTTTAAAAATAGAAAATTAAGAATTTCAAAAATGTAATTAGGGTTTTAAATAGAAATTAATATTTCTAAAGTATAATTAGGGTTTCCTAATTATATTAACACATACTAATCACTTTTGGCTTGCTAATTAGGATTAGGGTTTCCTAATTAGGGTTTTAGAATTCTCGAATATGAAATTAGGGTTTCTCGACTTTCAATTAGGGTTTCTAACTGTACGTTAGGGTTTCTAATCTTGAGATTAAGGTTTTTAATCTCTTATTAGGGTTTATAATTTTAAACCTTATCCTGATCAATCATTGATAAAAAAAAATTCTAAACAATACACACGTGTACTAATTAATATAATTATTTTAATTATATTTTCTATCGAATCCATTTCCAGAAATTAGGGTTAGGGTTTCTAATCTTGTTAAGCACAACTCTACTCTAAATTTATTAGTCAATATACAAATTGACATTGTCGAGACTCGTATCACAGATACTTGTCACAAAATTAATAATCAATATTAATATTAAATAAAAAAAATTTATTCGTAAAATTTTGAATATTTGAAATCTCGGGTTATCACATTCACCCCTCCTTAAAAGGATTTCATCCTCGGAATCACCGCTTTCTTATTCTCTACAATCTTTTAAAGTTGTATCATCAATTCGTTTTTATCAACACAATATTAATTTGTGTTTCAAATTATAACATGTGACTTGAATCTATAATAGAAAATAGTTCACAGTATATCTGACTCATATTACTCACGTAATTTAAATTCTTGCTTAAATTGTTTCGCCGCCACCTCCCGAGTAGCCATCAGTATCCTGCTACCGCCATATTGAATGTACTTGGCGGTTGGTCTTCCGGTCGCGAGTCCTCGAATTGCCAAGGTTCCGCCACCGGGTCCCTTGTTGCCACTTTCCTTCTCCGCATTCTTCTTCAGACAGTTCTGAACCAGATGATTAGTCGATCCACAGGCAAAACAACCTTGTATCTTCTTTGGATTGGGACAATTGGGCGACATGTACCCCACTTGTCCGCAATTGTAACAGACTCCCTTCTTCTTCAGGATGGAGATAGAGTTAAAAACTCTAGGGACCCATGTGATGATGGCGAATATACGAGTTGAACCGACTTTAATTGATAAAGTTAAAGCTACTGAAGCTACAGACCTGGAGCCGATGCGTATGAGGAAGAAAGTACAAGAATGTGCTATGCCGGAAGCAAGAATCGATGAAGAAGGAATACTTCGAGTCAACTCCAGACTTTGTGTTCCTAACGACCCTGATTTAAAGTATAAAATCATGATGGAGGCACACAACACACCGTTTGCAATTCATCATGGGAGTACCAAAATGTATCATTATCTTCGATGTGACGAACTAGATTTTGTAAAATTAATTTTAATATTTATTGAATTAAATAAATAATTTTTGATGATTTAATTATTTGATTAAATAATTATTTGATGCAATTGTGGTAGATTAATTTAATTATGTGTTACATTTATTAAATTAATGTAGAGAACAATTATTATTCAAATATGTAATTATGTGAGCTTATTGAATTAAATGAAATATTTAATCAAGCATGATGTTATTTTAATTAATTTAATTATTAATTAGAGAGTTAATAATTTGACATTATTTATTAATGAGAAATTAATTATATGACTATGTGAATTTATGAGAAATTATTATATGTTATTTAATTAATTTAAATAAGATATTTGAATTGGGTGTGACATGAATTAAACTATATGATAAAGCCTTATTAAATTAAATGGTTTTGTAATTTATTAAAGCTAGCCAAACAAGGCCTTAGTGGGAGTTGATTTCAGTTACCCATGTTTGGGTTAACTGACCATTATGCGCGTCAGTGCTTTATTATATTATACGTATTCTCCTTTTTCTCTTATTATTTTCTAAGTCTGGAAAAGCACAGAGGGAGAGTGTTTGAGAAATTCAAAGAGAAAATTATATCTGTTAAAGAGAAATTATGAGTGTGTAATCAACAGGTAATTGGGAAAGGATCATCATTGATCACCTCTTTTAAATTATACTCTGGGTAATTTCTCCAAACCCAATTTCTATTTTACGTTGTTTGAGTTTTACAAAAATGGCTTTCACAGTTTTCTATAAAGTCTCTATGATGGGAAATTGTAAGGCTTATGTGCATATATAGGTTAAGATGTTATCAAATTGTATTTCATTATATATATTATATAAACCATATCATCAAATTCATGAAAACGTGTCGTATATGATTTCTGCAAAATTTCAGAATTTGGGTTATGGCCATATGGCCTTATACGTGATATTTCATGTGTTGATCGTATATTATCCCTAAATTTTATACTCGTACGTTGTTATGCATGTTGATGCGAAGAGACCAAAGTTTAAATAAACGGATTCGGTGTTATAACGAATCCGTAGTGACAATTTTCATGTTTTATTTTCAAAACCTTCAAGAACATCAAAGTTAGTGAAATTCACATATTTTAGTTCTGTGATTATGTGTTTTAATGGGTTAAAACCATTCTATAAATGTTGGGTTATGTTTTTGCATGAATTATAACATGTGGGTATGATTAATTTAATGTAGTAGTAATTTAATTGGAGTTTTTGGGCTGTGTTCTTCAATTTTTGCGAATTGCAGAACAGTTTCTTGTTCACATGGCATGGCGCTTGATCTCATGCCTTATGGCCCGCTCTAGCAATAGCATCAGTCTCAAGTCTCAAGAATACATGTATATGTAACAGCATATGAATACTATATATTAAAAGTGAAATAGCAAATACCACTCTACAAAATGTCCAGAAATGAGATATTTTTAATGTTCAAGTCTAGCAATGTGATAGCAACTTGATTTAAAGAACATAGAGATATGTTAAAAATATAATGAGATGATAAAATAGATGTTTAACATGTAAATAACATAATTGCATGTGGATTGAATTATTGAATACATAATTAGCTTGTTATTCATGAAGTGTGAATTATGTGACAAAGTGGTAATTTGACTAAGTATAGTCAATATTTGAATTAGGCAAAAGAATGAGTTTATGATGATTAGTTAAGTTATAATTAACTGGTATTGTGAATGTAAATGGTATGTAGGATTTAATTCAAGGAACGTGTTTTATTAAAGTGTAATCTACGCACGAGGAAAGTTTCCTTACCCTACTTGTCATTATTGTTCAAGTTTATTATTTACTTCGAGTAAATTATCATTACTAATATTCAAGTCGAATTATTATATTAAAGATTGATTATCTTTCCAAAGCATGATTCAGTTATACAATAATTATTCTATTGTATACTTTTTGAGATTATTATTCAAATTGAATATCATTATTGTTGAACCTTATTAGACTAGTGAACTTTATTGATTCAACTAGTCCTTAGTTGATGAACATTCTAAATTTCAGAACCCTTATTAAATTATCCAAACCAAACTTCCTTTGGTGCGGACTCAAATGTCAAACTTAGATGAACAACCCTGCAAAGGGATTTACTTATGCGTTAGCGTTAAGATATTGTGCACAGTATGTACTAAGGGTTGATCCCCCTAAGTACGAGTAAAAAGGTCCATAGTCTTATGAATGTTAAATATTTCAAGTATAACCCTTGATAACCTAGGACATAGTTCAAGGTCTTATGACCCTCAGAAATCTTTTGATTCTTGTTATTCATTCTTGATTCAAAAGTTGAGCTTTTATTTCAGAAGTTATTATTTCTCTCGCATGTTATTATTCATTGTTATATTGTTATACTTGTGGGCAATCGAGCTCACTCTTGCTTAATAATAACATTGCAGTTAAGAACAAAAAAACCGACGAACCTTCAACTAGTAAAGGCAAGGGCAAGGTTAACAAATGTTGAAGACTTGTTATTTTTATTAGATGATGTATTTATGCTTAAGACTTAAGTTAATGATGTTGTTTAAGACTTATTTGTTAATGATTCCGCACAGATGTTTAAGGTTAGTTTAACCTGGGATTGTATTATTATTATTCGGATGTGGTAACCCTTAAGGGGAAGATTTTTATTCTATCTATTGCATGACTTGCATTTATTATGGGTAGATAGATAAATGATATTTGTACAGTGAACACCAAATCTAGGGGAATCGAAGTTCCCGAATTTGGGGGTGTCACATTTGACATACATTTTGGTGGAGCAATATGAAGAGAGAGAGAGAGCGGAGTTTATCTCAAGGTGTTTAACTTGTCAACGAGTCAAGGTGGAGCATGAAGTACCAAAAGGTCCATTGCAACCACTTAAAATTCCAGAATGGAAGTGGGAGCACATTACCATGGATTTCATTACTGGTATTCCCAAGGTTTCTCAAGGCATAGATGCGTAAATTGGTTTAACCCAAATAAGGCTTAAATATATTAAGTCTTTAATTTTTAAAGAGTTTTGCCAAACGGAGCCTTATGGCTTTTGGATTTTTAAATTTTGAATAATAATAATATAAATAAAATTAATTAATTAATAAATAAAAGGTATTTATAATCTATACGTTTATTTAGTCTGTAACTGATATACTTAATATGCGAGTTATGGCCATATAGGTTTATTTTATTTTACGCATAATGGGTTATTAGCTTGGTTATTCGCTAAATTGAGAATTTCAGAGAGAATTGAGCGAGAATGAGAGAAATTCTGTGATTTCAAAGAAATTTCAATGGCGTTAGTAAGGATTATCAAGCTAATTAAAGGTATTATTCATAGCTTTAATATTATACATATATGAGTTTTACGACAACAATTTTTATACTTTGTGAATTTCATATGTTTAGAATTGTTATTATACAATTAAATTATGATGATTTTATGTGTTTGAGATGTGAGAACTAGTGTTTTAAACAAGGAATTTGTATGCTAATTACAGTTAAAAGTAGAAAAATAATGACAGTGTTTATATTTTTTATATGGCTTGTAAAAGTATCAATTTTAGTGGTTAATTTGTATGTTAATCTGTAAATTGAGTCTTGTTTATGTTACTTCATTAAGAAATGAAGAAAACGTAGTTTGAACGAAGTGATTTGGTGAAGAATTGTAATCACAGTGATGATTTTTGTAAAAGATGTCAAAAATGGAGTTTTCATATGAAAATATGGAATTTGAGAAATTAAACTAGTTTAAGTTGTTATTAAATTGTTCTAATTTATTGAATATGTTAGCAAAAATGTTTGTAATAGTTTTATACCAATTGTATGCGTTAATTTCACTGTTTTGTGGGTGAAATTCGTGTTAGTTGGGGTAAAAACGACAACTGTTAATGGTTGTTTACGGTTTATCTCACAAGACAATCAACATTATTGCTACCGGTGCTAAGGCTAAAAAGCTGCAATTTGCAGGTTCCAAGCTTGTGTATGGCGCAGCTGCGCCATACCCTGATCTGTGATATTGGCTTCTGCTACTGTAGTAGACCCTTGGATACCCTTATAACTTAGTCTAAGGTTATGTTAATGTGTCAAAATGTAGTAAGAAGGTTAAAACAGAACCGTGATATGTAATTGATAAATTCAAAGTTGTAAACATGATTAGTAAGTTACGAACGCATTATGTTGTGGTTTATTGAACACGAGGATTAGTAAATAAGTGTTGTGAATGTTAACACTTGGAAATTTTGATATTTATGAAGTGATGTAAGACTTGTATTGTAATAGCAAGTCTAACTAGAAAAGAGTGTTATTTTGATACGTGAATGTTAGTATATCTAATAGATATTGTGGTTCTAATACTATGTGTAGGTGAACGTGAGTTTTAATATTATAGCTTACGCTTGAGGCAAGTTTCTAAACCTTACCTCTTTACTTCGAGCAAGTTACTTACTTTAAAACTTGGATTAAACAAATTCTTTTATTCTTAATATTTATTCGAGCAAGTATTGTTCAAATAAATATTGTTCAAGCAAGGTATGTTATAGTTATTCAATATTTATACTCTTAGATTATTCCTAAAGCATAACTTTAATATACAATGTTAATTCACTTATGAGTTATTCCATAGCATAATGTGATTACCTTTTATTCAACTAATCCTTAGTTGATGTTCGTTGAATTCCAAATTACCTTGAAATGTATCCAAACCAAACTTACTTTGGTGCGGACTTGTAATCTAAATACTGAGATGAACAACCCTATTATTAGGGGTTTACGCTTAGCGTTGAAATGTTTGTGCACAATACATTGTATGAAGGGCAGATCCCCCTAAGTACGTGGAGTCCTTATAGTCTTATGGATGTTAAAGTTTAAGTTGAAAGAGTACTTATAATTGTGGACATGGTTCGTGGTCATTAGACCCTCAGTTGTATAATTCAGAATGTTAATAAAACATATTGTACAGTTCTATTAAGACTATTATTTGGGAGTTAATGTAAAGTTTTATTCAATTTCATTTCAAGTTAGCCTTATTTGCTCACTCTTGATTATATAAATATTACAGCTAAAATTGAGAAGGTCGACGTACCTAGCACCAGTAAGGGAAAGGGAAAGATGAACAAGTATTGAAGACTTGTAATTATTTTGATATTTTAGTATTAGACTTTAGTTTGAATGATTGTAATAAAGATTATTTATTTTCCGCATTTGAATGATTGTATGTAAAGGTTAGATAACCTGGGATATTTTATTAATGTAATCCCTTAAGGGAAGGTTTATCATTCAATTTTTATTATGATTGGGTAGTTAGATATATGTTTTATTTAAGTGAACACCAAATTTTGAGGTAGTGAAGTACCGGGCTTTGCGGGTGTCATAACATATGATTCGAAGTTGCCTTGCATGATTAGGTTGGCATGACATGGATTTGAAGAAAGCAATGAAGCACATGAGATCGTGGAGTCACCACAGATTAATACCCAGGATAATGTGCAACAGGAAGACAATAATCCTCAGGCGTAGTCTATCCTTGTAATTTAACCAACACTTTTGAATCCTATTACTGTGTATTATATGTATAGGATGCTCATTAGTTATATAAACTCATATAGGTAAGTTTAAATGTACACATAGACGTCTAACTTAATCGTAAACTTTTTACATATACTTGCATACATAACACACCTCAGTTTGCAAGATGTCATGAAGTCAAGCATTATAGCTTCTAATCATTGTTTTATCATTCGCATTCATCTTTTAAACTTATTATTTTGAAAGTTTATAATTGCTCATTAAACATCCAACTCTACCATTTAGCATGCCTCTTATCACATTGGAATGTATACTAGTCATATAATATAAGTTAAAGTAACCATATAAGCATGCTTCAAACATCAAATCAAAAAAAGAAATTATTCTAGATCGCAGATCAAGCAATTGCTATTGCTGCTCAGCTTAAATCGACGTAAACTGCAATGCTTATCCCCTTGCTAGACAAAGGTTTAGCTTTGCACTTTCTGTTTCTGTTCCACTCTAACATACCACTACACTTATACTTTAATATACGTGCACGTTAGAAGCTTTCATATAACACATGACCATTCTTGAGTTCATCTTTACAAGTTCTTAGTTTATGACTTTCCATGGAATTAAAGCTTAAAAGGTCATACAACCACCACACTTTATAACTTTGGCCATATGTCTACATAACGATGTCATGCATTCTGTTAATACTCATGCTTATAGTATTCATATTGCTTATTCACAATTATCACTGTTTAATACTTTCAATCATGCTTTAAACTCATGTTTGGTTTAGTTATCATCATGTTCAATACATATAGATCATATATATGGATATTATAGACATAACATGACATCTTAACCCTTTAGAATCTAGATATTCATGTTATGCAACTAGATTTTGAAAATATGTTCAAGTTTACTTTTGAAACCATTTTAAACTTGAACAATGCAATTTAACACATACAAGACAACTTTAAGGCTCTAATCATATGTAGTCAAGTCATGTTAACATGTTGGCAAGATCAGAATGTAAATCATGTAGTAGTCATGCATGTTAGCTTACTATATTAAGCTTTATCTTGAAAAACTTCTCTAACACAAAGCCTAATAAGGTGGTCATGAACAAAGGAACTATGAATCATATGTCACGCTCATTTATGTGCAAAATCAGTCATGTGTGTAAACTATTAAGCTCAAAATCTGCAAAACATGAACTTTAACAAAGTTTGTTTTCAAACCTTAAAGTCCTTGTTAAAGATCTTCTACTAAATCATGTTGGACACTTCATACTACATAAGAGAACCTTATACCTCATGCTATACCCCTTTTAGATATATATATATATATATATATATATATATATATATATATATAAGTCATGGTATCAATTTCACAACATGTAGCATAACATAAGTCAGAAACTGATTTTGAGGTACGGCGCAGCTGCGCTGCACCCTAGTACAAACAGGGCGCAACTGCACCACGTCGAGTTTAGAAGTAGTAAGCAGACTCTATTTTGCAGAGTATTACCCAACATTATTTTCAACGATTCAAACATTTTCAAACTATTATTAAAGAGTTCATACATGTTAGTAAACTTCTTAAACACATTATAACATGTTAATTCATATCAATTGACATATGAATTCAAGAATTTTCAAGAACTAAACTAGACCCATTTTGTAAGACCCCAACTTTTATGAATAAAAATGAATTTTCTATAAATTTCATTTTTGAATATTAAGGTGTGAATTTGCTATAATGTTATAGTTGTGGGTAATATTTATAAATTTTGCAAAGTAAGCAAGTTGTTATATAATATTCGATTGGTCGGGGAATATTCATTTTAACAGAAAATATTCGTACAACGGAACAATCATTGGTGGACCCCACAACAGAATTATTGTTGGAGTTAGAAAACGATAAAATTATCTTTTTATAAAAATAACTGCAGAAGTTTTACCATTAACTGTTGAAACACCCGGTGTTAAAAATACAAGATGTCTGGCGTGGCATGCATAGTAGCACACGGTATTGATTATTGATGCTAACGTGAGAAGTCACTATTCACTTGGTATTATTCATTCGAAAATATATTTCTTTTTTTGGTCAAATCATTTTGGGTACAATATTATTCCATGAGGAGATGTGATAATTTTTCAGACAATTGGTTGAAATTATAATAGTAAATCAATATGGATCGTTGGTTTAAAGTTTTAATAGTAAATCAATATGGATCGCTGGTTTAAAGTTTTAATAGTAAATCAGTTTGGACTGTTACTTTAAGTTTTAATAGTAAATTAATATGGACCGTCCGTTTTAAAGTAAATCAATCTGGACCATTCATGAATTAGTTACTATTCAGTCCATTCTCCTATAAATAGAAGCTCATTCCTTCAGTATTTCTTACGAATTCACTAAAACTCTAGAGAGAAAAATTATAGAGAGAAAGAAGAAGAGAAGTATGCTACCTCACTTTTCCAATATCCAGTTTCTTCTAAGGTAAGGGGTATTATTCTTTCGTATTCATGAAGAGAGATATTTTTTTTCAATACTCGTAAGGGTTGTTATTCCATTCTTTATTATTCTGTTGGAATAACCTGTCTGTGCGGTCTATCACATGCTTGGTGAATTTTATTGTTATTCCATTCTTTATTATTCTGTTGAAATATCCTGTCTGTGCGGATTACGCATGACCTGGTTTCATTCTTTATTATTCTGTTGTAATATTGATAAGTAGGTTTTATACCTACTTATCCGGTATCTGTTAATTGAATTATTTGCTTAATCTCATGTTTCTTAGTTACTTTTCATGCATTTTGTGTTCGTTTTGTAGATTATATGCTTAGGAGTTGAAATCGCAAAGAATTGGTATGAAAACGCAAAGAAAAGCAATCCGGACATCGTTTGGGCTTTTATGTTTATTTCATGTTCTTGGCTTGGTACTTGGATTACATTTTAGAGCTTCTTCTTTGCTTTCCGTAACAACTTGAATCATTCTAATTGGAGTTCGGATGCAAGAGTTATGACATTTGTACCAACGGACGTCGAACGACACTGTTTTGGGTGGTCATTTACATAGCAGCCACTTCAGAGCCACTTTCAACATTGCTCCAATCCTTATTTCGAAAACCTCAAAGCATAAAAGTTGTAGATCTACGTCTCCTCTTTCCGAAACATCTTGAATCATCAAAATTTGAGTTCAGACGAAGAAGTTATGGCCATTTTCCCAAAGGACATCAGAGTAGAAAATATTTCTTCACAAAACCATCGCCGGGGTGGGCGTACCAGCTCCAAAGCAGGCCCCTAGCCCGCGGCTTTAAGACCCCAAATTATTAATAAATAAAATTTAATTTCTCTATTTATTATTTGGAAATAGTAAGGGTTGATTTGATTAATGTGGTTAGTTATGGGTAAAATGCGCAAATATTTTAAATAAGCAAGTGGTTATAAAATATTCATTGTTGTCGGGGAATATTTGTTTGGTCGTGGAATATTATTACTGTCGGAGAATATTATTATTTATGACATAGTATAACAATATGTGTGGGCCCCATAACGGAAAGCGATTGGATGAAGAAAATGACAAGTATGAGTTTTTATAAATAACGACGTAGTTATTACCGTTAACACTGTTAGAATACCCGGTGGTTAAAATACAATAATACACGTTGTTGCACAGTAGCACATGGTATTGTACCAATTATTGATTCTTACGTAAGAAGGCACTACTGAATTATTGTTCTGATAATTCTTTATTCAAAGATTTTATTTTATTGATTCAATAATTCTTTGCGTTGATATTTTATATTACCATTGTTTTAATAATAATCACTACTACACGATATTTTCCATTATCGTAGCAATAATTCATATTATCCGAATAATATTATTAGATAACATTATTGGTAATGTCTAGAAAGTTCATCTAAGGAGAGGTTTGGTCACCTAATTGCGCGCCAAGAAGGAGAAATTCTTATTGGAAAGCCCCTCTCTTCCAGGAACTACTTGGTTGTAAGTATTGTGATTACGTAATATTATTTATGAATAATTAATTATTGATTTATATGATGAGGAAAATATTGATTTTATGTGGATATAGATGGAGAAAATTTTTAAAGTGACAATTGTTAAAAATTGATATTTTATCTTATCTGATAAAATAATATTTTATTATATTATATAATAATGGTGATATTTTTACAATGAATGTGGGATATATGAGTATACGAGGAGGAAGAGTATTTTTGTTGCATTAAATGATTAACACATGTTTTGTGTGTCGGTGGATCCCATTTCTTGACTGAAATTTGATTATAGCCTGCAAAATCGTCCGTTTGTGAATTTCGGTCAATTTCTGTTTGGAATTTGGAAAAATGTTCTTCTGCAAAGTTGTAGAGAATAGAATTTCCAATGGAAAGGACATGAGGTTCAAATTTTTTTGACAAAAGGGCTTTTTATTTTGAATTATTGAAGTTCCGGATTAATTGATTATTATTTTGTTGGAGTTTTAAATAACTTTTATATGAAAAACTTTTTTGTTATTTTTGGCACATGTGTGACTGAAGTTTGGACTAAATTGGGGTGTGTAGGAATTTAATATATATATATATATATATATATATATATATATATATATATTATTTATATTAATTTTTCTTTTTTGGTGTTCTAAGCATTTTCCTATAAATAGGGTACTTAGATTAGAATTGAAAATCACACCAGAAACTGAAGTTTTCTCTCTCTTTCTCTCTCTATATTATCGAGCGTATTCTTGTGAGTATTTTGATACTTTGAGTGTTCCTATACGGTGCAAGTTCCCTTCAACACTATATCCAGTATTCTAGTCAGAAGTACGGTCTTTTCGAGGTAAGAGATGTTATTTTCTTCGTAAATAATATTATTTCTTCAATATCATTATGCCGAAATATTGGTCTGAATTTTTTATCAAATTTAGAACTTTTCATGTCGGGGTTACTATTCATGAGTTATTATTCACGAGTTACTATTCACGAGTTCTATTCACGAGTTACTATTCATGAGTTACTATTCACGAGTTACTATTCATGAGTACTATTCACGAAGCATGATGATTTTTCTTGTGGAATTTCTACCTTGTAGTGTCGGAGTTACTATTCATATATACGGCACTATTCACGTATACGACACTATTCACGAATACGACACTATTCATAGAAAAATTAAATTTTATTTTCTGTGTCCAAGATTGTATGTTATGATTCCTATCTTTGATTAAATCTATGTTTTGGTCTTCATTCTTGAATTTTACTCCACTCCGATTATTTATGAAGTATTTTTGAACTTGGATTGTGTAAAGTACGAATCCTTAATATTTGTTCTTTTGTTTCACTGGATTCGTTTTCTTTAAAATATTTTTCATCATCCTCAGTCCTAAATGATGATATAACTGAATATCTTTTGCCTGTAGTGCAAAGATGAATGATTTTCTGATGAATATCTTTGGTCTGTAGTACAAAGATGAACATGTGTTGAGATGAACATGACCAACTGATGAATATCTTTGGTCTGTAGTGCAAAGATGTCTATTTGATTCAAGATGTATATTGATTGATGTTACAGGGATAAAATATCGATGATGGACTTTTAAATTCATATATGATAGTAGATTTCATTCTCTACTTAACTTTTCTAATGAATTGTTGTTTCCGCTGCAGTTGTTGATCTAAAACTTGTTGTCTATTGTATTATAACAGATTTTTCCCTGTTGAAGACTAAGGATAATTTGTTGTATATTATCTTAGTCATAATAATCTTTACTGGGCTAGTTGAGCTCACCCTTTTCCTTTTTGTTCTATTTTTCTTCTCAGGAGGCGAGAATATAATGGGAACTAGTTGGGGTGTGGAGTGATGGTTCAAGATAGTTGTTTTATTAGTCCGCACTATTTTGTAAAATAGTGTATCAGTAACTGTAATGAGGATTTATTTGAGTGTGGATATTGTCTAGAAGACAATATTTGTATTTAAACTCACAGTTTAAGTGTTGTCGAATTTTGCACGACAATTGTATTAATAAGTTGTAGTTGTTTCCGTACCATGTATTTGGTGACTCAGAATGGGGGTTATATACCTATTTTGGGGGCGTCACAGCCGGGGCGGGCCCTTTTCAAGCCTAGACCCCCGCCATGGCGGGGGTAGACCAGAAAATGCGAATTTTGGTCAAAGTTGAGTCTGGGAAGGATTGTTTCGATCCGATTAACTCAAGGAATTCCAAGAGGACTTCCAAAAGGACTTAAAGACATGTAAAGATACTTATAACAGGAGGAAAATCACAAGGATTAGAGGGGATTAGAGATTAGATAGAGGATTCAATTAGATTAGATTAAAGTAAATTAGATCAAAATCATAGTTCTAATGAGTTTTGGAGAATGAAGCAACTTGGAGACCATTGAAGATTCAAAGTAGGAGCAAGGAGGGAGCATCAAATCTATAGACAATAGATTCTATCTTCTCATCTTCTTCTATCTTTGTCTTTTAATGATTATTCAAGTGTGGATTCTTAGTTTTAATTCAACAATCATGAACTAATTCTTTGTTTGAGATTACAATGGATCTTATTGTGTAGTTTATTTTAATATGCTTCGCTATCAATTATTATGTTCTATTGTGAGGATTGTCTATTATGATTTGGACTTAATTTCTTAATTGCCTAGCTAACAATTACTGTGATAATCTATATGAACTCGAGAGATGAAGTATAGATTTAGATTTGATCATGATAGCATGTGTTTGTGATTTCTGCATAGATGGAATTCATGATTCGTGCTTAGGATAGAGATATGCCTTTACACCATACGTAATCTTATAGAGAACGTGTGCTTTAAATTCTTTTTAATTGTAATTCATATAGAGATATAGTGGATTAGTTAATTAGGGTGTCTTGCTTAATTCTATCATCTGTGGATTTAAGTGTGTATGGGTATTATGCATCGAGAGATGGTTTTATCTGCTTTAGTGTTCTTGATTAACAATTCATGATAGAGAATAATCGATGAGAAGTGTGTTAACTTAAATGAAGCAATAAGTGAAGTTGTGATCTTAAATCTCCGTAATATAATTTTTAATTAGTGGTAATTAGAATTAGTGTAATTAAATAATTTAATTTATATAATTTGAAATTCATTCGTTTAAATAAGATTGAGTGGGTTACGGGTTAATACTTGGTGATTTTTATTATACAATTCCTCGTGGGAACGATACTCTACTTTCACTTTATTACTTGTTGACCACGTATACTTGCGTGTTGTGCTTAATTAGATTTTACCAAACAAATATCATGTCTGTGTGCATTACACATGATCTAGTTCCATTCTTTATTATTCTGTTGGAATATCCTATCTGTGCGGGTTATGCATGACCTGGTTCTATTCTTTATTATTCTGTTGGAATAACCTGTCTGTGCAGATTACGCACGCTTGGTGAATTCTTCTATTATTCAATTCTTTATTATTCTGTTGGAATAGTCTGTCTATGTGGATTACTGCATGGCGGCAAAAATCCATTTGCAGCTTCATATATTCTATTATACTCAGTTGGTTAATGTTTTGGCTTCTATACTCCATGAAATTAGTGGAATATCCTTGATATTTGCACTTCATCCAGTATCTTTTCATGGAAATATCCTTCTGAGCATTATTGAATTTTACTCATCATGTTGACAATTTGGACGTTATTGAGTTCAGGATAAATTAACTTATAAATCTTTAAAATTTTATTCTTGAACTTGTTTTATTAAATTGTCATCATCCTCATGTTTATAGTATGTTGAAAGTCATCTGTGGCCTGTAGTGCATAGATGGACTTGGTATGATTATGACCAGGGATTATTTGGTATAATCATGACCGTAATATTATAAATGATGTGGTAAAAATTCTCATTGGCCGTAGTGCATTGATGAACAGTTATTAGCATGATCACGACCATTGATGAATACACAATTATCCTTGACCTGTAGTGCATGAATAATTTGTGGCCGTGATACTAATTAATATCCTTGGTCGTAGTGTAATGACCCCAAAATAGGTCCATTCCATCCAACCCATTCTGAGTCGCCAAATACATGGTACAGAAAACAACTACAACTTTATTACAACAATTGTCGTGCAAAATACAACAACACATATGTGTGAGTTTGGATACAAATATATATCAACTGTGACTCATGTCCCAACCGTGGACAGCACCTTATAATGACACCTTACATAAAGGTATAGTCGAAAACTGTTTTAGAAATTAGAATCTTTGAAAAGTGCTCAAGGAAACCTTCGTACATGGGAGGCCATGCTTCTAGGTTATGGTAGATATCATATGCTCACAGAATTATCCTTGGTTGACCCAATAGACCCCAATGAAAAACGAGAAGATTACTATCATATTCTTCCCAATGGTGAGTCTTCTCTTGACATATCATTATCTCCACTGTCTCTAATTGGGTATTATACTCCAAATAAACACCAAGATTATATAGGTAGTCTTTGGTAAATATACTCAAAGAAGTGGATGAGTACAACCCCCATCTTATGATGACACGAGGTTGTATGTCATTAGACATCTTGTATGATAGTGGCAAAACACCCTTCTAAGTTAAATTCACCTCACCTCAACATCTATAGACCACCGATTCTATTCCTTGTTATCCCCGCTTGACCAAATTTACACTTTTATTACCGAAAGGAATTGTGAAGCAAAAAGGGTGAGTACAACTAGCTCAAGAAAGAATATCATCACTAAAGATAAATAAATTATCAATAGCTTTCAACAGTAATAAATTAGAGATTTAGAACATATGGTAGATGATAAAACTTTTCAACCATAGTTGTAGTGATGAACGAAAGCAATCCATTAGAAGAGTCAAATAGACCATAAAATCTATTATCTTCTCCATGTTAAAAGTCCACCAACAATGTTTTATCCCTATAACATCAATCAACAATTCCTGTCCACAATCAAGTGTATAACTCATAATCGTAATTGTAGTTCTAAATTCTTTTTCTCATCCAAGACAAAGATAATTTTCATCACCTGAAACATCAAAGATTATGGTTATACCAAATCACAATTTATGTTCATAATCCTACTAATAAATTTATCTTTGCACTACAGGCCAAAGATATTCATCAACAAGTCATCTTTGTACTACAAGCCAAAGATATTCATCAACAAGTCATCTTTGCACTACAGGCCAAAGATATTCATCAGTTGGTCATGTTCATCTAAACACCTGTTCATCTTTGCACTACGGCCAAAGATATTAATCAGTCGGTCATGTTCATCTCAACACCTATTCATCTTTGCACTACGGCCAAAGATATTCAGTTATATCATCATTTAGGACTGATATATCATCATTTAGGACTGAGGATGATGAAAAATATTTTAAAGAAAATGAATCCAGTGAAACAAAAGAATAAATATTAAGGATTCTTATTTCAGCTATTCCATGTCCAAAAATACCTCATAAATAATCATAGTGGAGTAAAATTCAAGAATGATCAAAACATGGATACAATCAAAGCTAGTATCCAGAATAAATATTTTGGACAAAAAGAAGAAAATTTTATTTTTCGGTGAATAGTGTCATATTCGTGAATAGTGCCGTATATGTGAATAGTGCCGTATACGTGAATAGTAACTCCGACACTAAAAGATAAAAATTTCACAAAAAACATCATCATGCTTCGTGAATAGTACTCGTGAATAGTAACTCATGAATAGTAACTCGTGAATAGTAACTCATGAATAGTAACTCGTGAATAGTAACTCATGAATAGTAAATCATGAAAAAGTTCCAAATTTGATGAAAAGTTCAAACCAATATTTCGGCATAATGATATTGAAGAAATAATATCATTTATGAAGAAAATAATCTCCCTTACCTCAGAAAGAATAGTACTTCTGACTGGAATACTGGATATAGTGCTAAAAGAACTTGCACCGTATAGCAATACTCAAAGTACTAAAATACTCACAAAATACGCTCGATATTATAGAGAGAGAAAGAGAGAGAAATTTTTAGTTTCTGGTGTGATTTTCAATTCTAACCTAAGCACCCTATTTATAGAAAAATGCTTAGAACACCAAAGCAGAAAATTTAATAAAATGAAATATATTTTTTCTTAAACTCCTACGCCCACTTTTTTGGTCAAGCCATCAGCCATACAAATGTCAACATCACCAAAAACGTTTTTCATGAAAATATTACTTAAAACTCCAAAAAAAAAATAATAAATTAATCTGGAACTTCAATAATTCATAATAAATAGCCCTTTTATCAGAAAATTCGAATCTCGCTAGTTTTTATAGGAAATTCAATTCTCTACAACTTTGCAGAAGAAAGTTTTTCCAAATTCCAAATGTAAAATTGACCAAAATCCACATACAGACGATTTCTGTGCTATAATCAAATTTCAAATAAGAAATGAGGTCTCTGAGACATGTTTAACATCTTTTAAACAACTTTTGCAACAAAAATACTCTTCCTCCTCATATACTCATATATCCCACATTCATTGTAAAAATATCACCATTATATATTATAATAATATAATAAAATATTATTTTATCAGAAAAGATAAAATATTGATTTTCAACAATTGTCACTTTAAAAATTTTCTCCATCTATATCCACATAAAATGAATATTTTCCTCATCATATAAATTAATAATTAATTATTCATAAATAATATTACAGAATCACAATAATGGCAACTAGGCAGTTCCCGGGAAAGAGGGGCTTTCAATAAGAATTTCTCCTTTATGGCGGCGCAATTAGGTAACCAAACCTCTCCTTAGACAGAACTTTCTAGACATTGCCAATAATGTTATCTAATAATATTATTCAGATAATATGAATTATTGCTTCGATAATAGAAAATACGGTGTAGTGACAATTATTGAAACAACAGTAATATAAAATATCAACGCAGTAATTATTGAATCAATAAAATAAAATACTAAACAGTAATTACTGTAACAATTATTGAGTAGGGCCTTCTTACGTAAGAGTCAATAATTCAAAAATACTGTGCAATACCGTAGGCTCTCTCCACGCAATAACGCCAGACATTTTTACTATACCCAACTGGTGTTCCAATGATGTTAACGAAGAATGATTATGCCGTTATTTATAAAAACTTTAATTTGTCATTTTCTTCATCAATGGTTATTCATTTATAGGAAATACAAATGGGCTACTTGGTCGTCGTACAAATATTCCACGACCAAACGAATATTCCCCGACAACAATGAATATTTTATAACCACTTGCGTATTTTTGAAAAAATTTCATATATCACCGTTAACTTTAAACTTTTATCAATTTAACCATTTACTGAATTGTAATTATAAGAAAAATTGAATACTTTTATTTCATAAAATTCGGGGTCTTACACGTAGTGCAGGGATGATGTGGATTATTTATTGTCGAGTCTCAAATGATAAAAGTAATGAAAAAAACCTTTTAAATCATAGAAGATAGTAGATTTTATTCTCTACTTGACTCTTCTAATGGATTGCTTGTTCACCGCAGATTAAACTTGATGTTTGTTATATTTTATCGGTTTAACTTTGTTGAAGGCTAATGATAATTTATTCTGCATTATCTTAGTCATAATATTTCTTACTGGGCTAGTTGAGCTCACCCTTTTGCTTTCATTGTTCTCTTCACGAAATGAGAACGTTGCAGGGACTAGTCGAGGAATGGAGTGACAATCCAGATGATAACTGTAACGCCCAAGAAATTTGAATCCTTTGTAAAAATATTTGAAAGAATTAAATATTGAATAAAATAATATTAATTGTTATTATACGTGTTAATAAGATATATGTCGTTCTATAACCTAGAAACGTCGGACTATCATACTATTCGAACCACGTGAAAGAATTAAAGTGTTTGATTGTCCAAGACAAAAATAAATGTTTTCCGAGAAAGTTTACGAAAAACACTATTCACCATTTATCTCTCGAGAAATATTTTCGAATTTCCGAGGAATACGTAATGTTAGAATATCAAGGCGAGATGGATTATGTAATATTAATCTAAGTATGGAAAATGCAATAATTCGAATGTGGACTTAATTTGGGAATATAGGTATTAAAATCTAATGAAATAAATTAAGGAAACTTTGTATGGAATATAAGTCCAATAAGATTAAGGTGTAAACCTATGTGAGATTATCCTTAAAGCCCAAGTAGTAAGAACATAAAACCTTGGTAGATTAATGCAAGCCCAAAGATAAGTTAATTAAGTTAACTATTAAGCTCAAAGGATGATCCAATGGGTAAAACAAGATCCATGGGGTAACCCATGGGTGAAGTGGTAACCAAGCACTTGGAGTGGTGAACAAGAACTTTAAGTAATGACCAAGGAATGGATAAGAGTTGTGGGTAACAAGTAATGAATAGTAAGGAGGTTAACTAAGGAGGTAGGATGGCCTAAATGACCTTAATGCCCTAACCTTGTATTGCCTATAAATAGAAAGCTTTCATTTCATTATTTGGTTGATTAATTTCATCCAACAACTCTCTCACAAAGCAACTTATTTGTTAGAGCCCATAAGCACTTATAAGCCCTTTCAACTTTTGTTAGACTTTGCAAAGAGAATGGAAGTAATCATCTAAGGTAAATGATCTTGTCTTCTTCATCTCTATCATGGTAGGTTGATAAGAGAATTGTAAACTAATGAACTTAGATGATGAGAACATAAGAGAGGTTGATAAGCAATGGACCAAGCCGAATAAGTCATAAGGAAATGAAAAATCATGTATTAAGAATTATTGTTATGAACTTATAGATAAGACATAACCAAATTGGACTATAAGTTTTGTAATACATAAGTTGAGATGTCTAGATAATGGAATGAATGTGTTTAGAGTGATAAACAAATCACTAGTAATAACGTTTTGTCGGAATTCACACGGTTGGACGATAATCGTCGAATCCGTGAAATTCTCAGAATGGAAGTCATATTTTGTGTTTGGCATTGGAGACGTTGGTTTTCAACGGAGACAAGTCATATTTGGCATTATAGAGTTACGGACTCAAAAATAGCCGGATTACAACTAACAACGAAGAAACGAGCGTTGAACGTTCACGGATATTTATCATTTTTGTTAAAATGAACCAATAGGCAAAATTTTAGCAAACGAAGTAAAATAGATAAAATTCTTGCATGAACGGATAGTAGGCTCTTGAACGAGCCAATTCGGACTTATAACGAAGAAGTTACGAGTCCGGGTATCTCAACTTGTGAAAAATCTGTCCATAGTGTCTGGTGCACAGAAATGGAGTCACGCAAGGCCAAAGACAAGGCAATTAACCCATGCCGCAGCGCCAAAGTTGCCATCACTGAGAGTCATGCATGCAGTGTGGCATATATATTGAGACTCTGGCCGGGCTACTGAGTTCGGATTTTTGAGGAGTAAGTGGCGATGCCGTAGTGCGGCACCAAGTCAATTATTTAGATAATAATGAATGTTTACAAATAGAACATGGTTAGTAATTGATAAACAATTAAAGGAAGATATTAAAAGAAACATTGTTAAGACATGATTAAGTCTTAAGCATGAACACTTAAAGTTAATTTAAGTCAATTATTTATGTATACAAGAAGGACGTAATGGAGAGCCGGAACCTATAAATATCAATTCTAATACGTAATTAGATTGAGAATTAGGGTAAGATTCTTTAGGAACCATGTGTGATCAATTATGACCTAATGTTCTATGTTATGCTATCATCTAATGTAGAGACCTTAAAGACGTAAAGTGCACGTGTATAAACCGTAGCAGACGTTAAAGGCAAGTACTCTAACCCTTGTTCCAGTTCGATCTGGACAAGTCTTTGTGATTCATGTATTCTTTGCATGAGTTAGTATCTGATGAATGTCAAAGCCAATCCTTTCGGCTAGATGTATGCTATTATTCTATCAAGTGTTGATAAGGATTTACCAAACTAATACTGTTGTGGCTTTCAAAAGTAGATTGAGTATGCTAAATATGTTTTGTCGTCAAACGACAGGCACGTGAGGCTGCCACAACTTAAAAGTATACACGTTTAATGAATGTAGTGTTGATCAACATAGAGTACTATAGGCTGATCACCTAGACGTGCTTGTAAGCTATACCGGACTTACAGACTTTGTGCCGGGATGTCCTTTTCAAAGTACTTATGAGATGCTTACATTCTTGAACCGGAATTGATGTTTTACTGAATATTGTAGCTGTAAAACCTTTTGAATGAAAAGAAGTGCTATTTTGAATTTTCAATAGTACTTCATAACTATTGTCTTGTTATTGAAGATATACGATTCATATGTTTCAAGCATGCTATTTTCCTTGAATTGTTGTACTTGTTGAGTTAGTTAGGCTCATTCTTGCTTGAACCATATGAATACAGCTAAGACAGAACAGACTGATGGATCCGGCAAGGATAAAGGGAAGGCAAAGGCAAACCCGTAGCTTGGCTATGTAATAGTATAGATTTTGTAAGAAATAATATTGATATTATGACAAAGACAATGTATTGGTTCTAAAGAACCTGGGGTAATGTAAATATTCTTTTGATATATATAAGACATATCCGTTCTTTTGAGGCATTTCAATTGAATGTTTATGTGAACTGTAGCACCGTGTAGCACCATCTGTCAGGTTGGATGAGACCCGGATTTGGGGGCGTCACAGGTTGGTATCAAGGTAATAGGTTATAAAACTTAAGGGGGGAAATAAAACCTTAAGTCATAACCTTAAGAAAAGTCAAATGAATAAAAGATGGAAGTTAACCTTATAAAAATGCATCATATATGTTATGTGATTTATTATACTGACGTTTACTAATCAACTCTTTTGTTGTTATAGATGTCAGGTGAAAATAGAGATTTACAGGTAGTCAGCGAAGGGTCGGTAAACCAGATAGAAATCATATCCAACCCTATAGCAGCAGATCCTGAGATAGTTGTGGTGGAGTCTGGAGACTCCGAAAGCTTAGACCTCATGTCGGTATTTGACGGCATGTCAGAAGATGAAGTGGAGGTAGTATCCTTTAATCCAGTGGCTATTGCAGCAGAGATAACTCCAGGGGAGTCTATGATGTCACTGTTCATGTCAGTGATAGATAGAAACGTACACTACTGTCAGGAGGTCAAGGAGCTAAAGACAGTGCTCCAAGCGGTTATAGAGGACAAGACGGACGTGGAGTCCATGTGGGAGCAGGAACATGACGAGAGAGTTTTGGCTAAGGACAAGGTCCATGAGCTAAAACAGGAGGTCTTTGAGCTTAGGAGCGAGCTAAAGACCAAGAAACAGAAGATTGGGAGAATGTCCTATATTCATAGGAGTTCTCATAAGGATTTCCAGTTGCAGGTAGCTGGGTATCCGGTGGAGACATGGCAGATGCGGCATACTATCAGTCGTGATATTATTGCCAATTTTGCCAAAGCAGATTTCGAGAATGCCTTAAGGCAGATATGATCGAGTAGTTATAAGAATAGTTAGGTATGTACATATTTGTGTATCTAGTAGTGACGTAAAGCCCTCTTTTGTATAATCAAGGGTAGTCTTTTGTAAATTCCAATTTTTGGAAAGCAATAGCGGGAAAGTAATGTATCCAGCTTAGGCTGTGTTATGTAACCGATGTAGTATTATACTACAATGAATTAATATAAGTTTCTATTTTCGAAAATGTTGAGTAATGAATGTTTAAGTTATTGTTTAGCATTGAATAATAACTAACTGATAGGAAATGCATAATAACGAAATATGTGTTTATTGTAACAGCAGAATGCCACCAAGAAGAGTACCATGTACCCAAGGTGCGAACACGAATCAACCGGAGGGAGGTCTGGTTAACCCCATGCAAGAATTTTTGAACCTTTTAACCGCAGCGTTTAATCAAACAGGGGCTAATATCCCCGTAAATCCTGGTGTAGTATGAGCTACTACATTTAAAGACTTTAAGAGTGTGGGTCCGTTGGAGTTTAATGGAACTACGGACCCTATCGAAGCCCAAACGTGGGTTAGGGAGATTGAGAAGGCATTTGTAATAGCAAATGTCGATGAGGCTCAAAAGGTTGCATTTGTAACCTACATGATGAAGGGAGGGGCCAACTTTTGGTGGGAGGCCAATCAGGCGAGGGCCGGAATAGATGCTATAACGTGGGAGAGATTCAAGGAAATATTTTACGAGAACTACTTTCCCACAAGCATGCAGGGAAGGATGGAGATGCAATTTCTAGATTTAAAAAACAAGGGACATAGCGGTGCCTCAAAGAAGTCGCCAAGTTTAATGAATTGGCAAGGTTTGCTCCACATCAAGTGGATACCGAGGTGAGGAAAGCTCGACGATTCGAGCAGGGCTTGAAACCCTGGCTCTATAATCGTATCTCTGTAGTCCAAAGTACTTCCTTTGGGATTGTGTTAGAGAAAGCAATAATTTCCAAAGGTGGTAGCGAGGCGTTGAGCCAATACCACACGGGCAAGAAAAGCAAGGGAAAGATGGATGGGGGAGTGAAGGTTGAAGGTGCCAGTGGGAGTTGTGAAGGGTATAAGAGGAAAGTGAGTAGTTCAGGAAATCCCGAACTGAAACTAAGGGACTTGAAAAGGAAGATGAAGGCCTGCAAGACCTGCGGGAAGACTCATTTAGGAGTCTGTCTCAAAGGTAAGGTCGTGTGTTATAACTGTGGACAGGAGGGGCATATTGCGCCAAACTGTCCAAGCTTAAAAAAGAATCATGGGTGCTTTGTATGTGGGTCTTCGGACCACATGGCAAAGAACTGCCCAAAGAAGGGGACATACGTGTATAAAGGCGCCAATAGTGGTAAGTTAACTATTGGGGCCCAAACAAAATGGGTAGTAGATGGGCGATACCATTAATACGTATCCGAGGATGCGATGGCTCAGGGAAATAGTTAGTGTATTATTCCGATCAACGACTTAAATGCATACATACTGTTTGTCTCGGGTGCTACATGTTCATTTATCGCATGTGATTTTGCTAGACGACTAGGACTACTTCCCGAAAAGTTGCCTATACCTTTGAGCATTAAGGTAGCAAACGAAGAGATAATTCCTGTTGAAGATATTAATAGAAGTTGTTGCGTAGACATTCGAGGGTGTAAATTATCGGCAGATCTAATACCAATAAAGTTAGGAGAATTCGATGTAATTCTCAGAATGGATTCGTTGATAAATCACGGGGCAATGATAGATTGTCAAAAGAAATGTGTAAATATTAAAACATTAAAGTAGTCTCATGTAATATTTTACAGGAATAAATCACCGGGACGTTCGTGTTGTCTTACCATGACATAAACTAGGAAATTATTGAGGAAGGGGTGTGTAAGCTATTTGTGTCATGTGGTTGATACCCAGAGAGTGGGAGAGACCATGGAACAAATACCTATAGTGAGTGAGTTCATGGATGTATTTCTAAGTGAGTTACCGGGTCTTCCGCCGGATAGGGAGACCGAGTTCATAATAAATATTGTGCCAGCAGCGACACCAGTTTCCAGGGCACCGTATCATATGGTGCCAGTGGAAATGAAGGAGTTGATGGTACAGATGCAGGAATTATTGGATAGGAAGTACATTCAACCGAGCATTTCGCCGTGGGGAGCACCGGTTCTGTTTGTCAAAAAGAAGGATGGATCGTTGAGACTTTGTATCGACTACAGAGAATTGAACAAGTTAACGATAAAGAATAATTATCCATTGCCCAGGATCGATGATCTTTTTGATCAGTTGAAGGGGGCAAAATATTTTTCCAAAATAGATTTAAGGACGGGGTATCATCAGCTGATGGTTAGGATTAAAGATGTGCCAAAGACAACATTCAGGACTCGGTATGGTCATTACGAGTTTCTGGTGATGTCATTTGGGTTGACTAATGCACCTGCTGCATTTATGAACATGATGAACAGAGTGTTCAAACAATATTTGGACAAGTTTGTCGTAGTGTTTATCAATAATATTCTAGTCTACTCTAAGACGCCAGAAGATCATGCTGAACACCTAAGAATAGTGTTGGAGACACTAAGAAAGGAGAGGTTATATGCGAAGTTCACTAAGTGTGAATTTTTGTTAGAGAGGGTGCAGTTTTTAGGTCATGTTATTGACCACAAAGGGATTTCCGTAGATCCAGGGAAGGTGGAAGCCGTGATGAATTGGGAACAACCAAAAAGACCGACTGAGGTACGGAGTTTCCTAGGATTAGCGGGTTACTATCGAAGGTTCATTCATGACTTTTCAAGGATAGTTACTCCGATGACTAACTTGACGAGGAAGACGGTGAAGTATGTTTGGACTGAGAAATGCGAAGATAGTTTTCAAGAGCTGAAGAAGAAGTTGAATGAAGCGCCTATTTTGTCATTACCCGATGACACAGGAAATTTCGTAGTTTATAGGGATGCTTCGCATAAAGGACTGGGTTGCGTGCTCATGCAGCATGGCAAGGTCATTGCGTATGCATCTAGGAAGTTGAAAGATTATGAGAAAGTTTACCCTACTCATGATCCGAGGCGGCCATGGTGGTGTTTGCCTTTAAAGATATGGCGACATTATCTTTATGGGGGAAAGTGTGGGATATACACGGACCAAAAGAGTCTAAAATATATCTTCACACAGAAGGAGTTGAATATGAGACAGAGAAGGTGGCTATAGTTGATAAAGGATTAAGAATGTGAAATCCTGTATCACCCTGGAAAAGCCAATGTAGTGGCCGACGCCTTGAGTAGAAAGGTCGGGAAAAGTTATGCTAAAATTGTTGTGGCTTTCAAAAGTAGATTGAGTATGCTAAAATTGTTTTGTCGTCAAACGACAGGCACGTGAGGTTGCCACAACTTAAACGTATACACGTTTAATGAATGTAGTGTTGATCAACATAGAGTACTACATAAGTCGATCACCTGTATATGCTCGTAAGCTATATACTAGAACTTACGGACTTTGTGCCGGGATGTCCTTTTCAAAGTACTTATGAGATGCTTACGGTCTTGAACCGGAATTGATGTTTTACTGAATATTGTAGCTGTAAAACGTTTTGAATGAAAAGAAGTGCTATTTTGAATTTTCAATAGTACTTTGTAACTATTGTCCAGTTATTGAAGATATACGATTCATATGTTTCAAGCATGCTATTTTCCTTGAATTGTTGTACTTGCTGAGCTAGTTAGGCTCATTCTTGCTTGAACCATATGAATGCAGCTAAGACAGAACAGACTGATGGATCCGGCTAGGATAAAGGGAAGGCAAAGGCAAACCTATAGCTTGCTTATGTAATATTATAGATTTTGTAAGAAATAATATTGATATTATGACAAAGACAATGTATTGAGGACTTATTTTGAGTTTGAATACTATCTAGAAGATAATATTTGTATTAAAACTCGCAGCTCATGTTGTATATTTAAGGTTATATTTGTATTATGTACCATGTATTTGGCGACTAAGAATAGGTGATGTATACCTATTTTGGGGGCGTCACAGTTGGTATCAAAGCTTAGACATATGATCCCTGGCTAAGATGTGAGACAAGAACTAGGAGGGTAGAGACGGGGGAATTCCTTCGCTAGTATGACCTACCTAAGTTTATTTGGTATTTAATTGGTCGGTCAGGGTATAGGGATAATATGTTACATGTCAATTAACCCTTGTTTTGTGGCAGTATCTGAAAATGACATCCGAGAATGTTGAGAATAGCAATGGAGCACAGGAGACCATTGAGTCTCCACATATCAATAATCAGGATCATGTGCATCAAGAAGGCGACAATCCTCATGCAAACAACAACACTGACCAAATGATGAATGATGGAATGTTCAGAGGCTTTATGCAATTCATGCAAGATCAGGCAAGAGCGGCTCCTGTCCAAAATGTAGGTGGAAACACTAGAAACTCTTGGACGGTCACCGCGAAATAGTTCAAGGAGCTGGGACCACCAGAGTTTATTGGAGAGCCATAACCACTTAAGGCGGAAGCGTGGATAAAGCAGATCACCAAGATATTTGATGTCTTGGGATGCTCCAAGGAGCAAAAGGCTCCCCTTGCCACCTTTATGTTGTGAGGAAATTGGTAAAGCGTACTCAACCTGCTGTACTGAAGATGTCTTGGGAGAAGTTCCAAGAACTATTCAACAACAAGTACTTTCCCGAAAGTATTCGTCACATGAAAGAGGTAGAGTTCATCAAGTTAGAGCAGAACAATATGACCGTGTCGTAGTACGAAGCTAAGTTTACTGAGTTGTCCCGGTTTGCGTCTCACTTGGTTGATAATGAGGAGAGAATGACGTGGATGTTTCTAAGAGGTTTGAAACCCGAGATACGTCAATACTTAATTTCTCACAAACTGTGTTTGTATTCAGATATTGTTAATAGGGCTCAGTTATTGGAACGTGATAACGAGTCAAATCAACCAAGAAAAAGCAACCGACAAAATGATAATACCAGTGGTAGCAGTCATCGAAGCGGTGACAACAAATGTGGAGGGAATCAACATGCCAGAAATGGTAACCACTTTGATGGAAAGACGTTGTGATGCCCCCAAAATTAGGTATACATCACCCATCTTGGGTCATCAGATACATGGTACAAAATTCAAATACAACTTACTAATACAACTGTCGTGTACAATACGACAAACATAAACTGTGAGTTTGAATACAAATATTATCTACTAGAGATTATACAAACTCAAAAGGAGTCCTCCTTACAATTATTATCACACTATTTAACAGAATAGTGAGGACTACTAATGCTATCCTCTAGACCATCACTCCGTTCCCTGACTCGTCCCATCTATATTCTCATTTCCTGAAGTGAACAGTGAAAGAAAGGGTGAGCTCAACTAGCCCAGTAAGAAATATTATGACTAAGATAATGTAGAATAAATTATCATTAGTCTCCAATAATGTTAAATTAATAAAATATAATAGACATCAAGTTTAACTGCAGCGGAACAAGCAATCCATTAAAAGAGTCAAGTAGAAAATAAAATCTACTATCTTTTACGATTTAAAAGGTTTTTCATCATCATTATCATTTGAGACTCAAATTTTAATAAATATTCCACATCATCGAATCACCCCTGCACTACGGCCAAGGATATTCTTTAGTATCACGACCACAATTATCCATGCACTATGGGCCAAGAATATTTGTGTATTCATTAATGGTTATGATCATGCCAAAAACTGTCCATCAATGCACTACGGGCCAATGAGGACTTTTACCGCATCATTTGTAACATTACGATCATGATTACACCGAATAATCCCTGGTCATAATCATACCAAGTCCATCTATGCACTACAGGCCACATATGACTTTCAACATAATATAAACATGAGGATGATGACAATGATATAAGAATTCAATAAAACAAGTTCAAGAATTAATTTATCCAAGAACTACTATTGTCCAAATTGTCAACATGATACTGCTCTGTAGAGAAAAATTCAAGAATGATCAGAAGAATATTTCCATGAAAATATACTGGATGAAACGCAAATATCAAGGATATTCTACTAATTTCATGGAGTATAGAAGTAACAACTTTAACCAACTGAGTATAATAAAGAATGGAATAACAAAAGAAATCACTATGTATGCAGATTGTGATATTATGAAAAGTTATTCCAATGAGAATACTAAATAACGGAACGAGTCGGTGAAATTCACACCGACAAGATGTTCCAAAGTAATAATAAAGAATGGAATAACAACATAAATCAAAGATGCATGCGGTATTTTGATAGACAAAAGGTTATTCCAATAGAATACTAATAAGGATTTTAATCGGTCCCACAGAAACGCTATGCATGCAAGGATATTCCAACAGAATAATAATAAAGACGAAACCAGTTAAACGAAAACCTTGCAGGTATGAGGATATTCCAATGAGAATAATAAAGACGGAATCGTGTTCGGCATATAAAACGCATGAGCATGGATATTCAGCAGTAATAGTAAAGACATTTTAATAATAGAAGTATGTCACCAAGTATAGGGTGAGCCAGATACAAAAGTTATTCCAATGTAATAATAAGCAATGGAATAACAACAGTTCTCTTCATGAATAAGAAAGAATAACACCCTTTACGAATACAACAAATAATATTCCCTGCCTTAAGAAGAAGAGTACTGGATATATAAGTAGTGAAGTTTATCTCTCTAGAGTTTCAGTGAATTCGTAAGAAAATAATGAATTAATGAGCTTCTATTTATAGTAAAATGGAATGCATAGTAACTAACTCATGAACGGTCGAGATTGATTTACTTTAATCTGACGGTCCATATTTAAAGCAAAATAAAATAAAATATATTCTATTTATAATCTAATAAAATGAATAACTTTATTAAAGATTTTACTATGCAAACACTATGCGAGCACTGCAAAATACTATGCATAATAAAATATAATATATTCTAATTATTGTCTAATAAAGCAGATAGCTTTATAAAAGTATTCTGCTTTTATATAAAAAGATTTTATTATTCAAAATACTATCTGAGATACTATGCAACACTATGCATAATAGAATATAATATATTCTATTTATAGAATAACTTTATAAAAGTATTTTATTTTATATAAAAGATTTTACGTATTATTACATTAATAATACCAACAAAACTGAGTGACTTATCACTTAAGCATCAATAATTAATACTGTGTGCTACTATGCAACCACGCGTATTACAGTATCGCATTTTTTAACACCGGGTGTTTCAACAGTTAACGGTAAAACTTCCGTCGTTATTTTCATAAAGTATTTTTGTCGTTTTCTCAATCCGACAATAATTCCGTTGTGTGGTCCACCAATGATTGTACCGTTGTACTTATATTCCCTGTTAGAACGAATATTATCCGACTAATCGAATATTATATAACAACTTGCGTACTTTGAAAAATTTATAAATATTACCCATAACTATTATATCAATTTCACTCCATAATATTCAAAAATAATATTTATAGAAAATTCATCTTTATTCAAAAAGTTGGGGTTTTACAGTAGCTTTCTCGGATTAGCTGGTTATTATCGGAGATTCGTGGAAGGGTTTTCTCGAATCTCTACTCCATTAACTCGGTGATTTAGGAAAGATATAAAATTTATTGGAGCGTGGAATGTGAGAAGAGTTTTCAAGAACTCAAGAGGAGACTCATTTCAGCACCTGTTCGACAATACCATCTAGCTTGGAGGGATTTGTCATCTACAGTGATGCATCGGGCAAAGGGTTAGGATGTGTTTTGATGCAACATAAGAAAGTCATAGCTTATGCCTCTTGTAAACTCAAAGAATATGAGAGGAATTATCCTACTCATGATCTAGAGTTGACAGCTGTTGTCTTCACACTTAAAATTTGGAGGCATTACTTGTATGGGGAGAAAGTGGAGATCTTTACGGATTATAAAAGCCTCAAATATTTCTTCACCCAAAAGGAACTCAACATGCGGCAACGATGTTGGCTTGAACTGTTAAAAGATTATGATCATACCATTTAATACCATCCTGGTAAAACGAACGTAGTAGCTGATGCATTGAGTAGAAGATCATATGCGGGTACGAGTACGATATTGTCAACACAAAGGCCCATTTTATATGACTTGCGAAGGATGGAGATAGAGTTAAAGACTCCAGGGACCAGCATGATGATGACGAATATATGAGTAGAATTGACTTTAATCGATAAAGTTAAAGCTGCTCAAGCTACAGACCTGGAACTGATGCGTATGAGGAAGAAAGTGCAAGAAGGTGCTATGCCAGAAGAAAGAATCGACGAGGAAGGAATACTTCGAGTCAACTCCAGACTTTATGTTCCTAACGACCCTAATTTAAAGTATAAAATCATAATGGAGGTGCTCAACACACCGTTTGCAATCCATCCTGGGAGTACCAAAATGTATCATGATCTTCGACATATATTTTGGTGGAGCAATATGAAGAGAGAGATCACGGAGTTTATCTCAAGGTGTCTAACTTGTCAACGAGTCAAGGCGGAGCATCAAGTACTAAAAGGTCCATTGCAACCACTTGAAATTCCAGAATTGAAGTGGGAGCACATTACCATGGATTTAGTTGCCGGTCTTCCCAAGATTTCTCAAGGCATAGATGCGATTTGGGTAATTGTTGATAGATTGACCAAGTCGGCTCATTTATTACCTATATGAGAAATTTATACACTTGAGCGTCTTGCTCGTATGTACATAAATGAGATTGTAAGACTGCATAGTATGCCAGTATCCATAGTTTCTGATCGAGACCCAAGATTCACTTCACGATTTTGGGTAAGTTTGTAGAAAGCTATGGGCACGAATTTTCGATTTAGCTCGGCATATCATCCTCAGACGGACGGGCAGTCGGAGAGGACTATTCAAACTCTTGAAGATTTATTAAGACTCTGTGTCCTTGACTTCGAAGGAAGTTAGGACAAGTTCTTACCATTGGTTGAGTTTTCCTACAACAACAGTTATCAAGCAAGTATTGGCATGGCTCCATTCGAGGCATTGTATGGAAGAAAGTGTCGTTCTCCAGTATGCTGGGATGAGGTAGGTGAAGCAATGTTGTTGGGACCAGAGTTGGTACGTATGACTACGGAAAAGATTCAAATGATCCAACAACGTATAAAAACCTCACAAGATCGACAAAAGAGTTATGCTGATCTTCATCGAAAGGACGTGGAATTCGATATTGGAGATCTTGTGTTGTTAAGTGTTGCTCCATGGAAAGGAGTTACGAGACTTGGAAAGAGAGGAAAGCTCAATCCTCGATTCATTGGCCCATTTTTAATCCTCGATCGAGTAGGAACTGTGGCCTATAAACTCGTTTTACCGCCAAGTATGTCTCGTGTTCATAACATTTTTCACATATCTATGCAACGCATATATGTGAAAGACCCGCACCACATTATTGAGTTATAACCGAACAAAATAGCGGAAGATTTAACGTATGAAGAGGTTCTAGTTAAAATCTTGGATAAAAAGGAGCATATTTTACGCTCCAAGGTTATACCTCAAGTCAAAGTTTTGTGGAGAAACCACGATGTTGAGGAAATGACCTGGGAGTTAAAATCTGAAATGAAATCAAGGTATCCTTACCTCTTCGACATACCAGGTACGTACCCTAATTTTGAGGGCAAAATTTTATAAGAATGGGAGGTTGTAAGACCCCAACTTTTATGAATAAAAATGAATTTTCTATAAATATCATTTTTTAATATTATGGTGTGAATTTGCTATAATGTTATAGTTGTGGGTAATATTTATAAATTTTGCAAATTAAGCAAGTTGTTTTATAATATTCGATTGGTCGGGGAATATTCGTACAACGACACAATCATTAGTGGACCCCACAACAGAATTATTGTCGGAGTTAGAAAATGACAAAATTATCTTTTTATAAAAATAACGGTAGAAGTTTTACCGTTAACTGTTGAAACACCCGGTGTTAAAAGTACAATAATACGCGTGGTTGCATAGTAGCACACGTTATTGAGTATTTATGCTTACATGAGAAGTCACTCAGTTATACTCAATTATTGCTACAGTAATTGCTGCATCATATCTCTCATATTATTGATTCAATTATTGTCACAGTATCATCTGCATAATATGTTATATTATTAAATCAATAATTGAGACGGCAAAGTTATTCATATTATTATTTGTAATATTGACAATGTCTAGAAGTTTTGTCAAGGAGAGGTTTGGTCCCCTCTTTCCTGGGAACGACCTGGTTGTTAAATATTATGAGTTATAATATTAATGATGAATAAGTTCGTGTTGATTAAAGATGAAATTTATTGTTCTATTGTGTTGAAATTATTAGTGTTGGTAGAAATTGACATTTATTTCGATAATAATTGATGTCTGGAGGTTATATTGACCAATCGGGTATTTGGGGCACTTTTCGTGTTGAAGTACTATTCACGGGATACTATTCACTCTAGTATTATTCACTCGGGTATTTGGGACACTTTTCGTGTCGGAGTACTATTCACGGGTTAGTATTAACCCAATTATTATTCACTCTAGTATTATTCACTCAGGTATTTGGGACACTTTTCGTGTCGGGGTACTATTCACGGGGTACTATTCCCAAAGTACTATTCACGGGGTACTATTCACCCGAAAAATATATTTCTTTTTGGTCCAAAACATTTTTGGGTACAATATTATTCCATGAGGAGATGTAATAATTTTTCAGACAGTTGGTTGAAATTATAATAGTAAATCAATATGGATCATTGGTTTAAAGTTTTAATAGTAAATCAATATGGATCGTTGGTTTAAAGTTTTAATAGTAAATCAGTATGGACCGTTGATTTAAGTTTTAATAGTAAATCAATATGGACCATCCGTTTAAAAGTAAATCAATCTGGATCGTTCATGAATTAGTTACTATTCAGTCCATTCTCCTAAAAATAGAAGCTCATTCCTTTATTATTTCTTACGAATTCACTGAAACTCTAGAGAGAGAAATTATAGAGAGAAAGAAGAAGAGAAATCTGCAACCTCACTTTTCCAATATCCAGCTTCTTCTAAGGTAAAGGTATTATTCTTTCGTATTAATGAAGAGAGTTATTTTCTTTCAATACTCGTAAGGGTTGTTATTCTATTCTTTATTATTCTGTTGGAATAACCTGTCTGTGCGGTCTATCGCATGCCTGGTGAATTTTGTTGTTATTATATTCTTTATTATTCTGTTAGAATATCATATCTGTGCGGTTTATGCATGACCTGGTTCTATTCTTTATTATTCTGTTAGAATATTCTTTCTGTGCGGATTACGCATGACCTGGTTCTATTCTTTATTATTCTGTTGGAATATCCTATTTGTGCGGGTTACGTATGACCTGGTTCCATTCTTTATTATTCTGTTGGAATAACCTGTCTGTGCAGATTACGCACGCTTGGTGAATTCTTCTATTATTCCATTCTTTATTAGTCTGTTGGAATAATCTGTCTACGTGGATTACCGCATGGCGGCAAAAATTCATTTGTGGTTTCATATATTCTATTATACTCAGTTGGTTAAAGTTTTGGCTTCTATACTCCATGAAATTAGTCGAATATCCTTGATATTTGTGTTTCATCCAGTATCTTTTCATGGAAATATCCTTCTGAGCATTCTTGAATTTTACTCCACAAAGCAGTATCATGTTGACAATTCGGACGTTATTGAGTTCAGGATAAATTAACTTATAAATCTTTAAAATTTATTCTTGAACTTGTTTTATTGAATTGTCATCATCGTCATGTTTATAATATGTTGAAAGTCATCTGTGGCCTGTAGTGTATAGATGGACTTGGTATGATTATGACCAGAGATTATTCGGTATAATCATGACCGTAATGTAACAAATGATGTGGTAAAAATCCTCATTGGTCATAGTGCATTGATGGACAGTTGTTGGCATGATCATGACCATTGATGAATACACGAATATCCTTAACCCGTAGTGCATGGATAATTTGTGGTCGTGATACTAATGAATATCATTTGCCGTAGTGCAGGGATGATGTGGATTATTTATTAAGCTGAGTCTCAGCGATAAAAGTAATGAAAAAAATCTTTTAAATCATAGAAGATAGTAGATTTTATTCTCTACTTGACTCTTCTAATGGATTGCTTGTTCCGCTACAGTTAAACTTGATGTTTGTTATATTTTATCAGATTAACACTGTTGAAGGCTAATGATAATTTATTCTGTATTATCTTAGTCATAATATTTCTTACTGGGCTAGTTGAGCTCACCCTTTTGCTTTCATTGTTCTCTTCAGGAAATGAGAACGTAGCAGGGACTAGTCGGGGATCGGAGTGACGGTCCAGATGATATCATTAGTAGTCCTCACTATTCTATGAAATAGTGTGATAATAAATGCATTGAGGACTTATTTTGAGTTTGAATACTGTCTAGAAGACAATATTTGTATTAAAACTCATAGCTCATGTTGTATATTTAAGGTTGTATTTGTATTCTGTACCATGTATTTGGTGACTCAGAATAGGTGATGTATACCTATTTTGGGGGCGTCACACATTTAAAGAACGTAGTTAGAATTTATACCTTCTTGAGCTTGAATTGGACGTCCTACACTCTGAGTATGCTTCTATAGTAGCTCAGCCACTTATACTATCCAATTAGACTATCAAACAACTTCTAGTAATCACAAAAACTGAACTTAAGCTTGTATTTATAGAAGAAACTTGGACTAGACATTGGCATGACACTAATGTTGGATTCATGGTTTAATGGAATAATACATTGGTTAATCAAGAGTGGTTTAACAACCCACCAGCAGCCATTGGCTTTGCAATCATCACCTATGCCTAGCTATTTGGAAATTACATGTTTTAGCTTCAAGTTACTGTTCATGTACTTGGTGACACTCAATTTGGGACAAGAGCAAATATCTCAGCTTTTGGTCATGTAAAGCTTTGTTTGGTTCTTTTAATTCTCATAATGTAATATTAAGGTACAATTGTTACCATATTAGGAATTTAAAGATAACTTTTATACTTACATCATATAATCCATGTACATTAAATACACGTAATAAAATATCGTAGTGAGGTAGTGTTATTCGGGTATTCCCCATAATTATTTTTACTACTCAATAGCCACATTATAACATTATTTAATATTAATGTTGATTTAATTATTTAATTCCTTCTCCAGTTTCTAGAATACACAGATATTTTTTCATTTTTGTATTACAACTACATGGGATTTCATTGTACTACTAGGTACTTTATGTCATTAAAAATATACTCATGTTGTATGGTTTATTAATGTCACATACATTACATAAGTGTTCCATTTCATTGCTACAGAAAAAAATTAATTTTCTCGAATCGACCGACCTTTTGCCACGCCTAATTTGTATTGCTAGGAGGAGGGTGCATTCTTGCGCACAGATTTACCACAAATTGCTAAACTAGTTTAGCTTCAAGCCGAAGACGCCTTCATCGCCATACTAGTTTTACACGACATGAATAAATGTCCACATGCGTGATATTGCTAATCTAATAGTGTATTCATTCCTTATATGAGATCACATAATCATACAGGATTAATCTTCCTAATTGTCTTTTAATTCACTTAGTGAATTTCCTCATTTCACATTATGCCACACAAGGCATTTCACAATTCTCATCATAGTCCACATTCGCATAAATTCAATTTAACTTAGTTGAATTATTCATTTTATAGCACATCAATATTTATTTTCAAATAAATATTAATTTCCATTAATATATTCATTTAATAAGATGTGGAAATTCCCGGGTATTACAAAGCCAATGTAGTAGCTGATGCGTTAAGTAGAAAGAATCAAGAGAAGTTGAACAGAATAACCACCAACGAAAGGTTAATACAAGATATTGAAAGACTTAAAATTGAGGTGGGATGTCCAACTACCTCTACCCAAAAGTTATTCATTCTAGGGGGAGTTACGACTTTACTAGATAGAATAAAAGAAATGCAGGGAAAAGTTGAGGAGTGTCAAAAATGTAAGTCTAATATAACTCATGTCAAGAATATCAAATTCAGAATAGACAAGGATGGATTATTAAGATATGAAAATAGAATTTGGGTTCCGTTAAATTAACCATTAAAAGACGAAATCTTAAACGAAGCTCATAATTCTAAATTTGCCATACATCCGGGCAGTACTAAAATGTACAAAGACTTAAGTCGACACTTTTGGTGGTTGAATATGAAAAGAGAAATAGCTGAATGGGTAAGCAAACTTCTCACATGTCAAAGGGTAAAGGCTGAACATCAAAAGACGAGTAGTTTACTTTAACCCTTACCAATTCCTGAGTGGAAGTGGGAACATATAACCATGGACTTCGTGGTAGGACTTCCAGCTACACAGAAGGGCCACAATTCCATTTGGGTAATAGTTGACCGTCTTACTAAATCAGCTCACTTCTTACCTATTAAGGTTACTCATAACCTAGATTAACTTGCCAAGCTATACATTAATGAAATTATCTCTAGGCATGGAGTACCTGTTTCTATAGTATCAGATCGAGACCCACGTTTCATCTCAAATTTTTAGGGAAGCCTTCAAAAACACTTAGGAACAAAATTGAGATTAAGTACATCTTATCACCCTCAAACTGATGGGAAAAGTGAGAGAACCATTAAAACATTAGAGGATATGCTAAGAACATGTATCATTGACTTCAAAGGAAGTTGAGGAGATTAGTTAACTTTTGTGGAATTTACCTACAACAACAATTACCATGCTAGCATAGGTATGCCACCTTTTGAAGCCTTATATAAGATGAAATGTAGAACACATTTGTGTTGTGATGAGGTCGAGGAAAGACAAAATCTAGTACCTGAAATAATCCAACAAACTACTGAGACCATCAGAATTATACGTGAACGATTACAAGATCGACAGAAGAAATACGCTAATCCACATCGTTAAAAACGAAACTTTAGCGTAGGAAGCCACGTATTCTTGAAAGTGTCCCCTTAGAAAGGAATGATATGTTTTGGCAAGAAAGGATAATTGAGTCCGAGATTCATTGGACCCTTCGAAATTTTGAGGAGGGTAGGTGAAGTTGCTTATGAAATATCACTACCACCTGATTTAAACCATATTCATAATGTGTTTCATGTGTCCATATTACAACCATACAAACCTGATTACAAACATGTTATAAACTATGAACCGATCCAAATCGAAGAAGATCTTTCTTATGTAGAAGAACATGTGTAGATTATCGACAATAAAGAGCAAGTCCTGAGAAATAAAGTGATAGCATCGGTCAAAGTGATCTGGAGGAATCAGAAGGTTGAAGAGGCTAAATGGGAGATCGAGGGCAAAATACGAGAGAACTATCCCAAACTGTTTACTTAACTTGTACTGTAATTTCGAGGACGATATTCTTATTAGTGAGGGTGAATGTGAAACCCCAAAACCCTAATAAGATTCGGTTATGTAAATTCATTTATATTAATAAAATCTCTCTGTTCTGAAAGTATTTTGTGTTATTATATACTCTGTTTAACAAATTTGGTCAAATAAATTTTTTGTCCGAAAATTGACGTGCTTGACACGTCGTGCTTAAATTTTTCTTCCAAAAACAGACTTTTTGGTATATGTATTTTGACAAGCTGCTTTGTCGTACTCATGCTTGTTAGGATTTGTGAAAAATCTAAGTTAGGAACCCTAAATTACAAACCCTAAGCCTATTTTGTAAATCTTAACCCTAATTAGCTAGACTAAACCCTAATTAAGTTATCCTAACACCTAATCATGATTGTTAAACTTCAATTAGGTGATAATAAACATTATTAAGAAACCCTAATCATAAAAACCAAAACCCTAATCAAGATTAAAGAGGATTAGGGCATAATTAAGCTACTAATTTGTGCAAACTAGCTCACAAGTAGGTTAGGTGTCACAAAAACAAGTTCCAACACCCATATGGTCTGGCAACCCTCCCCAAGCAGCATAAGTAACATAACAACAAATATTTGTTGAGGCAAGTTGGTGAAAAAGACCAAAATCCCTAAGTTGTTAAAGTCTATAAATAACAACCCATCCTCTAGCCAAACCCATGGATTCTCTAAGCCTATACACTATTATAAGATACCTAAACAAGCCTTGGTGATAGCAACAACAAAATATGTAGCCAGAAGTCAAAATCAAACAAGAAAAGGTGCAAACCCTAATTTTAACTTAGATCTTTGATGATATGTTTAATTTGTTGTTTAGATGTTTAGATATATGTAATAACATGTTAGAAAGTATTCTAAGTTGATAGAACATGTTTTCATAACATCTAGATGCATCAAAATGGGGTTTTAAGTAAACTGGAAATTATGGAAAAACAGGCCTGACAGTCGAATGTCAGAGCCTGTAGATCCGTGTAAGTTAATAGTTAGGTCTGTTAATTGTATGTTAGTTGTAGATACATGAGGTCTTTAATTTGGAAAAGAAAATAGGTTAATAAGAATCATATATTGCAAGATATAGGTGGTTAAAAGTGGTTGACTGATCACGAAGTTCTATTTTGTAGATTACCTAGAAAACTCAAGAACAGGTTGAACCGGCTACTTTGACCAACCTTTTAATCGTTTTCTGTTTGATGTTATGATGTCTAAAGATAATGAATTGATACCCTAATATACATACTACATATCTATGACACTCAAACGTTTAAACAATTCATAGGATTACTAGGATTAATGGTCAAAGGCCGTTGATCGAGCATGACTGTGTTTTCTGGGTTACCCAGAAAACTGAAGAACAGCCTTCAGCTGTACTTTGACCAACATAGATCTAGACCTTAAAATCATACTTTGTCCAAATCAGTGTAAAATATATATACCTTGATATATAGACTACATATTACAACCATCAAAATACAAATATATCACACGAATTGAAATATCTAGAAGCCACAAAACCATTGACCGATCATGACCACTATTCTGGGTTACCCAAAAACTCAAGAACAGCTCTGACAGTGACTTTGAGCCTCTATAACTTCTTGTTTTATGTAGGTTAAAGCATGAAATTGGTATGTTGTTGTATTATTACATGAGTACTATAACATCCATACACTTCCAAACCTAGAATCATTAACAGTAGGGAAATAAGGTAAGGTCAAAGTAACCTCTAGGCCATGACCAACTGATTCCCAGACACTCAAGAACACCTATAGCGACACTTTTTGTCACTATGGAGCTTTAGCGACATATAATAAATAATTTCTAATAAATTAATTAATAAAAATTAGAAATAATTATACAAATAATTTTAAGTTATAATAATTAACTTTTAATATTTTTACATAAATTCAATAAATATGTTATTTATTTGGATATTATTAATAATTAAGTTAATAATAAAGTAATTAGAATACTTATTTATAAATAATAAATAATTATTAAAAAATAATATTAATGATTTAAAATCATATTAAATGATTATAAATTATTTTAAAATAATAGACAAGATTTTTATAATATTCTAAGTAAATATTAATTATTTAGAAATAGAAATAAATGGTTTAAAAATCATTTAAGGGAAAAATAAATACTTAAAAATTGTTATAAGCTTCCAGAAATTATTATAAGAGATATATAAATTATCTAAAAATATAATAAAGCTTAAAAATAAAGTTTAACCAAGATATTAACTTATTAATTACATTAAAAGAAAGTCTTTGGACACCAAACAATATCGAACTTAACTTTTAACATAAAGCAGGTTTATGTATTTGAGTATTGTTATCAATACTAATGTGTTAGATTTATATGAATGAACATCTTATATGTTTTATAAACGAATCGTGTAGCATTGCTTGATTGATCTTCGCTCAGGCAAGTTCTGTAAGACCCCGAATTTTATGAAATAAAAGTATTCAATTTTTCTTATAATTACTATTCAGTAAATGGTTAAATTGAAAAAAGGTTAAGTTATGGGTTACATATGTAAATATTTTAAATAAGCAAGTGGTAATAAAATACTCATTGTTGTCGGGAAATATTCGTTTGGTCGTGGAATATTCTTCCTGTTTGGGAATATTCGTACGACGGCACTGTCTTTTGTGGGCCCCATAACGGAAAGCGATTGGATGAAGAAAACAACAAGTATGAGTTTTTATAAATAACGGCGTAGTTGTTACAATCAACACTATTGGAATACCCCGTGGTTAAAATCTGATAATGCAGCGTCGTTACTTAAAGAGTATTACGGTGATTGCACAATATTTTTGAATTATTGATTCTTACGTAAGAAGGCACTACTCAATAATTGTTACAGTAATTACTGTTCAGTAATTTATTTTATTGATTCAATAATTGTTGCGTTGATATTTTATATTATTATTGTTTTAATAATTTTCACTACACAGTATTTTCCATTATCAGATCAATAATTTATATTATTTTAATAATATTACTAGATAACATTATTGGCAATGTCTAAAAGTTACGTCTAAGGAGGTTTGGTCACCTAATTGCTTGTATTAAGTAAGGAGAAATTCTTATTAAAGCCCCATCTTTCCCAGGAGCTACTTAGTTGTCATTATTGTGATTACTGTAATATTATTTGTGAATAATTAATTATTAATTTATATGATAAGGAAAATATTTATTTTATGTGGATATAGATGGAGAAAATTTTTAATGTGACAATTGTTGAAAATTGATATTTTATCTTTTAGGATAAAATAATTGTTTAAATATATTATTATATTTTAATAATATAATAATGATGATATTTTTACAATGAATGTGGGATATATGAGTAAATGATGAGGAGGAGTATTTTTGTTGCAATAAATACTAAAAACATGTTTTGTGTGTCGGTGGACCTCATTTCTTGACTGAAATTTGATTACAGCCTGTAAAAGCGCCAGTTTGTGGATTTCGGTCAATTTCTGTTTGGAATTTGGAAAAACTTTATTCTGCAAAGTTGTAGAGAATTGAATTTCCTATAAAAGAACATACGATTTGATTTTTTTTTGATAAAAGGGCTATTTATTATGAATTATTGAAGTTTGAAGTTCCAAAATAATTAATTTTTGGAAGTTTTAAATATTTTTGTTTAGAAAAACGTTTTTGGCATTATGGTGGGCTATATTGGTGGCTGAATTCAGTTGTCAAAGAGGTGGGATTAAATAATTTTTATAAATATATAATTTATTAAATTTTCTGCTTTGGTGTTCTAAGCATTTTCCTATTAATAGGGTGTTTAGGTTAGAATTAAAAATCACACCAGAAATTGAAGTTTTCTCTCTTTCTCTCTTTATATTATCGAGCGTATTCTTGTGAGTATTTTTATACTTTGAGTATTGTTATACGGTACAAGTTCCCTTCAGCACTATATCCAGTATTCTAGTAAGAAGTACTGTCTTTTGAGGTAAGGGATTTTAAGGGATGTTGTTTTCTTCTTAAATGATATTATTTTCTTTAATATCATTATACCGAAATATCGGTATAGATTTTATTATGGAATTTCTATCTTTTTTATGCTGGGGTTACTATTCATGAATTACTATTCATGAGTTACTATTCATGAGTTACTATTCACGACAAAATTGGTTTCTTTTTCTGACCAAATTATCGTTGATTTATGAATATTGCTCTTGAAATTAAATCCATGTTTTGATCATATTATTTTTTATTATCATATATAACATTTTTATAACCTTGGTGATAGAATTTCTCTTTTATTTGAGTGTAAAGATGGGTAGATTATTGGTATGATCGTGACTATGGGTTCTTTTTGGCCAGTAGTGCAAAGATGAATTGTTGACTGGTATGATCATGACCATTGAATTTATAAACGATTATCTTTAGCTTAAGTGCAAAGGTGAATTGATCAACATGGTTATAATTATTGTTTATATAAATTCTGAAATGATTATATATTTCTTTGAAATATTAATATCTTTGGCTTATAGTGCAAAGATGATCTGTGGTTGAATATCTTTGGCTTGTAGTGAAAAGATGATATGTTGATAAATATCTTTGGCCCGTAGTGCAAAGATGAAATGTTGATGAATATCTTTGGCCCGTAGTGCAAAGATGAATTTATTAGTATGATTATGAACAGGAACTGTGATTTGGTATAACCATGATCTTTGATGTTTTAGGTAAAGACAGGTGATGAAAATTATCTTCGTCATGGATGAGAAGAGGAATTTAGAACCACAATTATGATTGTGAGTTATTCATATGATTGTGAACCAGAACTATTGATTGATGTTATTGGGATAAAACATTGTTGGTGGACTTTTAACATGGAGAAGATAATAAACTTTATGGTCTATTTAACTCTTCTAATAGATTGCTTGTTCCGCTGCAACTATGGTTGAAAAGTTTTATCATCTACCATATGTTCTAAATCTCTGATTTATTATTGATGAAGGCTATTGAAAATTTAATTATCTTTAGTCATAATATTCTTTACTGAGCTAGTTGTTCTCACCCTTTTGCTTCACAATTCCTTTCAGGTAATAAGAGGGTAGCTGGGTCGAGCGAGAGTAACAGGGGAATAGAACGGTGGTCTCTAGCTGTGGAGGTTATCCCTAAACAGTATAGAAAAGTGTGTTGTATTTTATACATCATTTAGTAGTTATATTTGGTGAATCAAATAGGGTGAGGCGAACCCAACGTTGGAACACTATCATATAAGATGTCTAATGACATGCAACTTCGTGTTATCATAAGACAAGGTTGTACACATCCACTTGCTGAGTATATCTACAAGCACTACCTATATGATCTTGGAGTTTGGTTGAAGTATAATTCTCAATTAGAGACGGTGGAGATAATGATATGTCAAGAGAAGACTCACCATTGGAAAGAATATGATAGTAATCTTCTCGTTTTTCTTTGGGGTTTATTGGGTCAACCAAGGATAATTCTATGGGCATATGATATCTATCATAACCTAGACGCATGGCCTTCCATGTACGAAGGTTTCCTTGAGCACTTCCCAAAGATTTTAATTTCTAAAATAGTTATTGACTGTACCTTTATGTAAGGTGCCATTGTGATGTACTATCCAAGGTTGGGACATGAGTCACAGTTGGTATACATTTGTATCAAAACTCACAACATATGTGTTGTTATATTTTGCACGACAATTATAGTAATAAAGTTATAGTTGTTTTCTGTACCATGTTTTTGGCGACTCAGAATAGGTTGGTTGGATAGGACCTATTTTAGGGGCGTTACAAGTTCCCCAACCATAATTACTTTCATAAGTTTACTAAACCCCAACTTATTACTTATGCAAATTTCTCGAACCCTGCTTATTCGTTAAATAAGATTTTAAATCTTGATTTGCTTTTGATATGTATTACCAAACCTAAACTTGAATTGCCAATTATTGTAAAGTTATCGCTATAGCTTCAGCATAACTAAGAAATGAATGATTTATTTATATAATATTGTTTATTGAGCATAAATTGTTGTGTTAAACCAAATTGTTTTGGTATGATATCCTATACTGAGTTGTATATACCAAGAGGGATAAATGTGTGTCAATTGAATCTGACACTTAGTGCAAGTGGGCACGATTAGGATGAGATGCATACTCCTAAAATATTGAATAGGTTGATCCCCTATCTCACATATGAACAAGATTTCTAAGTCTTTGAGATTAACAGAAATAAAAAGTCCAGAAATGGTTGAAATATAAAAATCCAGACATGGTAACAACAATCAGTTGAGTTTTCAAATGTTATACTTCTTCAAATCCTATATTGTGATAAATTATAAAATCTGATGAACATATCATAGCTCACTCTTGAAAATCATTCCCTTTGCAGTATTAGATGGTAACCCTAGAACATCTAGAGTAAATAAAGGGAAGCGTCCCTACTTAGATTAGTTTATATTACTGCCTAGCTGAATGTAATATTTTTATAAATTCAATATGAAGAATCTTGTAATTGAACCTTAATATATATATATATATATATATATATATATATATATATAACATCTTTTATTTCCGCAACTGTGTTTCCTTTACATACATAGATATAATTATAATTTTTAATTTAGTTGGAGATCCTTGGGAACTATTCATCCATGTGAGGGTACTGACAACATGGATTGTTCATGTTGTTGTTTATACTTTAGATTTCAGATAAATAGGTACTATCGATATGATAGTATAATCCTCATGATATAGACTATACATCTGATTGAGGGTATTGGTAACATGGACTGTTCATGTTATTACTAGTACTCTGAATTTTGAATAGATATATATTATTCATAGATACAGTCTATGTTAGAGTTTATGCCCTAGAGGCCAATTATTTGATATAATTGATTATAATTTTGATATTATATTTGATTGAATAAATGAATGATTTTATTATAGTTTTATTTACTTCGTTATATAAATGTTAGCATAATAAAATTCCTTAGAATAGTGATACAAATTATATAGTTTCAAGTATGTGACTTAAACATGAGATTATATAATTACAATTAGTATCATTGCTCTTAAATGTCCCTAGTCGAGTATCATTGTTGATAGGACAACAATAATGCATTGAGACTAGTATGTGGATTGACTGATGACCAAATCTCATTGGTCATAAATATATATAAAATATTAAGTCAATGCATAGGTACATGTTAGAAAACGATGTACTGGACAGACCCACCATGAGAATTCTATGTGGAGCATTATGCGAAGTGTCATTAGCGATTCACATAGTTACAATGATGTAATGGTCCTCCGACCTGAAATTACTATATTACTACACGAGAATTTATGTACTTTGATATCATCAAAGGTCACCTTTAATAGGGTGGACTATAAAGGTGATTATTGGGTACATCATGAATCATGTGAGGAATATGAGTGATCTAGATGGAATTTAACCCTCCTATTTATTAGGGGTGATATACATAGGCCTCTTGATTGAGTAGGACTATGAAATGCATGGCCATGCTCAAATAGTGATTTGTTTCATATATTCTACTCATTGATCAAGAAAACTCAGATTAAATTATGAAGAGTATGACACATTCCATGACTCGAGTTTAATCTAGGATATTAAGATTAAAAGGATTAAATTACGGTGAAACATTGGTCACAAAAAGGTTGCATCGAATCATCGATCTTATTATTACTTGGGTAGCAGTGATGCATTACTAGATGTCGCTCGCTGTTTATAAATTTATAAAACGTTATTAAAAGGGAATTAATTTAAATCGTAAGGGTTTAAATATATCAATATGATTAATAGTATTTAAATCACGAATTTAAATTAAAAGGATGATTTGTATATATCTCAAAACGGATGCCCAAATTGAACTTCTCAAAATTCGAGTGGACATTACAGTGCCTGAGTGCACGTACTTTGAGATGACCCAACCCGAAAAACTTTGGCCGATTCACGCCGCCTCTAGTACACTGCTGCTCAATTGCAGTACACCGGCAAATTTCATATTGCCTATAAAAGAGGGCTTGGGGTCTTTGATTTTAAGGAAAAGACGGGGGAAACCCCTCGCACAATTTGCTCAGACCGCCATACAATGTATTTTCTCACTTTCAAACACCTGAGACCTCATATATAGCCTCTTTTGTACCCACAAAAGCCCAGTGTTTACCCACTCTAAAGATATAGAAGCCTTTTTTAGCAGTCAGCTGTAAGCCTTCTCACACAATTTAAAGTCTTTCTCTTCATCTTTGCACACACCCTTCTACACGTTGAGAGTCTTGTTACTTGCTTTTGCCCGGACTTTGGTCCGTGGTTTCATTCATCTGATATATATATATATATATATATATATATATATATTGACTAACATTATCGAGTTATGCCTCGATCGAGCCTGAACTTGATGCGGAGCGTTTACTTGCTTTTATATATATATATATATATATATATATATATATATATATATATATATATATATATATATATATATATATGAACTGTGTGTCGAACTTTGTTCGATGAGCCTAGACTTCGGTCTGGAGCGTTTATTGCTTTTGTGAGACCCCAAATTTTATCAATAAAGATTTAAATTTTGTTGAAATAATTTTTAATATTATGGTGTGAATTTGAGATAATATTATAGTTGTGGGTAGTATTTATAAATTTTGCAAAGTATGCAAGTGGTTATATTATATTCGATTGGTCGGAAATATTAGGTTTAGCGAGAGAATATTCGCATACAACTACTAAATCATTGGTGGACCCCACAAATGTAATTATTGTCGGATTGAGAAAACGGCAAAAATATTTTATTGAAATAACTACGGAAGTTTTACTGGTTGATCTTTGTTGAACTACTAGTAGTAAGTAAAAAAGAATGCATGTGGTTGCATAAGAATACACCGGTATTGATTATTGATGCTTATGTGAGAAGTCACTCGGTTTGATTCCATTATTGTTGATTAATAATATGAATTATTATAGCGATAATGACGTTTTGTTTTATTCAGTATTATTAACGTAATAAAATGAAACATCTTTTATATAAAATGAATACTTTATTAAAGTTATTCTATAAATAGAATATATTATATTTTATTATGCATAGTGTTGCATAGTGTTTTTGCATAGTGTTTTGCATAGTGTTGCATAGTGTTTGCATAGTAAAATGTTTTTATATAAATAGAATATATTATATTTTATTTAAAAATTTTTTCTTTAAATATGGACCGTCAGATTAAAGTAAATCAATCTGGACCGTTCATGGATTAATTACTATGCATTCTATTTTCCTATAAATAGAAGCTCATTCCTTCATTATTTTCTTACGAATTCACTGAAACTCTAGAGAGAGAAATTATAGAGAGAAGCTATAGAGAGAAAATCTAGAGAGAGAAAGAAGAAGAGTATTCTGGTACTTCACTACTTTGATATCCAGTGTCTTTTACGGTAAGGGATATTATTTGTTGTACCCGTAAGGGGTGTTATTCTTTCTTATTCATGAAGAGAACTTCTGTTATTCCATTCATTATTATTCTGTTGGAATAACCTGTAAAAGTGGCATACCCTATACATAACCTCGTGATATCATGACATACCCTATACTTGGTGAAATCCTTATATTATTCCATTCTTATTTATTCTGGTTGGAATAACTCAGATATACGTAATCCCCTATACTTGGTGATCTTCTTACATTATTCCATTCTTTATTATTCATTGGAATATCACATCGTGTGTTTTACATAGGACACGGGTTCCATTGTTTATTATTCTGCATTTATTATTTTGTTGGAATATCCACATCGTATGTTTTACACCGGACTGGTTCCATTGTTTATTATTCAAAGCATTTATTATTCATTTGGATCATCCTCCCGCTTGTGAATTTCACACGACTGGTTCCGTTATTATTATTCTCATTGGAATAACTCGCCTATGTAAAGTACCGCATGTATGGTGATTTCTTTTATTATTCCATTTTTTTTTATTATACCCAGTTGGTTAAAACTTTGACTTCTATACTCCATGAAATTAGTAGAATATCCTTGATATTTGCGTTTCATCCAGTATCTTTTCATGGAAATATTCTTCTGATCATTCTTGAATTTTACTCTACAAAACAGTATCTTGTTGACAATTTGGACGTTACTAATTCCTGGATAAAATAATTCTTGAACTTGTTTTATTGAATTATTATGTCATTGTCATCATCCTCATGTTATATTATGTTATCTTTGGCTTACGTGCATAGATGAATTTAGTATGATTATGACCAGGGATCATTCGGTATAATCATGGTTTGTTATAAATGATGTGATAAAAGTCTTCAGTGGCATGTAATGCAGTGATGGATAGTTTTTGGTATGATTATGACCAGGGGTAATTCAGTATAGTCATGACCATTGATAATTTGATAAAAATCCTTGACCGTGGTACAGGGATGATTAGATATTGTTGTAACGACCCCAAAATAGGTCCATTCCATCCAACCCATTCTGAGTCGCCAAATATATGGTACGAAAAACAACTACAACTTTATTACAACAATTGTCGTGCAAAATACAACAACACATATTTTGTGAGTTTTGATACCAATATATACCAAATGTAACTCTGGACACCAACTTGGATAACACGTCACCATGACACCTTACATAAAGGTACAGTCAAAAACTGTTTTAGAAATTAGAATCTTTGGGAAGTGCTCAAGGAAACCTTCGTACATGGGAGGCCATGCTTTTAGGTTATGGTAGATATCATATGGCCACGTAATTATCCTTGGTTGACCTAATAGACCCCAAAGAAAACGAGAAGATTACTATCATATTCTTCCCAATGGTGAGTCTTCTCTTGATTTATCATTATCTCCACTTGTCTCAAATTGAGAATTATACTTCAAACAAACACCAAGATCATATAGGTAGTGCTCGTAAATATACTCAAAGAAGTGGATGAGCACAACCATGTCTTATGATAACACGAGTTTGTATGTCATTAGACATCTTGTATGATAGTGACAAAACACCCTTCCAAAGTTGGGTTCGCCTCACCCTATTTAATTCACCAAAATAACTATTAAATGATGTATAAAATACAACACACTAAAGCCCTCAATAAAATTATTTTCATACTCTTTGGGAGAACCTCAACAACTATGACCACCGTTCTATTCCTTGTTATCTCCGCCAACCCAAACTACACTTTTATTACACGAAAGGAATTGTGAAACAAAAGGGTGAGCACAACTAGCTCGATAAAGAATATTATGACTAAAGATAAATAAATTATCAATAGTCTTCATCAAGAATGAATCGTAGATTTAGAACATATGGTAGATGATAAAACTTTTCAACCATAGTTGCGGTATGAACGAGCAATCCATTAAAAGAGTCAAATAGACTATAAAGTCTATTGTCTTCTCCACGTTAAAAGTCCACCAACAATGTTTTATCCTCAGTAACATCAATCAACAATTCCGCCCACAATCACATGCATAACTTATAATCATAATTGTAGTTCTAAATCCTCTTCTTATCCCAGACGAAGATAATTTCATCACCGTCTTTACCGAAACATCAAAGATCATGGTTATACCAAATCACAGTTCCTGTTCATAATCATTCTAATAAATTCATCTTTGCACCACGGCCAAAGATATTCATCAACAGTTCATCTTTGCACTACATGCCAAAGATATTCAACAACAGGTCATCTTTGCATTACGAGCCAAAGATATTCATCAATAATTCATCTTTGCACTACAGGCTAAAGATATTCAACAACAGGTCATCTTTGCATTACGAGCAAAAGATATTCATCAATAATTCATCTTTGCACTATAGGCTAAAGATATTTAACAATAGGCCATCTTTGCATTACGAGCAAAAGATATTCATCAATAATTCATCCTTTCACTACAAGCTAAGATATTCATCAACAAATCATCTTTGCACTACGAGCCAAAGATATTCATATATCAAAGAAATACATAATCATTTCAGAAGTTATATAACAATAATTATAACCATGTTGATCAATTCACCTTTGCACTTAAGCTAAAAATATTCAATTGTAAATTCAATGGTCATGATCATACCAGTCAACAATTCAACTTTTGCACCATCGCCAAAGAGAACCTATAGTCACGATCATACCAATAATCTACTCATCTTTACACTCAAGTCAAAGAGAAATATCATCATTAGGGTTATAAGAATGTTATATAAAAACAATATAATCAAAACATGGTTTTAATTTCAAGAGTAAGATTCATAAATCAACGATAATTTGGTCAGAGAAGAAACCAATTTGTCGTGAATAGTACCCCGTATTCATACATAGTACCGTATACGTGCATAGTAACCTCGACACGAAAAGATAAAGTTTCATAATAAAATTCATATCCATATTTATAACACCTTAATCCAAATGTTATAAATCACTTAGAAATCTCATAATCTAATATTATTAATATTATAATAATATTTTAATCATTTCTTAAACTTATAAATAATTTAATCCAATTATTTACACTTTAATAATTAATGCATTTAATCATCTAAAATGCCAAACTCATAAGATTTCATCATCATTATCCAAAACCCTCATCAAAAATCGCATATACCTCATATATATGATTCTCAAGCCATAAAATCATATTTTTCAATTTTCTTACTTCACATAACATATTTAATTCATTTACTCATAACTAGAATATTTTCATGAAAAATACCAAATCAGTTATAAAAATATTTCTTTTCTGGGATTTAGCATAACATAGTCCCATATTGAATATATATTTTTTGAAATTTTAAAAATTCATTTACTATTTTTCATATGGCCAAAACCACGAATATTTAAACATTTATCATAAATTATACTTTTATCCAACAATTCTGAAATTTACACGGTATACTGATATTATATAGATGTACTCCCAATAAAAATTTCATCAATTTTGGAGTTAATCACAAGGAGTTATAAATAGTTACTTTTAAAATAGTCTTTTCTCATAAAATCCATAACTCTAATCTATACATCCAAAATCGCCATTTTGGACACACTCTCTAAAACTCATCAAAATATCATTTCAAATTTTTCCAGAATTTTTGAAGGTTTAGAAAAATTTCAAAACTAAAAACATAATAACCCTTAAAATCCCTTACTTTCCCTTACCTCAAAAAGCGAAAGATTGATTTGGAATAATTTGAAACGAACTTGCAACCGTAGAATAGAAATACTCAAAGTATACTCAAAATACTCACAAGAATACGCTCGATAATATAGAGAGAGAAAACTTCAGTTTCTGGTGTGATTTTCAATTCTAACCTAAGCACCCTATTTATAGGAAATTGCTTAGAACACCAAAGCAGAAAATTTAATATAATATTAATATATTTAATAAATTCTCTACGCCCATCTACACAATCTGATCTCAGCCATCAAGCACATGTTAAAGATGGCCAACAACATTTGAAAAACGTTTTTCTTAAAAAACATAATTAAAACTTCCAAAAATTAATTATTTCGGAGCTTTAGAACTTCAATAATTCATAATAAATATCTCTTTTATCAGAAAATTCGAATCTCGCGAGTTTTTATAGGAAATTCAATTCTCTACAACTTTGCAGAAGAAAGTTTTTCCAAATTCCAAACAAAAATTGACCGAAATCCACAAACAGATGATTTTACAGTCTATAATCAAATTTCAGTCAAGAAATGGGGTCCACCGACATGTTTAACATGTTTTAAACATTTATTGTAACAAAAATATTCTTCCTCCTCATATACTCATATATTCCACATTCATGTAAAAATATCACCATTAATATATTATTAAAATAATATATTTAAATGAATTATTTTATCGTAAAAAGATAAAATATTAATTTTCAACAATTGTCACTTTAAAAAATTTTCTCCATCTATATCCACATAAAATAAATATATTTTCTCATCATAAAATTAATAATTAATTATTCACAAATAATATTACATAATCACAATATTAACAACGAGCAGGTTCCCAAGAAAGAGGGGCTTTCAATAAGAATTTCTCCTTCTTGCGGCGCAATTAGGTGACCAAACCTCTCCTTAGATGAACTTTCTAGACATTGCCAATAATGTTATCCAATAATATTATTGAGATAATATGAATTATTGCTCGATAATGGAAAATATCATGCCGTGACAATTATTGAAACAACAATAATATAAAATATCAACGTAGCAATTATTGAATTTGTGGTTTATTCATTAAACCGAGTCTTAGTGATAAAATTGATGAAAACCTTTTAAAACCTAAAAGATAGTAGATTTTATTTTCTACTTGACTCTTTTTAATGGATTGCATATTCGCCGCAGCTTAAACTGGTTGTCTATTGTATTTTATCGTTTAACATTGTTAAAAGGCTAATGATAATTTATTCGCATTATCTTAGTCATAATATTTCTTCTTGGGCTAGTTGAGCTCACCTTTTTCTTTTCACCGTTCTCTTCGTGAAATGATGAGAACATATTTGGGACGAGCCTGGGGAAGGAGTAATGGTCCAGAGGATAGCATTAGTAGTCCTCACTATTCTGTGAAATAGTGTGATAATAGTTGTAATGAGGACTCCTTTTGAGTTTGTATAATATCTAGTAGACAATATTTGTATTCAAACTCACAGTTTATTTCGTATTGTACACGACAGTTATATTAGTAAGTTGTATTTGAATTTATGTACCATGTAAGTGGCGACCCAAGATGGGTGACGTATACCTAATTTTGGGGGCGCCACGGTTGGTATCGAGCTTAGGGATATGATCCTGGCTAAGATGTGAGAATAGAACTAGGAGGGAGAGACGGAAATTCCTTCGCTAGTATGACCTACCTAAATTTATTTGGTATTTAATTGGTCATCACGTAATATAGGGATAATTTGTTATATGTCAATTAACCCTTGTTTTGTGACAAAGGTTGTTTGAGAATGGCATCCGAAAATCTTTGAAATAAGCAATGAAACACATGAGAGTGTTGATTCAGCTCAAATAAAAGGTAACGACCAACAACACGATAATAATCATACTGGTGGCAACGGCTATCGGAACAATGATAACCATTGTGGGGAAAATTATCATGCTAAGAATGGTAACCACTTGATGGTAATAATCGGCAAAGATAATAGAAGTGGAAATTTCAAGAAGAGAAGATCATTTAGCTCAATTTTGTTGTATAGTGAAGTCAAGTCCAGTTGGGATAGTGGCACCAAAGATGGATATGGACAAAACAAAGTCGGTGGTTTTAGGAAGAGCATTTTTCACGACTTCTCAAAAGTGGGTAAACCGAACGAAGTTAGCACGGGTTAGTTAATTATAAATTGTGAAGTCTATACCTTATTAGATACCGGTTCTACCCATTATTTTATCTCTCTTGCTTGCGTTCAACGCTTAAATTAACTCTCAAGAAGTTAAACTTTGACTTATTGGTTGAAACTTCGTTAGTAGGAGCCTTCATTCGCTTACTATTTTTAAATCTTGTTTAATTCAAATAAACACTTTCACGATCTTATCTCTTTGAAAATACTTTCCTTTGAGGTAATTTTTGAAAACGATTGATTAACTACTCATTATTCTTTTTGTAAGGTTGTTAGCTTTCATATTCCTAACCAACCTGTTATACGAATTCAAAGTAACCAAATCCTAAAGTTAATCACTGTTATATCAAGTCATAAGTAAAGAGCCCCGAACCTTTCGTTGTTGACTTCCTTGTGTGGAATGCACCGAAGCCAGACTTTCTGTAGGCGACATCGTGAACGAAGATGGCAAGTTTATAGGTATCATTGTGAGGTGCTATCTAGATTAAGGGATAGAAGTCACAGTTGGTATCAATGTGACGTACTATCCAAGTCTTGGATGAGAGTCACAGTTTTGAATGATATTTCTATTATTAATAAATTTCCTGGCGTATTCTTGAAGACTTCTTAGCCTACTTAGAGCGTGAAATCGAATTTTGTATTGACCCAAAGATAAAACCCATTTCTTAAACCCTCAAATATTTTCTTCAACTAAAATGAACAGCTTTACGTGGTTTATGATGAAAGTCATAATAAAAGCATTGGACTAATGAAAATCATGGGTATACGTGGTATTAGTAAGTGTTATGATGAGTTATGTTGGTTAGTATGTGAAAACATGAAAGTTTCTTAAAATCACAAGGAGTTGAAAAACCAGATTTTGGTGAAAACGAATATGAAATTCAATTGACCAAATCTCCTATTATATTTTGAATTTTTGAGTGTGGTTAAGTCCTAGAGTTAGATCTATGAGTTACCTAACTAATCCAAGTGGAATCAATGAAAAGGTGTTGTAGATTTTTGTGTGGACTGATTTTAGCAAAGGAGTGCAAAGCTGCAAAAATCGAAAAAGTCTGCTGCCATGATTTTAGAGGGGCTGTTTCGGCCACTTAAATTATGAGAAAAATTCTGGCCTTTTGGGACATGAAGGTATATGGTATAAAGTACCTCCTGTCCAAAAATGAGCTCATTCTGACTTAAAATGAGCAAGTTATGACTATTTCAATATTTTGGTTTTTCCGACAAAAAATGCTATAACCGGAGTTCTGTAACTCCGATGACCATAAAATTTAAACTGGAAGCTCACGTTAACATGTGTAAGATTCTGCCAAGATTTGGGAATTTTTGGAGTTATCCTTGAGGTAGCTAATTTCTTAAGGAATTAATTGGAAATTAATTTTTGAAAAATAGTAAATGAATTTTAAAAATTCCGAGAAAAATATATTTTCATTATGGGACTATATTATGCTAAATCCCGTAAAAGAAATATTTTTGGGACTAATTTGGTATTTTTCATGAAAATAGTTTAGTTACTGAACATATGAGTTAAATATGTTATGTGAAGTAACAAAGTTGAAAATAGGATTTTATGGCTAGAGAATCCTATGTAGTATATGCATATTTTTTTTGATGAGGATTTGATAATTGGTGATGATATTTTATGAGTATGACATTTTGAATGATTAAATGCATTATATGGTAAAGCGTAAATAATTAAGATAAATTGTTTATAAATTTAAGAAGTGATTAAAATATTGTTATAATATTAATGATATTAGATTATGAGATTATTAAGTGATTGAAAACATGGGGATATTCTTGAATCTCGGATAAATTATATTATAAATGTTTAATATTTATCCTTTATCTCATTTGATTGATTCTTTATATCATTATCCTCATGCTTATATTATGTTGAAAGTCATGTGTATTCTGTAGTGCATAGATGGACTTGGTATGATTATGACGTGGATTGTTCGGTATAATCATAACCAGTAATTGAAAACACAATTATCTTTCCGTAGTGCATGGATAATTTGTGGTCGTGATACTAATGAATACACAATTATCTTTGGCCGTAGTGCATGGATAATTTGTGGTCGTGATACTAATGAATACACAATTATCTTTAGCCGTAGTGCATGGATAATTTGTGGTCGTGATACTAATGAATACACAATTATCTTTGGCCGTAGTGCATGGATAATTTGTGGTCGTGATACTAATGAATACACAATTATCTTTGGTCGTAGTGCATGGATAATTTGTGGTCGGATACTAATGAATACACAATTATCTTCGCCAGTAGTGCATGGATAATTTGTGGTCGTGATACTAATGAATACACAATTATCTTTGGCCGTAGTGCATGGATAATTTGTGGTCGTGATACTTAATGAATACACAATTATCTTTCGTCAGTAGTGCATGGATAATTGTGGTCGGATACTAATGAATACACTAGTAGTGCATGGATAATTTGTGGTCGTGATACTAATGAATACACGATTATCTTTGGTCAGTAGTGCATGGATAATTGTGGTCGTGATACTAATGAATACACAATTATCTTTGGCTGTAGTGCATGGATAATTTGTGGTCGTGATACTAATGAATACACGATTATCTTTGGCCGTAGTGCATGGATAATTCGTGGTCGTGATACTAATGAATATCCTTGGCCTGTAGTGCAGTGGATGATTCGATGATATGGATTAATTATTGAAATGAGTCTCAAAGAATGAAATATTAATTCATGGATGTGGTAAAAGTCATCTTTGTCAGTAGTGCATTGATAGACTTGGTATGATTATGACCACGGATTATTCGGTATAATCATGATCAGATTGAAAACACGAATATCCTCGCCAAGAGTGCATGGATAATTCGTGGTCGTGATACTATTAAGCTAAGTCTCAAAGATTATTGGTTTTATAATTATATATCTTTGGCCCAGTAGTGCAAAGATGAATTGTTAATGAATATCTTTCGCGGATTGCAAAGATGAATTTAATATTTTTAAACGATAAAGGTATTCAAGGTATCCTCATCTCTTATCATACCAGTATCGCATTACCCCTAATTTCGAGGGCTTAAATTCCATAAGGAGGGAGATTGTGAGACCCCAGATTTTATCAATAAAGATTTAAATTTTGTCGAAATAATTTTTAATATTATGGTGTGAATTTGAGATAAATATTATAGTTGTGGGTAGTATTTATAAATTTTGCAAAAGTATGCAAGTGGTTATATTATATTCGATTGCCTTTGGGAATATTCGGTTTAGCAGGAATATTCGCATAACTACTCAATCATTGGTGGACCCTATTAATGTAATTATTGTCGGATTGAGAAAACGACAAAAATATTTTATTGAAATAACGGCGGAAGTTTTACCGTGATTCTTGTTGAACTACTCTAGAGTAAAAGTACGAAGAATACGTGTGGTTGCATAAGAAGCTTATACCGATATTGATTATCGATATTTATGTGAGGAGTCACTCGGTTTGATTCCATTATGTCGATTAATAATATGAATTATTATAACGATGATGACGCTTTTGTTTTATTCAGTATTATTAACGTAATAAAAGCAAACATCTTTTTATATAAAATAGAAAGTGATAATGACGTTTGTGTTATTCGTAATAAAAGTAAACATCTTTTTATATAAAATGTAATACTTTATTAAAGTTATTCTATAAATTAATATATTATATTTTATTATGCATAGTGTTGCATAGTGTTTTGCATAGTGTTGCATAGTGTTTGCATAGTAAAATGTTTTTATATAAATAGAATATATTATATTTTATTTAAAAGATTTTGCTTTAAATATGGACCGTCAGATTAAAGTAAATCAATCTAGACCGTTCATGGATTAATTACTATGCATTCTATTTTCCTATAAATAGAAGCTCATTCCTTCATTATTTTCTTATTTAATTCACTTTGAAACTCTCAGAGAGAGAAATTATAGAGAGAAGCTATAGAGAGAAAATCTATAGAGAGAAAGAAGAAGAGTATTCGGTACTTCACTACTTTGATATCCCAAGTGTCTTTTACGAGTAAGGGATATTATTTGTTGTACCCGTAAGGGTGTTATTCTTTCTTATTCATGAAGAGAACTTCGTTATTCCATTCATTATTATTCTCATTGAATAACTTTGTAAAAGTGGCATACCCTATACATAACTTTGTATACGCCAGATACCCTATACTTGGTGAAATCCTTATATTATTTCATTCTTATTTATTCATTTGAATAACTCAGATACTGTAAATCCCCTATACTTGGTGATCTTCTTCTCGTTATTCCATTCTTTATTATTTTGTTGAATATCACGCTCTGTGTGTTTTACAATTTGACCGGTTCCATTGTTTATTATTCGCATTTATTTATTATTACGTTGGATCATCCCGTTCCATTGTTTATTGTGAATTTCACCGGTTGGATCGTTCCGTTATTATTATTTTGTTCGAATAACTCCGTTGGAATGCCACAAGCACCGCATGCATGGTGATTTCTTTTGTTATTCCATTCTTTATTATACCCAATTGGTTAAAACTTTGACTTCTATACTCCATGAAATTAGTAGAATATCCTTGATATTTGCGTTTCATCCAAAGATCTTTTCATGGAAATATTCTTTCGATCATTCTTGAATTTTACTCTACAAAACAAGTATCTTGTTGACAATTTGGACGTTACTAATTCCCTCGGATAAAATAATTCTTGAACTTGTTTTATTGAATTATTATGTCATTGTCATCATCCTCATGATATATTATGTTATCTTTGGCTTACGTGCATAGATGAACTTAGTATGATTATGACCGAGGATCATTCGGTATAATCACGACTTGTTATAAATGATGTGATAAAAGTCCTCGATTAATTCTGTAATGCAATGATGGATAGTTTTTGGTATGATTATGACCAAGGGTGATTAGTATAGTCATGACCATTGATAATTTGATGAAAATCCTTGACCGTGGTAGTGTGGATGATTAGATGTGGTGGTTTATTTATTGTCGAGTCTAGTGATAAAAATTGATGAAAACCTTTTAAAACCTAAAAGATAGTAGATTTTATTTCTACTTGACTCTTTTAATGGATTGCATATTCACCGCAGATTAAACCGGTTGTCTATTGTATTTTATCGCCTTTAACACTGTTGAAGGCTAATGATAATTTATTCGCATTATCTTTGTCATAATATTTCTTATTGGGCTAGTTGAGCTAACCCTTTCTTTCAATGTTCTCTTCGTGAAATGAGAACATAGTTGGGACTTAGTGGGAAGGAGTAATGGTCCAGAGGATAGCATTAGTAGTCCTCACTATTCGTGAAATAGTGTGATAATAGTTGTAATGAGGACTCCTTTTGAGTTTGTATAATATCTAGTAGACAATATTTGTATTCAAACTCACAGCTTTATTTCGTATTGTACTACGCTTATATTAGTAAGTTGTATTTGAATTTATGTACCATGTAAGTGGCGACCCAAGATGGGTGACGTATACCTAATTTTGGGGGCGTCACATCTAGTACCAAAGATTTCTGCCGAGGTTATGTCGGCCACTCAAGAAATGATGTCATTGGGTCATCAACCTGGACAAGGGCTTGGTAAAGATAAGCAGGGTATTAAGCACCCTATTCAAATGTCCAGTCAAATCGGAACAACAAGACTAGGCTATCCTGCAAGTTCCAGTTACAGGAATCCTTATAAGCACAAGCAGGTTCCTCATGCTTCCGCCACACGGCAATTTTCTATACCTTTACCTCATGAGTTAATGCAATCTCCAGTAAAGGTTCCAGCACATGTTGTGGCTATGCTGTTTCCAAAACGAGTGCCAATCAAAGCAAAAGAGGTGTTGATTCCTGATCCCGAAGTGGAAGAAAAGGAACGAAAATGTAAATAAGACCTTGCCTTGATGATGGCAGGCATTCGTGTCATTGTTCATGATGAACATACAAATAGATACACCCTAGACGATAATTTCCAAGATGTCATGGTTATCATTCGGGAGAAGGAGGATAATGACGATCCTTCCATCACTGCAGTCCATCAGGACTTTGCCCTCGATAATTGGAGCAGCACTCCATTCATTGGTCGACGAGGGTAAAATGGGCAGAAAATCCCTCTGCCTTGTAGATAACTTTAATTTCTTACTTTTCTTTACAACACTAGAAATTATTTTATCAAGTACATGCTAACACTTTTGTATGATCGAACAGTTACATATATTAAGTGAAAGCATCTTTTGTTTCAGGACTCTGAATTTAGATGTGCCTGTCCTTGCTGATGACATGCCTTCTCTCCACAAGGGTTATAACTTTGACGCAAAGTTGAACTCAGACTTGATGGACATCCAAGAGGACATTGAGACACCTCAGGAGATTAAGGAATGGGTTGCAGACAAACCCAAACCCAATCTTGATCAAACCACTCCTTTCAATCTTGAAACCTTAGACAACCCTAAGCTAATCCAGATTTGTTCAGACCTTACCACAAATCAACAGAATGACATGGTTGCACTATTAACCCAATTCCAGGATGTGTTTGCATGGTCTCATGAAGACATGGTAGGTTTGTCCACTGACATTGTTCTTCATCACCTTCCCATCAAAGAAGGATTCAAGCCAGTTAGGCAAAAGCTCAAGTGATTAAAACCTGGATGGAGTTTAAAAGTCAAAGAGGAAATTGTGAAACAATTTAAAGCTGGCATCATCATGGTGTCTACATATCCGGAGTGGATATCCAACATTGTTCTTGTGCCTAAACTAGGAAGAAAGGTGCGAGTTTGCGTGGATTACAGGGATTTAAACAAAGCTTGCCTTAAAGATAGCTTTCCCGTGCCCTTTATCCACATTCCTATTGACAATACTGCTCAATACGGCATGTACTCCTTTGCTGATTGCTTTGCAGGATACCATCAAATTATGGTCGCTGAGGAAGATCATGAGAAAACTGCTTTCATCACGCCTTGGGGAAACTTTTTCTACAGACGGTTGTCATTCGGCCTCATCAACGCTGGGGCAACCTATCAGCGAGCTATGATGGCTCTTTTCCACGATTTAATGCACAAAGAGATAGAGATCTACGTGGATGACATCATTGTCAAATCCCGGAAGGAGGATGACCACTTAGACCATCTCACAAAACTTTTCAACAGGTTGCGTAAGTACAACTTGAAGTTGAATCCCGCCAAGTGCGCCTTTGGTGTCAAGTCAGGCAAGTTGCTAGGTTTCCTAGTCAACCACAAAGGGATTGAACTGGATCCTACCAAAATCCAGGCCATCAAGGAAATGCCCATTCCTCAGACAGAGAAAGAAATATGGGGATTTTTGGGAAGAATCAATTTCATTAGCAGATTCATTTCTCAACTCACAGCAACCTGTGAGCCTATCTTCAAGCTGTTAAGGAAGAACTCCTCCATGAAATAGAACGATGAGTGTCAGAAAGCCTTCCTTACCATTAAAGAGCAACTGATTAACGCTCCTGTTTATGTACCTGTCCATAAATGACAATGCCATGGGCTGTATGCTGGGGCAGAAAGACAATACAGGCCAAGAATGAGCTATCTATTACCTCAACAAAAGATTCAGCATCGTTGAACACAAGTACACTTTGATTGAGAAAATTTGTTGTGCTTTAGCATGGGCTTCCATGAGGTTACAACATTACCTCCATGGTCACACAACCCATCTCATATCCCGAATGGATCCTCTCAAGTATGTGTTCAAGAAGCCCATATCAATTCTCGATCGTCCCGGATGGCGCTTGATCCTACAAAGAATTTGACATCGCTTCACGTGACGCAAAAAAGTCTCGTTAAAGGTCAAGGAATTGTGGATCAACCGCCGTCGCACCGCAGTAGGGATTACAAACCCTTAGAAACATACTTTCCCAATGAACGGTAATGACAATTCGCCATAACATCAAGACAATATACGCCAGACGTGGAAAATGTATTTTGATGGAGTCATTATACGTAAGGCTCTAGAGTCGAGCAGCTTTTAATATCCCAGACGGGAGCAAGATATCCGTCGCCGTTAAATTGCAGTTTGTCAGCACTAAGAACACAGCTGAGTATGAAAGCTGTATCATGGGGCTCAAACTTGCTCGTTCAATGGGCATCAGGCAGTTAACTGTCTTTGGGGATTCCGAATTGGTAATCAAGCAATCCACATGAATCTATCAAACCAAAGAATTACTTTGCTGCCTTATCATCGATAAGTTTTACAAATGGCTTTGGAGTTCGAAGAAATCTCCTTTCTACACATTCCTTGTAATAGGAATGATTTTGCAGATGCATTAGCAATGTTGGCCTCCTTGGTTTATATACCGGACAAGGAAAACATGCCAAGCATCACGTTTACTCTGCAAAGAGCCCCAGTCTATGGGAATTACGTTGGAGAAGTATCAAATGAGCTACCTCCCATCCACAACCCTTGGTATCAATACATCAAGGAGTATCTACGAGATGGATCTACACCCGCTGAGGTGAGCCTAACTGAGAAGAGGCGGATTCATCGACTTGCTATGAAATCCTACCTGAGCAGAGATGCACTCTACAAAAGAGATGCAGGATTAGGTCTCCTCAGATGTCTAGACAAAGACCAAGCTCAGAGACTCATGGATGAAATCCACGGTGGAGTATGTGGCCCACACATGAGCGGCCCCTTACTTGTCAAGAAAATTCTCAGAACAGGAAATTATTGGCTTACACTCAAAGCTGACTGTGAAGATCACATCAAGAGGTGCTATCAATGCCAGATTCATGGGAATGCTATCCACGCCTCCAAGGGAACTCCACAATATGAAGTTCGCCACGGCCCTTCTCAATGTGGGGGAATGGACGTGATCGGGCCCATCGAGCCCAAAGCCAGTAATGGACATCGATTCATATTCACCATGATCGACTGCTTCACCAAATGGGTAGAAGCAGCATCCTTCCCCAAGGTCACTAAAGAAGTTATCATTGTTTTCATCAGAAACAATGTCATCTGTCGATATGGACAACCAGAGGTCATTGTGTCAAACAATGCTAAGAACCTCAACAACAAAATGATGGAGGAGTTATGCAAAAAATTCCACATCAAACATCTCAACTCCGTAATCTACCGTCCAAAGATGAATTATGCTGTTGAAGCGGCTAATAAAAACATCAAGAAAATCATGCAGAAAATGTTCGCCAATCATAAAGGATGGCCTGACCTCTTGCCTCTGACTCTATTAGCCTACAGAACTTCCATGCGAACTTCCACTGGGGCAATCCCCTACTCATTAGTCTATGGGATGGAAGCAGTGCTCCCCATAGAAGTGAAAATGGAATCCCTCAGAGTATTGATGGATGCTCAGTTGGATGATGACCTATGGGTACAAGACAAGTATCACCAATTATCTCTGATAGACAAAAGGAGAACCACGACAATCTTCCATGGTCAGTTATATTAGCAAAGGATAGCACGATCCTACAATAGAAAATTCTAACTACGGCAATTCAAACAACATGACTTTGTTTTGAAGAAGATCATTGACAACCAAGATCAATCTAAGGGAAAATTCGCTCCTAACTAGGAAGGCCCATTTGTTCTCAAGGAAGTATTGGCAGGAGGTGTTCTCAGATTCCAGGAAATGGATGGTGATGAATTTCCATAGTTTATCAACTCGTATAATCGTGAAATGGTACTATGTCCGGAAGTTACCATCAAACAAACGTCTGGTTTTGATCCTCAAATCACCAACCATTCCGGTTTTGAACCCTTTCCTTTCTACATACTCTTCGCCTCGTGGAAACATAAACTTCAATCCAAAGAGCTTTGGTTTTACTTCATTTCAAACCTTTCATATAATCTCGATTATCCTGAAGACGGGATTTAACCTCTCAAAATTTCGGTTATCCTGAAGACGGGATTGAACCTTTCACACCTACAGTTTATCCTGAAGACGGGATTAAACTTTTCTGCGCCTGCAGTTTGTCCTGAGGACGGAATCAAACTTTTTACACACTTGTAGTTTATCCCCATTATGGGATTAAACTTTCCTCTCCCCGCAGTATAGCCTGCACATGGGATTCACACTTCTCTTCACCTTCAATTCGTCCTGAGGGGCGAACTACGTCGACCTGATCTCCCTGATACCCTGGGGTACATAGGCAACAATATTCTCTATGGCCCGGTCGTAATAAAGAAAAATAACAAAAACATTTCTACCCTTTCTCTACAAAACACCAAAAAACAACAAAAATACTTCTACACCCATCTGCCTTTTGCATTCAGCGTTGAACCTCCTACACAAGGTTTGAACTACGAAAACTTGATCTCCTCTTCAATAGGAGTACATAGGCAGCCATTCATGGTGCAGTCTAACCCCTACCAAAACAACATACTTGTCACACGGTACTGGGATCAATCTTCAATTTTCACCCCATTTCATTGGTTTCAGATCAAAGGGATGGAATTACCCAACCTCTTCTAGCAAATAGAAGATTCGGTGACCATCTAAGCTGCGATCGTGCCTCAAAGAGCAATACCAACCCATAAGAGATGGAATTAACTAGGCTTCTCACAAATAGAAGTACTGGCGACCATTTGTGGTGCGGTCAATCTCAAAGAGGAAGAAACCACCCTCCTCTCCACTTTTCCATACAGATACCAGTCCCAAGACACCAAAGATGGTAGGGATTTACAGAAATTAGTGATCTGTTCTAAGAGATCTTGCGACGTCTCAATGTCCATCTATCAAGGATAAGTTCAGAATGCATCAAGATCACAAGACCCTGGAAAAACAAGCATACATCAAGCAAGTATCAAGGCATAACTAAGAGGGAAGTGAATCAAAATATATTTCCCTGCCATATATAATACTGTTTGATATATACATCTATGTTGTACATGACAAAATGGCTAAGCTAGTCTGTGCAGGAAAATACAAAGATATCTACAAATCTATGTGTATGCGGATTATCAGATCTTACATAGTATCCCTCTCTGAAGATGGAGGAAGCACTGCAAGCTCCTGACCAAGGGTATCTACACGAGCTAGCAGATCAGAGGCTAACTGCATGATGGCATAATGCTCATCAATGTAAGCACTCACGCGCAGAAGACCGATAATCATCCGGGATCTCACTAAAGTGTTGTCTGCAATGGCCACATCCCTAGCAGATAAGGCGACATCCCGCTCCACTATCAATACATCCCTGGCTGATATAGCCTCATCCCTCTCCAACAGAGCGGTATCTCTCTCATCAAGAGTTGTCAACATCGTGACCCTAGCATGATCTTTATCATAGGTCATCAGATGTAAGCTCTGCTCCAAATGTTATGCCGAATAATCGAGTAAATAAATGGCACTTTCGGGATGGGAGAATCATCACAAATGTTGGCAAATTTCAAAGAGCCAAATCATCGGTGGGAATAATATCCTCCTCTATAGGCTCCTCATCGTTAGAATCAATCCCCTGCACTGTGGATACTGCCACAGTCGATGCAGTCTCTGTCTCCATCCATGCGGAATACTCTGCAGAACAACCTAGATGACTGAAAGAAAACTCAGCCAGCTCTCGCTGATCCCAACAGGCATACAACCTGGATCTGTCCTCCGCTGATAAATGGTGTGACGCGGTTACCGACTCATCGCCTCTCGCAGACGGATGAAAATCCTAGAACTGGTCAAACTGACACATCACGACTAGTGGGTGGTAAGGAATCATGCCCCTCAATCCAGCCAGAGGGAGGTAATCCGTGCCTGGAGCATGAGTAATGAAGTTTTAGGGTTAACTAAACCCTGAACACGGCAATATGGCAAACGAATCCCTAATCCCTGCCAGAAAAGCTAACCATGATGCAGCATCTATGCACTCTGCAGGCTGAAAGGAGTATGACATAGATATCTCCTGGGTGAAACAAAACCCCTGACGTCTAAATGTGCCAATCGGTCTCAAGTGTGACATACACCACACATACAGCATGACCGAGCTACCTGTAAACACTCTTATCGGATAAGTGCAGCAATATGTAGCTGACCTCAGAGTCTCTACAATGATCATCAGTACAATGGTACGACCCTCCCTGAGAGGTCTCACTGCCATAATGACGCCAATATTCAGCTCATCCATGTACCGCGACATGAAGACGTATGACAATACTCATAGAAGGAGTGCATCTACTCTGGCTGAACGCCAATGATCCTCCAGTGTGGTGAAATCCCCGGAATGCCGTGCATAGCTGTCCTCAGAGCCAAACTTGTCAAACAGGAAACGCGGAGATATCACATGGCCGGATGTAATCTCGTCCTAGACCACTCTACGTCTCAATCTGGTGAGGGTCATGAACTGTCCGCTCATGTCTCCAATAGCCATATGCACGCAGGGTCTGTCCAGTGGCAACATTGTCAACCGTGTATAATCCTCCAAAGTAGGAGTCAACTCTTGGGTCCCAAATCAGAAAACCTGTATCTCCGATACCCAGTGCTCTAGCATGCCCTCTACAAATCCTGTGGGAACTTGAAACATCAATAGGATCATAGTATGCTGCAGTAAATCATCTACGATCACCATGTCTGATGGTGATATACTATCATACCATGAGCACATACCAGCTACCACCATAAATGGTGGGGTATGATTAATACGGCTAACTATCGAAGAAGACATCTATACGGGTCGTGTCATAAGACCATCCAGGGGTCAATGATGAATATCTCTGGACATACATACATATGCATAACAAAATAACATGCAAGATACAATAGATGGCAATATGATATAGGGAATGGAAAATTGTACATACATTCCTAAGTATATCATCATCTAATACATCTCTGTACAGCTAAAATACAGGGAAATGGGGCAAAGCTACCCAACATATAACAGAGGCCTATCAAAACAAATAGCGAGAAATACATCAGAAAAAGTCAAGAGTGTCGATGTCTACATCATCAATCCTGCCCCACCGATTTAACTCCTCCTAAGTCACCGGATCTCTATCTACTGTGGATGTCGTGCCAATACAAAGGAGGATCTGCAGACCAAGAAACCATATGGGTCACCGAGGGACCAAAGACCAGAGTGGAAGGATCAAAAGTATCTACCTCCGCAGGATCTCTCGCCCAAATGCCGAATGAAAAGATGTGACCCGGCCAAACCGCCGAAGTCAATCATTAACTCAGGTCACATGAGTCGGATCTCTGACACTGGCTAGCCAATCCTTCATCATCACGAAACTTGGAACCATATCCCCCATAAACTGTGTGGTGCGGGTCTGAGCTCCAATCTTATGAGGGATCCACCAATGCTGGAATATCTCCTAAGAATAGGGGCCCTCTGATAATGTAAAATCGTCAATCCCCATCAATGGGATGTCAATGACGGGTGACTGCGAAATAGGCCAATAACGCCTGACAGGAGGCAAGATCGGTATACGAATCTCTTCTATAGTGCTCCTAATGGCACACTCTCCTAAATAGAGCTCCCATCCTCCATCTGTGAAGAGAGGAATATTGCGTGAGTGGAAATGACGTACTCAACTCCAGTCGGGTACCCATCCTCAAAAACCAATTCCCAAATGCTCTCCAGAGTAGGGAATCCATGTAATGACATCAGCTGTCAATAACTCCAATTGTAGGCGGCAATGAGTGAAACCTTCAGCAACAGGGACCTCCGCCAGTATGGAATGATGCCATCTTCGTCATCGTGGATAGGTGTCTAAACCTAACACGCTCACAGGATGCAAACAAGGAAGCCTCTCATAGGCCCAAAACTGCCAACACAAAGGCAAACATCTGTTGTCAGTCAACACTCTTAACCCATACATAGGAAAAGACAAGAGAAACACTCACCAGCAGAAATGGTTAGAATCCTAACCACGCCTCGGTCAAGCCCTGCGATCGCATGCGCATTCCCCTGAGGAAATAGGCAAAGGTGTAGGAACCCCAATCATACTCTCCTATATGGTCCACGTGTCGAGTGGCGCTGATCAAAGCAAAGGACACCGTAGAAGAGTTATCTTCTATGAAGCAGCCCCTAATGATCATCAGGAATAATCACCAAAGAACGCGATCCCTGACTCTCACATCATCGGGTATAGGCTCACTCAACAGCCCGCTCATAGCATCTACGCTCAAAGGTCCTATACAAATAGTCCTGCCCTTGAGTGCCTCCGCCGGAACTCCCAACAAGGATCTGACAGCAGTAGGGGTAATATCCGCTGTGCAAGGCACCGACTCCCCTCCAAACTCCATACCTGTGATAAACTGCCAATCCATCAGTGTCATCATCACCTTACAATCCAGCAAATGGAATGACTGAGTCTGGTGAAACCACCGCTCAGACAATGCCCTGAGGTAACCCCAGGGATAGCGATGGGGTAGAATGGAGAAGAAACTCCCGAATCCCCAGCCATGGACGATCACTCTTTAGTCATCATGCAAGGCCTGATACATAGAGTAGATGCTAAACCAGTTCCCTCGAGGCTGTGTGAAGCCGGGAACCTACATCAAATGCAGATCAACATCAGACTCCTTGACTCCTCATCAATAGGAAATAAGGAAGATTAAAGATCTAACTTCATACCTCATTTGCGTGCAGGTATACTGAAGGATGCCTACTCAAGTCACCCAGAAGATCTGGGATCGCCACTTGAATACCTGGCAATTCCCTACGGGGAACACGTACAACAGGAGCAGGAACCTTGATCGGTGCATCCTCCTCCTCTTCCTCGACATTCGGCACTTCAACCCGAATAGAACATATCACCGCCTCCGCCAAGCGACGAGGCCGCCTAATGTAATCGATACATCGAGGCTCTTCAAAAGCCCTCCTCCGCATAATCGAAAAGTGGTCTCGCGGAACTACTCTGGTGATCCGGATCCATGATATCTCGGACAAGAAGTCTCCAAATCACCTCAGAAAGGGTGTGGTAATTTCTTATCTGGAGTCTTTTCAAAATGCATTCTATGATTACATGCATGCATGCATTGCTTTAACATACATCTATAGTAGAGTTAAAAATGCATGACTACCCAATACCTACATTTTGGGAAAATTTTGACATAGCCCCTTTGTAAATGGGACTATCCACATACACATAGGCATGACTAGGTCGCCATTCAGTAGCACACCTATACACAGTCATATACATCATGTATGCATCAATACATTGTAGTAAAAAATCCGTAAGTGTGAATAAGAAATGACAGTAAAAGGTGTTAATTTGACTGTTTCAAAAGTCAAATTTTTTCACATCAATATGTTCAGCATGGTTTAATACTAACATTTGCTATGTAGAATATTTTTTATCAAGTCATATCAGCATGCATATTCACTATTATGTGTCTAAATGCATTTCATGCGATAAGTCATTTTCCAACAGATAGAAATTGGAAAAAAATACATGCATGTGTTACCAGGACAGTGAAGAATGCTTGTACGGTGGTAGAATATACAGAAAGTTGCCCGAACTCAGCAGATCTGAAGAAGAGCTCTCGGATTTCCTACGCTGCGCAACATGAAAATGACGTATGAAAGCAACTAATTGCCTATATATAGGCACGGTTAGCCACAGGCTAAGCTGCGGCTCCTGCAGGTACACCTGCGACACTCCTACATGAGTCCCACACCTCCGACTTGCTCCAGTTAGATTTACAAAGGAGGTCTCACAAAGCTAAAAAGGCCAAATCAGGAATAAAAGTGCTACGCGATTGAGCGGAATAGCCTGAAATCCTGGTTTCTCGCTTCATCGAGTTAAACTCCCCGCCGCCCTCAAAGGTATTCTCTCCGAATCTGTGGTATACTATACCAATGAGCTCAGCTTTCACAGATCATGCTCGGCAATACCCCACAAAGGTCCGATGCCGTCAATGAGTGTCAGGCAACCCTGACGTATCCCCGACGGGGGTTACAACGCAGAACCACGAAATATCAAACCTCCCCAGTGAGGGTTACAACGCCAAAGTTGTCAAGAATCTACGTATCCCCAGCGAGGGTCACAATGCGCATTTATCAATCATCTACGTATCCCCAGCGGGGGTCACAACGCGTATCTTTCAAGCATCTACGTATCCCTGGTGGGGGTTACAACGTAATGCAACCATTGATACACACATCAATGAAGGTCAAGAAGCCTTGACATCATGTCAGCCGATGGCAAGTAAACCCATTGAAGCAACCTTCCCCGGTGGGAGCTACAACGCAATGCTACCATTGACACATACATCAATGAAGGTCAAGCAGCCTTAACAATGCATCCAGCAGGGATTTATCCGGTGATACACACATTAGCGAACCTTAGGCAACCCTGATAAGAACAAACTGTTGGCAGTAACTCCGACAGAATGAGGGAATATGTTATACACATCCTCGAACAGACAAAGCTTTATCCCCATAGATCTCTTACACACAAGAGGTACCTCTATGGAATATAAGCCAGTGTCTAGGATTCAAGACTTTGGTGATAGCCCCAATGTCAACATCCTTCGAAACTTGGATCGCATGTCCAAGCCATCACTGATTGTCATCCCACCAGGATTACCTGACAATCATTCATGCATTCTACATGCATTTGCATCATGTTGCTGCATATAACATAATGTTTATCTTGCTTGCATTTCAAGTGTCTAGTATTCTTTATCATATCCATGCCTTGCATTGCATGAATATGATAAAGAGGGGCATCTATAGACACTCGAAATTTTCTGCACTCCTATTACTAACATTGTAGGAGGGTAGATTCGTCTTTTGGAGATAACCCTGAAAGATAGATTACATCCATTCCGGATACTATCGGAAGTTCAGTTCCAACCCGGAACACAAACTGGGAACATCATCTCAAACCCGAAACACACACCGACAATGTCATTTCCAATCTCAGAGATAACCCCGAGATATGCATATCAAAAGACTCAGCAACAACAGGAGACGCATAGCCTGTCTTCGGCGATAACACCGCTGATGCTCGGGCCCACCCCAGAGAAACACTGGGAGTAGCAACCCCATCCTTGGTGATAGCCCCAAGAGGTGCCATTGCAGTTCCGGCGATAACCCCAGAAATGCTTATTTCAAACATATGCAATTAGCTTCAACCTCAGACATCCTGTCGAGGCACACACACCTCAGACCCAGAGTTGACAAACGGGTAGACAGGAACATCTACAGATGACAATGATACATATAAATAAGCAGCAGTCCAATCTCAACTGTAACCCTGAGCAACGTCTGTTTTCCGCTTAAACCAGCGATAACCCCGGTGAGGAGTCACAACGTCATCTTACCATATCAACAAGATGATATCACGACATACCAACAAGTAGTCCAATCTCAGCTGTAACCCTAAGCAACGTCTACTTTCAACTCAAACCGGTGATAACCTCGGCGAGGAGTCAAACGTCATCTTTTTCCTTTGATAATGGCACGTCGTCTCAACACTTCATACATACATACATCCAACAATGTCCCACAAGAGCCGAGGATTGACAATCCCGAGTGACTATTATGCGTGGCAGTACTTTGGATAGAATTTAAAGCTTGAAGACCATGGGCATAGACCCCTCTTCCTGACTTCGTACAACCTCTAATCCATGTCATTACATAACTCTTGACACAAGCGGTCTGAAGAAGGTTATATATACCTCGTTTGGATGCTCGGATTGAAGTTCTGCAAGTTCGAGTGGACATTACCAAGTGCATGAGTGAATGTATTAGGAGACGACGGGACTCTGAGGCTCGGATGCACCACGACTAGCCATAGTAGTACATCAAGGGTGCACGCCGCAGTGTACCGCTGACCATCCGTCTATATATACAAGCCTTGGGGTCATCCATTTGAGAAGACGAGGGAGGTAAAAAGGCGAGGAAGCCCTGTCCATTTTGCTCTGCATACACATCTTTTGAGTGTTTCCTCACTTCTAAACACTAGTTAGCTCACATATAGCTATCTTTTATCCCCATGGAGCCGAGTGTTTATCCATTTAAAGTCATAGAAGTCTACTTGGCAAACCAATCGTAAGCCTTCTCATATTTTATAAAGCCTTCTTCTCATATTAGCACACATTGTTGTACACGTTGAGAGTCGTGTGAGTGTGTTTGCCCGGACTTCGGTCCGTGGTTTTCATTTCTGTCTGTATATATATACTTATATATATTTATATATTTTATATATGGACTAACATTATGGAGTTATGCCTCGATTGAGCCTTGACTTTTTGCCAGAGTGTTTAATTGCTTATATATATATATATATATATATATATATATATATATATATATATATATATACACTTATATATATAAATTGTGGTCGGAACTCTTTCTCATGAGCATCGGATTTTATATCCTATATTTAATTGCTTATATATATATATATATATATATATATATATATATATATATATATATATATATATATATATAATTGTCATTTATTGGACATATCCGATGAGCCTAGATTCACATCCATATGCGTTTACTACTTTTATATATATATTTGTATATATATATATATATATATATATATATATATATATATATATATATATATATATATTTACATTCTGTCCTAACGGAGTTTACTTGTGGCTTTTTTACAGCCTTTTATTTAAATTTCATTCTGCTTGAGTTTACTTTTGTGGCAATTGATCGCTTTTACATCTTTATTTACATTTCGTCCATTCGAGTTTACTTCGTGATGGTTGATTCATATATATATATATATATATATATATATATATATATATATATATATATATATATATATATATATATATATATTTATCACTTTTATATATTTACATTTCTGATCCCCCATGGAGTTGCTTCGTGGTGGTTGATCATGTCTGTATATATATATTTACAATTTTAATATATATAATTATTTACTGCTTTCCATACAAATTACAGTATCATGTGAGCCTAGGAATCATGTGATCACAAGTTCAGTTTACTGAATCTAGATTCGGTTCCCATGATGGACATTTTTCAGTTGTAAGTAGCCTGTACATTATTTTACAGTGTTTGAATTTCCTTGGATGGCTGTCATGCCCATGAGGAGTTTGGCACTGCTGTATATTATTTTCTCGAGGATGCTTCGCATCTCGAAAATAAAAGCAAACAAGCCGAACATTTAATAATAAAATGAAAGTATGAAAAGGTCTCAATTCCTATTAAGCACAGGGTTTGAAAAACCTCTTTTATAAAACTTCATTGATATATCTTGGTTAAAACTGAATTTTTTTATAAAAATTCAAACCTTGTGTATATATGTGCGAATGAGGCCTCGCACTACTTTCAAATAACTGCACATTGATCCACACACACACACACACACATTCATATAACAATTTCTTTGAAAAGTGGCGGTCACCGTGGTAACACGGATGTCGGGGGGGTGCCTAACACCTTTCCTCCACATAATCAAGCCCATGGACCCAAAATGAATCTCGGTTTCATAAACCCATCTAGCAGTGTCAAAACACTGGGTCAATGTGCAAACCTTTTCGGTTGCATTGGTGCATCTAGTTAAATACACCAACTGGCGACTCTTAAAGTCAAATCGTCGACATTATACATGTCGGACCTTTTTCACTTGTTTTTTCAAACAAATCTCACATTAATATGAGAACACCAAAGAACAAGTAACGAAAAGGGACACTTAAAAATCCCGACGTCGACAATCATACTTTGTGCTCAATTATCAATTTAAATGAAGAAGAAAGAGAATCAGATTCATACCCTTGTAGAACCGTGCTTCCTCAGGTACAAGTTCAACTCCAAGTCCTCTGTGCTCTCCTTGAATTCACCGGGTTAGATTACTTCTTTTGATTATTGTAATCCACCCAAGTGTTTGATCTCTAGAGGTGACCCACCAAGGAAGAACAAGTATTAAAAAAGATTGGTGTTTGGCAAAACCCTAGATTTTATCTTTATAGGATATACGTACTCTCTCAACTCTTAGAATTAAGTTTGTAGTGTCCCCTTAATCCATAATAAGACATTTTTATTTATAGATATAGGCAACCCTACTAAACCTTTTAGAAAAAAGGGTTTTATTTTAACTAATTAAACTCTTTTAATTAATTGTATTTCTAATCCTATGAGGAATTATGAGAGTATTTTTATTAATTAATTCCAAAACTCTTTTAGAAATTAAATAATAATAATAATAATAATAATAATAATAATAATAAGACTCCTCTTATTAATTTATATTTAATATTTTAAAATATTAAATAATAAATATTAAGCTATTTAATTTATTATATCATCATAGATTAAATTAAATATACATAACTTATTATTACGATTATTCCATTTACTTCTTAAAAAATATTTTCCTTTTATGGTGTGACTCTTTTAAGTTCTCCATATTAAACCGGTTGTGAATAAATCAATTAGAACAATTCTAATCTTATTTAAATAAATAAAATAAACTATTTAATTCATTTAAATAAATAACATTTATTCTATAATAAGGTAAGCCCCTTAGCGATCAACGACTTTCTAGATAATATATATTTCAACACCAATCATAAAAATAACCTTATAGTAAATAGTTACCATACAATTCAATCCTTCTACCATATAATGTCCCAATTAAATATAAGAAACGAAATTACTGTCAAGTCTTATTTTATTTAATTATATGTATTTCGATTCTCAAATACACAACTTAAAATAATGCAAATTAGAAACTCATTTCTAATTTCATTCTACATTGGCCAAAGATTCCTGAGTTATCATTTATCGAATCACATATGACATTCTCTCCTTTTAGTAGAAGTAGTAGATTCTTTATTATTATACCCAAGAATACCCTTTGATATACACTTTGATATACCCTAAGAATCTTAAGGGGCGTGTCAAAGTATAACTCATCATACACAAGATACTATGATGATCTCAAGTCTAAGGATCACTTGTACTACTATCACTAGATGAATTCTTATTGACATGCAAGTAAAACTCCATTAGGTATTCCTTAGCGAGCCACGTTCAGTGAACTTATTCTCCAATAAGTACCTACATACTTGCTTTAGTGTCTCCACACTAATGATTATGAGATCAATCATCCTCTTTCTAAGAGCAAGTAACGTATGTACTAATCTATCCGGATTCACTAATCTCCTTTTTAGTAATCCATCGATTGAAAACTATTTTAGTTTTAAGATATCTAAGAATTTAGATCTCACTAGTATGATCATCATCACGATTCTAAAAGTATTGTTTAAAACTATGAGTTTATCACATATAATATAATAACACCATGTAGATAAATTAAATATGTTTAAATAAATAAATTTTTAATTATTAAATAAATAAGATTGTTATAAAGTATATGCTTTACCATATCAAATATGATTGGTTTGTGTGCACACTACTTTCAGTCCACCGACATAAGAAGCGCTATGTAATAATAAACATGCTATATAATTATTTGGAAAATGATTATATAAATAATTAGTGATTTTCTATTAGGAATTCTACTTAATCAATTTAATAAAGAGAGAATAAACTTAACTAGATGAATCATCGGGAGAAATTGATTCATTAATATTTTTATTCATTAAAATCGTATTTACTATTATTGTTTTTGTTTTATTAATTAATTCACGGTGGGATTTCATTTGTCTAGATAAAATTAACTGGTGCATGGTTAGTAATTAGTTTATTAGGTTATCATTTGCTCTTCAATGGAACGATACTATATTTGCCACTATATTGCATATGTGATCATGTATACTTTCGTGTAATTACTAGTAGTATTTTTAAGCAAAATTTTTTTGGCACCATTGCCAGGGAGTAAGTTAATAGCTTAATTTACTAATATTAATACTCATTAGTTAGTTTCAATTTAAACTTTATTTATGTTTTATGTATTTTGTTGTTCGTTGCATGTACTTTTGACTTATGTATGCAAACACAGTCAAAACAACCAAAATTAGAGTTTTATGAGGATGACATTGAAAAATGATTTCAGCGGTTGCTTAAGTATTACAAGTACATAAAGGAGAAAATGGTTGCAGAGGAGGAACAAAAGTTGCTTAAGTACTATGCTATGTCACAAATGATAGAAATTCATTCGAACATAAGAAAATCGGTTATCAATGCAAATAATTTTGAGATCAAACCAGGAACAATTCAAATGACACAAAATTCAGTTCAGTTTGGAGGTCTACTGAATGATGATATGAATGACCATCTTGTTAGCTTCTTGGAAATTTGTGATACTTTCAAATATAATAGAGTTACAGATGATGTAGTGAGATTGAGACTATTTCCTTTCACACTTCGAGACAAGGCAAAGAGTTGGTTGCATTCACTACTAGCGAGTTCAAATACCATATAGGATGCCTTAGCACATAAATTCTTGACAAAGTTTTTTTGACCAACAAAAATAACGAAGAGGAGAAATGAAATCACTTCATTCACACAACAGGATTCTGAATCGTTATATGAAGTATGGGAAAGGTTCAAGGATATGCTAAGGATATGTCCACATCACGAACTACCTAAATGGCTTCAAGTTCAGACTTTCTACAATGGATTGTCTAATATCACACGAACTAGTATGGATGCCATTGTAGGAGGGGCGATAATGAGTAATAATTTTGACGAAGCATATGAATTGTTAAAAATTATGGTTGCAAATAATTATCAATGGCCAACATCTAGATCGAACCAACCCAAGGTGTGAGGAAAATATAAAGTTGATACTTTAACTACTTTAGCTGCTCAAGTTGCAACATTAACAAAAAAAATACGATGCATGAGGTACACCACCAATTCAACAGTTAGATGCATTATGTGAGTTATGTGCAGGGAATCACCAAACAAGTCAATGTGTAATTAATCTAGAAATAGTGAAATTCATTGGGAATAAGCAGGGCATGTATTCCAATACATATAATCCCTGGTGGAGAAATCATTCGAATTTCTAATGGGGCAATAATTAGAATCAAAACTCAGCTCTAAAACAATTCCCTCCTCTAAGTTTTCAAAATCAAACTCAACATCGACAAGAAAGGAAACCGAGCATATAAAAAGTATTAACTAAATGCATTGCTCAAAATGATACAAAAATCAGCATCTTTAGAGGGATCACTTCGTAATTTAGAAAATCAGATGGGTCAGTTGGCAAGTACAGTGAATAAGCATCCGCAATGGGCTCTCTCAAGTGATACCGAAGTTAAACTAAGAAAATAAAAGCACGAGTAGTGTAAGGCAATTACATTAAGGTGCAACAAGAGTTTGCAAGAAAATGATATTATGCCCACAGATAAGATGATAACTAAGAAGGAAAAAAAAGGTTAAAATTTACTTAAGTAAGAATGATGAGAATAAAAATGTTGGAGGAAACTTGAAGTAGAATGAGGTTAAGCAAAATGTAAAAAAAACATATGTGCCATATACCCAACGTTTGAAGAATCATAAACTCGATAATCAATTTTCAAAAGCTATAAATCAATATTCTTTTCGCAGAAGCATTAGAACAAATGTCGAGCTATGTGAAGTTCATGAAGGAGATTCTTTCAAAGAAGATGAGGATAAGTGAATATGTGATGGTTGCATTAATAGAAGAATGTAGTGTCATTATCCAAAGAAGTTACCAACTAAATTGAAAGTTTCGTGAAACTTTACAATACCATGTACCATCGTGGAACAGTTTGTTGGGAAGGCTCTATGTGATCTTGGGGCAAGCATTAATCTTATGCCTATTTTTATCTACGAAAAGCTCAGACTAAAAGGGTTAAAACTGATAAACATAACTCTAAAATTGATAGATAGGTCGATTACTCATCCAAGAGGAGTGATTTAAAATGTTGTATAACGCCCCCAGATCTATATTCCCACGATATCCGATATCCTGCTTACAACTAATCAATTAATATAACGCATTCAAATCTATACACCCATGGTATCTAATTCGATGCTTATATCTAATCGAACTACTATACAAATATCACAAGATACAATTCCTATAGATCCAAGGTTCATAGTATCCCATAACAGATAACATTTCGCTGAAGAACTATTGTTGTATTTGGATACCCACAATTGGATGTATAGACTGTATCTATGAATAATATCTATCTATCCAAAATTTAGAGTACTAGTAATAACATGAACAATCCATATTAAAATACCCTCACTCAGATGTTTAGTCTATATCATGCGGATTACACTATCATATCGATAGTACCTATCTATCTGAAATCCAGAGTATCAAAAATAACATGAACAATCCACGTTGTCAATACCCTCACTCAGATGAATAGTTCCCAAGGATCTCAACTATATCAAAATTTCTAATTACATCTATTTATGTAAAGGAAACACGGTTGTGGAAATAAAAGATGATATGTATCATATATTATGGTTCGGTTACATAATTCTTCATAAAGAATTTATTATTATAAAAGTATTACATTCAGCTAAATAGTAATATAAACTAATCTAAGTAGGGAAGCTTCCCATTATTTACTCCAGATGTGCCATGGTTACCATCTAATACTGCAAAGGGAATGATTTTCAAGAGTGAGCTATGACATGCTCAGCAGGTTTTATAATTTATCACAATATATGATTTGAAAAAGTATAACAGTTCAAAACTTTTCTCAACTGAGTTTCGTTTACCATGTCTAGAATTTTTATATTTTAACCATTTATGGACTTTACTATTTCTGTAAGTCAGAAAGACTTAGAAATCTTATTCAGATGTGAGACAAGGGAGCAGCCTATTCAACATCCTAGGAGTATGCATCTCATCCTAATCGTGCCAACTTGCACTAAGTGTCAAATTTTATTGACATACATTTATTCCTCTTGGGATATAAAACTCAGTATAGGATGTCTTACCAAAGAAATTTGGTTTGGCACAACAGTTTCTTCTCAATAAACAATATCATATGAATAAACAATTCATTTCTTAGTTATGCTGAAGCTATAATGATAACTTTACAATAATTGGCAATTCAAATTTAGGTTTGGTATAACATATCAAAAGTAATTCAAGATAGGAATCTTGTTCAATGAATAAGCAGTGTTCGAGAAACTTATGTAAGTAATTAACGAATTTGCTTAAGTAATTAAAAATAGGTTTTAGTAACTTGCCTAAGCGAAGATCAATTAAGCGAAGTTACTCGATTCGTCTATAAATACCTAAGATGTTCATTCATATAAGTCTAACACATTAGTATTGATAACAATACTCAAATATATAAACCATTCATGTTCAGGTTACATTCGATATGATTTCGGTGTCCTAAAACCTTACCAGATAATTAATAAGTTAATATCTCGGTTAAAATTTATGTATAAGCTTTATTATATTTTAGATAATTTATATATCCTTTATAATAATTTTGAAGCGTATAATAATTTTTAGATATTTATTTATCCATTAAATGATTTTTAAATATTTTATTTCTATTTTAAATAATTAATATTTACTTAGAATATTATAAAAACTCTTGTTTATTATTTTTAAATAATTTATAATCATTTAATATGATTTTTAAATCATTAATAATATTTTAAATAATTATTTATTATTTATAAATGATTATTCTAATTACTTTATTATTAACTTAATTATTAATATTATACAAATAAATAAAATATTTATTAAATACATGTAAAAATATTAAAAGTTAATTTTATAACTTAAAAAATAATTTTTGAAACTGTTTTTATAATTATTTATATTTATTTATTAATTATTTCTAATTTTACTAATTTATTTATTAAAAAAATATTTACTTTCTGTTGCTAAAGCCCTATAGCGACAGAAAGTGTTGCTATAAGTGTTCTTGAGTTTTTGGGAAGTAGTTTGGTCATGGCTTAGAGGTCACTTTGACCTTAGCCTAATTATCTACTGTTAATGATTCTGAGTTTGTAAGTATATAGGTGTTATAGTACTCATGTAGTAGTACAACAACGTACCAATTTCATGCTTTAACCTACATATGACAAGAAGTTATAGAGGCTCAAAGTCACTGTCAGAGCCATTCTTGGGTTTCTGGGTAACCCAGAACAGTGGTCAAGGTTGGTCAACGGTTTTGTGGCCTTAATAACTTTCACCATGTGTGATAGATTCGTATTTTGATTGTTGAACTATGTAGTCTATATACCAAGCTACATATATGTTACACTAGTTAGGACGGAGAGTAAGTACCTAAGATCTAGATTTATGTTGCTCAAAGATAAGTTTGAAACGGCTAGTCGTTCTTAAGTGTTCTCTAGTTTTCTAGGTAACCCGAAACACACGATCATGCTTTTGCTAATCGACTTTTGACCATTAATTCTAGTAATCCTATAAATTGATTAAGCGTTTGAGTGTCATAGATATATAGTATGTATATCAGGGTTCATAACATTTAGACCTCCTAACAACAAACAGAAAGAAAATTAATGGTTGGTCAAAGTAGCCGGCTCAAACTATTCTTCAGATTTCTCGGTAACCCAGAAATAAGAACTTCTTGATCGGTCAACCACTTTTGACCACTTATATCTTGCAATATATGATTCCAATGGACCTGTTTTCTTTTCCAGATTAAAGACCTCATGTAATACTGCAACTAGCATGCAATTAACAGACCTAACTATTAACATACATGGATCTATAGGCTCTAACATTTGACTGTCGAACCTATTTTTCTAGAATTTCCTGTTTGTTTAAAACATCAATTTCATGCATCTAGATGTTTTGTAAACATGTTCTATCAACTTAGCATACCTATTAACATGTTATTACACATATCTAAACTAAAAATTAAACATAGCATCAAAGATCTAAGTTAAAGTTAGGATTTACACATTTTCTTGATTGATTTTGATTTCTGGCTACTGATTCTGTTGTTGCTATCACCAAGGCTTGTTTAGGTATGATATATGAGTGTTTAGGGTTAGAAATTTAGTAGGTTGGCACTAATCTAAGGCTGCTATTTATAGAATTTGTAAGCTAGGTTTTTTGTGTCATTTTTCACCTTCTTGCTTGTACAAATATCTAATTTTCTGATACTTGTGCTGCTTGGGAGTTACAAGCATATCATGTTCTATCTTGGGACTTGCATTGGTGAGTAATATCCTACGTGTGAGCTAGTTGATCATAATTAGTAGCTTAATTATGCCCTAATCCTCTTTAATCTTGATTAGGGTTTTGGTTTTTATGATTAGGGTTGCTTAATGATGTATAATATTAGTACCTAATTGAAGTTTAACAATTATGATTAGGTTTTAGGATATCCTAACTAGGGTTTAGTCTAACCAATTAAGGTTAGGGTTTATAAAATTAGGGTTAGGGTTTGTAAATCTAGGGTTAGGGCTTCCTAATTTCAATATTAGGCCTCCTAACTTAGATTTTTCACAAATCCTAATAAGCACGACAAAACATTTTTTTAGTCTAAGCACGACAAAGTAGCTTGTCAAAATACATATACCGAAAAGTCCGTTTTCAGAAGAAAATTTTTAAGCACGACGTGTCAAGTACGTCAATTTTTGGACAAAAAATTATTTGACTTATTTGTATAACAGAGTATCTAATAACACAAAACACTTTTAGAACAGAGAGATTTTATTATATAATACTGAATTCACATAACCAAGTCTTATTAGGGTTTTGGGGTTTCACATACACTCCCACTAATAAGAATTTTGTCCTCAAAATTACAGTACAAGTTAAGTAAACAGTTGGGGATAGTTCTCTCGCATTTTGTCCTCGAGCTCCTATATAGTCTCTTCAACGTTCTGATTCCTTTAAATCACTTTGACCAATGCTAACACTTTATTTCTTAAGACTTGCTCTTTACGGTCGATGCCATTATTGGGTTTCTGGGTAACCCAGAACAGTGGTCAAGGTTGGTCAACTGTTTTGTGGCCTTAATAACTTTCACCATGTGTGATAGATTCGTATTTTGATTGTTGTACTATGTAGTCTATATACCAAGCTACATATATGTTACACTAGTTAGGATAGAGTAAGTACCTAAGATCTAGATTTATGTTGCTCAAAGATAAGCCAATGGCTAGCTGTTCTTCGTGTTCTCTAGTTTTCTAGGTAACCCAGAAAACACAGTCATGCTCGGTCAACGACTTTTGACCATTAATTCTAGTAATCCTATAAATTGATTAAGCGTTTGAGTGTCATAGATATATAGTATGTATATCAGGGTTCATAACATTTAGACCTCCTAACAACAAACAGAAAGAAAATTAATGGTTGGTCAAAGTAGCCGGCTCAAACTATTCCTGAGATTTCTAGGTAACCCAGAAATAAGAACTTCTTGATCGGTCAACCACTTTTGACCACTTATATCTTGCAATATATGATTCTAATGGACCTGTTTTCTTTTCCAGATTAAAGACCTCATGTAATACTACAACTAGCATGTAATTAACAGACCTAACTATTAACATACATGGATCTATAGGCTCTAACATTTGACTGTCGAACCTATTTTTCTAGAATTTCCTGTTTGTTTAAAACATCAATTTCATGTATCTAGATGTTTTGTAAATATGTTCTATCAACTTATCATACCTATTAACATGATATTACACATATCTAAACTAAAAATTAAATATAGCATCAAAGATCTAAGTTAAAGTTAGTATTTACACATTTTCTTGATTGATTTTGATTTCTGGCTACTGATTCTATTGTTGCTATCACCAAGGCTTGTTTAGGTATGATATATGAGTGTTTAGGGTTAGAAATTTAGTAGGTTGGCACTAATCTAAGGCTGCTATTTATAGAATTTCTAAGCTAGGTTTTTTGTGTCATTTTTCACCTTCTTGCTTGTACAAATATCTAATTTTCTGATACTTGTGCTGCTTGGGAGTTACAAGCATATCATGTTCTATCTTGGGACTTGCATTGGTGAGTAATATCCTACGTGTGAGCTAGTTGATCATAATTAGTAGCTTAATTATGCCCTAATCCTCTTTAATCTTGATTAGGGTTTTGGTTTTTATGATTAGGGTTGCTTAATGATGTATAATATTAGTACCTAATTGAAGTTTAACAATTATAATTAGGTTTTAGGATATCCTAACTAGGGTTTAGTTTAACCAATTAAGGTTAGGGTTTGTAAAATTAGGGTTAGGGTTTGTAAATCTAGGTTTAGGGTTTCCTAATTTTAATATTAGGGTTCCTAACTTAGATTTTTCACAAATCCTAATAAGCACGACAAAACATATTTTTTAGTCTAAGCACGACATAGCAGCTTGTCAAAATACATATACCGAAAAGTCCGTTTTTAGAAGAAAATTTTTAAGCATGACATGTCAAGTACGTCATTTTTTGGACAAAAATTTATTTGACTTATTTGTATAACAGAGTATCTAATAACACAAAACACTTTTAGAACAGAGAGATTTTATTATATAATACTAAATTCTCATAACCAAGTCTTTTTAAGGTTTTGGGGTTTCACATTCACTCCCACTAATAAGAATTTTGTCCTCAAAATTACAGTACAAGTTAAGTAAACAGTTGGGGATAGTTCTCTTGCATTTTGTCCTCGAGCTCCTATATATTCTCTTCAACGTTCTGATTCCTTTAAATCACTTTAACCGATGCTAACACTTTATTTCTTAAGATTTGCTCTTTACAGTCGATGATCTGCACATGTTCTTTTACATAAAAAAGATCTTCTTCGATTTGGATCGGCTCATAATTTATTACGTGTTTATAATTGGGTTTATATGTTCGTAATATGAACACATGAAACACATTATGAATATGTTTTAACTCATGGGGTAGTGTTATTTCATAAGTAACTTCACCTACCCTCCTCAAAATTTTGAATGGTCCAATAAATCTCGGACCCAATTTTCCTTTCTTGCCAAAACGTATCTTGCCCTTCCAAGGGGACACTTTTAAGAATACATGGCTTCCTACGCTAAAGTTTCATTGTTGACGATGTGGATCAGTGTATTTCTTCTGTCGATCTTGAGACGCTTGTAATCGTTCAAGTATAACTTGGATTTTCTTAGTAGTTTACTGGATTATCTCAGGTCCTAGCATTTGTCTTTCACCGACCTCATCCCAACATAAGGGTGTTCAACATTTCCTCCTATATAAGGCTTCATAGGGTGGCATACCTATGCTAGCATGGTAACTATTGTTGTAGGCAAATTCCACCAAAGGTAACTGATCTTCCCAACTTCCTTTAAAGTCTATGATACAGGTTCTTAACATATCTTCTAATGTTTGAATGGTTTTCTCACTTTTCCCATCAGTTTGAGGGTGATATGTTGTACTTAATCTCAACTGTGTTCCTAAATGTTTTTGAAGGCTTCGCCAAAAATTTGAGGTAAGACGTAGGTCTCGATTTGACACTATAGTAATAGGTACTCCATGCCTAGAGATAATTTCATTAATGTATAATTTGGCAAGTTGATCTTAGTTATGAGTAACCTTAATAGGTAGGAAGTGAGCTGATTTAGTAAGTCGGTCAACTATTATCCAAATGGCATTGTGGCCCTTCTGTGTAGCTGGAAGGCCTACCACGAAGTCCATTCTTATATGTTCCCACTTCCACTAAGGAATTGGTAAGGGTTGAAATAATCCACTCGGCTTTTGATGTTCAGCCTTAACACGTTGACACATGAGTCATTTGCTTACCCATTCTACTATTTCTCTTTTCATATTTGACCAGCAAAAGTGTCGACTTAAGTCTTTGTACATTTTAGTACTACCAGGATGTATGATAAATTTAGAATTATGAGCTTCGTTTAAGATTTTGTCTTTTAATGCTTGATTTAGTGGAACCCAAATTCTATTTTCATATCATAATATTCCATCCTTGTCCATTCTAAATTTGATATTCTTGACGTGAGTTATATCAGATTTACATTTTGACACTCCTCGTCTTTTTCTGCATCTCTTTGATTCTATCTAGTAGAGTCAAAACTCCCTCTAGAATGAATAACTTTTGGGTAGAGGTAACATAAAAACCCGATATTTTTCATATAAATAAATAAGAAATTTTGTATATAAATTTTATTTATTTATTTTAATGATGAGAATAAGTGTCAAGTAATGTGTATGATAAATGCAAATATATTTAGTACGAAAAATTATAAATAATTTTAAAATTATTGATCATTACAAATTATATTCTTATTGTAATTAATTTTTGTAGTAGAAATGTTTTTATCAATTATTTTCCATGAAAACATGATTTTATATTATTATTAGAATTAAAATAATAAATATTTTATTATATGAATTGTTCGTAATAATTAAGTTAATTATTTTAACTTAATTATTGATGTTGTATATGAAAGATAAATCGGATATGGAATCCAAACCCTAAATTTGGATTTTAATCAAAGGATGAGAATAATAATATAATATTAATTATATTTTGATTTTTCAGTGCTATAAATATATACAGTATATATGTAGACTGATAATGGTCAGGCAATTATGGTGTATAATCAAAAACCCTAGTAATAATTGCCATAAACCATAATTGAAAACTCAAAACTGGAATTTAAGATCTATTCAAAATTATGTTATATGAATTATGTGCATATTATAGAATTACTGTTAACTAGGAAAAACCCTAATTTACTAAAATTAGAAACCCTAATTTATTAATTAGGAGTCCTAATTACTAAAATTAGAAACCCTAATTACTATTTTAGTAAATTGATTAGTTAATTTGGGAACCCTAATGATATTAAAGAACCCTAATTATTTAAACCCTAATTTTCTATTAAAAACCCTAATTCTAAATTAGTGGGTTTTAATTAAAATTTTATTACACTTTAATTTTAATTTTTTAAACCCTAGAAATTATTTGGGATACTTTAAGATTTAAAATCTAGTGAATAAACCCTAGATTCAAGCACCTTGGACAAGAATACCCTTGAAATTAAAATACAAATGACCATTTTACCCTTTTTATCCCATTTGGTGAATTATTGTTAGCCAAATCTTATCAAATCTTGCTAGCCACCACCCTAGACTAAGCTACTAGCTATAGCATGCCAGCAACAGGTTCAAAGCATAAGCCAAGGGCCTTGTATACAATTTTTATATAGATTCAAGAGAGAGAAAGTGCACATTTAGCCTAAATTGTTCACAACTCTCATCCTAAAACTTCTCTATCTAAAACCTCCGAATTTCATTACTAATATCAGTCATAGATCAAGCCCCGCGACTTCCAATAATAGATCATAAGCCAAGAAATCAGAATTTGTTCATAAAGAGGTAAACCCTAATCTAGAAATCTGACTTTTGATCTTATGTTAAATGTTGTGTTTTTATGTTAAAACATGTTGTTTGTAGTCTATTTAATTGATCTGGGTTGGTATCTTGTGGATCCATAACATCTAAGTACTCAAAATTAATGTTTTCAAAAATCTGGAAAAAGCTTAAAAATGAAGTCTGACAACGAATGTCAGGTCTTATATCTCTGTGATCTTTGATGATTTTTGTGTTTTGAAAGTTCTTACTTGTAGTATGTTATGAGATCTTTAATATGGAACTTGAATCAGGTCCATATCTATTGTAGATTAAAAGATATTAGTGGTCAAAGTGAGTTGACCGATCAGAAATTCTGAGTTTATGGGCAACCTAGAATTTCTGACAGTCATTTTTGGAGCTTCTATTTTTGCTGATCCGTTATAGTATGGCCATGTTCTTGTTATATACTTGTATACTAACATGAGTACTACATATATATGTTTTTATATTACCCAAATACGTAACAGAATCGAATTGAGAGTTGTTCAAACTTGGGTTGACAAAACTGCTCAAAAACATTTCTGGAAAACTCAAAAATGTTCAAGAAGAGTTTCTGGGCACTACCTTGACCGGCCCATAGATCTTGCTTGTGTTGATGTTATGATGATCGTATGTTATTTTATTTCACTTTGACATGAGGACTACAAGTAGGAAGCATTTCATCGCACAAACAAAGACACATACTGCAAATTTATGAAGCGTCAAAGTAGGACCCTTGAGTTCTGGGCAACCCAGAACATCAAGAACACGTCTGACATGATTTTTGGGAAGCTATAACTTACTGATCTGTTGTTGTATTGCCATGGAACTTGTTTAGAGTTGTAGTACTACATCAGTACTACAACATTAGCACAAATACAGACCCAGACACCTAACGATCTAAGATCTATGCTTGGTCAAACTTGATACCCTTCTAATTGGCTATGAAGTTCTGGGTTTGCTGAAGAACACAATTAGCGACAATTTTGTCCCTAAAGCTACTTTTAGCGACAGATTAATTTCTAAAATTTTTATTTTTATTAAATAATTAGAAAAAATAGTTTTTAATTATGGAAAATACACAATAAATTATAAGAAATTATTTTAAAGTCAGAAAATTAGTTTTTAATTATTTTAAATGTATTTCATATATATTTAATATTTTTAGAATATAAAAGGTATTTAATTTATTTAAGTATAATATTAAATAAATTATTTAAAATGATTTTAATACATGAAAAATCATTTAAAAATATATTATGGCATGAGAAAATATTTTAAGTTATTTTCTATAACTTTTAATATTTTTTGATAAATTTCAATAATAAATTACTATTAATGATAATTTAGTTATTTAATAAATGAATTAAATAAATAAATTAAAAATTATTTTATTATATTAAAATCATTTTAAAAATAATAAGGTATTTAAAAATATTTGAAGTTATAAAATATAACTTTTAATATTTAAAGGTAAAATTCATTAATTAATTATTATTAATGTTATTAAATTATTTAATAATTTTATTAAATAATTTAATTTAAAAATGATTTTATTGATTTTATTATTATAAAATCATTTTAAATAAAAATAAAGTTTTTAAAGATATTTTAAGTTATAAAATATAACTTTTAATATTTAAAAATAATCTCATTAATAATTTAATATTAATGATATTAATTTAACATTATCGATATTAAATTTATTTAATAATTATATTAAATAAATATTTTAAAATGGTTTTAATAATTTAAAATCATTTAAAAGGATATAAATGAATTAAAAATATTTTAAGTTATAATTAATGACTTTTAATATTTGGATAAATAGTACATTAATATTTAAATATTAATGGTAATTATTAAAAATGTTTTTAAATGTTTTAAAAATCATTTAAGGGTAATATTAATACTTTATAAATAACTTTAATATTTTGAAAATGGTTTCATTAATAGTATATTGATTAAATGTTAATGATAGTAGAGTTGTTTAATATTTAAATCATTTAATTATGATTCCGGTGTTTGAAAATTTATGATAAATTATAATAAGTGTTTAAAAATTATTTTAAGTCATTTAAAAATAATATGACTGATAATTACAGTTATTAAACTAACTGGATAGAGTTTTAGACTCGATTATTACCCGATAAAACTGTCGGTACACCGACATATTTCATAAATTGATCTGGACTTAGATATTTTGACTCTATTAATTATTGTTTGTGATTCAATGACTATGGTATATGTGTGACAGGGTGATTAGGTTATGTGCTGACTGCAATAGGCAATATTATGTGTTGTGATATGTTATTCTAATCAGTAAAATGATCTTATTACTGATAGGTGATTACATAAAAAATAAAACTAAGTTATGAATTGTAGCGGCGTGTATGAGTAAAGAATCCTACCTTTGCATTTTCTTTATCGAATGGACATGAGTAAGAAGTTTTAGAATTATATTATTATTATTGCAGATTATTAACCCTATTATTATATATGTTATATCAGATCATTGATTATCAACATGGTACTATATTGTAATTCGGATGTATATATTTTGTTCGTTAATTTCTAAATATGGTTATTCAAGTATCCCCACTTGGATAACTATTGTATTAATCACATGTTGATATATATATATATATTTATACCTATTGATACTAGTATGTATACGATATAATTTGTAAGACCCCAGAAATTTTTAAATAAAAGGAATTTCCTTTATTTATTATTTTGAAATAGTAAGGGTTGATTTGATTAATGTGGATAGTTAAGGGTTAAATATGCAAATATTTCAAAATAAGCAAGTGATCATAAAATATTCATTATTGTTGGGGAATATTCGTTTTGGTCGTGGAATATTAAATGCGGTCGGGAATATTAAATGACGACGTAGCGCCCATGTGTGTGGCCCCATAACGGAAAGTGATTGGATGAAAAAAAAGCGACAAATATAAGTTATTTTTAAATAACAGGCGTAGTTATTCACAGATAATCTTGTTGGAATACCCGGTGTGGTTAAAAACACACTAATCTGGCGTTGTTGAAGAGTAGCACTGCGGTATTGCACCAATTATTGATTCTTACGTAAGAAGGCACTACTCAATAATGGTTACGATAATTCTTTGTTCGATATTTTATTGAGTTAATAATTCTTTGCGTTGATATTTTATATTCTTTGTTGTTTGATAATTGTTATTTACGGTATCTTTCATTATCGAAGCAATAATTCATATTATCTGAATAATATTATTAGATAACATTATTGGCAATGTCTAGAAAGTTACGTCTAAGGAGAGGTTTGGTCACTTAATTGCGCGCCATGAAGAAGAAATTCTTATTGAAAAGCCTCTCTTTCAGGGAACTACGGTTGTCAATATTGTGATTACGTAATATTATTTGTGAATAATTAATTATTGATTTATATGATGAGGAAAATATTGATTTTATGTGGATATAGATGGAGAAAATTTTAAAATGACAATTGTTGAAAATTAATATTTTATCTTTTTACGATAAAATAATTCATTTTAAATATATTATTTTAATAATATATTAACGGTGATATTTTTACAACGAATGTGGGATATATGAGTATACGAGGAGGAAGAGTATTTTTGTTGCAATAAATGTTTAAAACATGTTAAACATGTAAATTGGACCCCATTTATTGGTGAAATTTGATTATAGCTTTGTAAAATTGCCCGTTTGTGGATTTTGGTCAATTTCTGATTGGAATTTGGAAAAACTTTCTTCTGCAAAGTTGTAGAGAATTGAATTTCCTATAAAAACTCGCGAGATTCGAATTTTCTGATGAAAGGGCTATTTATTATGAATTATTGAAGTTAGAAGCTCAAAAATAATTGATTTTTGGAAGTTTAAAATATTTAAAATTAGAAAAACGTTTTTCTTATTTTTTCTAGAAGGTGGCATGTGTTTGATGGCTGAAATCAGATTCTAGACATGTGTGAAAATAATATAATTATATTATTAATTTATTAAATTTTACGCTTTGGTGTTCTTAGCAATTTCTATAAATAGGGTGCTTGGGTTAGAATTGAAAATCACACCGTAAAGCTGAAGTTTTTTCTCTCTATATTATCGAAGCGTATTCTTGTGAGTATTTTGAGTATACTTTGAGTATTGCTATCTATGCAAGTAAAGTCAAGTCATAGCTTTATATCCGTGTTTCAATTTAAATCTTGATCTTTCGAGGTAAGGGATGTTATTTTCTTCTCAAATGATATTATTTCTTCAATATCATTATCTTTGAAATGTTGATCTGAAGTTTTTATCAAATTTGGGACTTTTTCATGTGGGGTTACTATTCATGAGTTCTTATTCATGAGTTCTTATTCACGAGTTACTATTCATGAGTTCTTATTCACGAGTTCTTATTCACGAGTACTATTCATGAAGCGTGAAGATGTTTTTGTGGAATTTCTATCTTTTGGTGTCTGAGTTATTATTCACGATATCGGCCACTATTCACGATATCTGACACTATTCACATGATATCTGACTTATTCATAGAAAAATAAAATTTCTTCTTTTCGTCAAAACATCTATACGGATACTAACTTCGATTGTATCCATGTTTTGATCATTCTTGAATTTTACACCACTATGATTATTTTTTGAGGTATTTTTGGGCGTGGATAAAACCAAGTACGAATCCTTAATCCTTGTCATTTTGTTTCTTTGGATTCGTTTCTTAAAAATATTTTCATCATCCTCGGTCTTAAATGATGATATTATTGAATATCTTTGGCTGTAGTAGTACAAAGATGAATGATTTCTGAAGAATATCTTTGGCTTCAGTAGTGCAAAGATGAGCAGTGTTGAGATGAACATGGACCAGATTGATTAATATCTTTGGCCTCGTAGTGCAAAGATGAGCAGTGTTTAAATGAACATGACGGTGATGAATATCTTTGGCTTTGTAGTGCAAAGATGAATATTTGATTCAGATGCATATTGATTGATGTTACGGGGATAAAATATTGATGATGGGTATTAAATTCATAGATTATAGTAGATTTCATTCTACGTAACTCTTCTATGAATTATTATTTCATTGCGAATATTGATCTGAAACTTGTTATCTATTGTATTCTATCAGATTTTTCCTGTTGAAGACTAACGATAATTTGTTGTATATTATCTTAGTCATAATATTCTTCTTGGGCTAGTTGAGCTCACCCTTTTCCTTGTTGTTCCATTTTTCTTCTCGGGGAGGCGAGAATGTAGCGAGTACTTAGTCGGGGTATGGAATGAAGGTTCTAGAGAGAGTTGTTTAGTAGTCCTCACCATTTTTGTAAAATAATGAATCAATAATTATGATGGGGATTTATTTGCGTGTGGATATTGTCTAGAAGACAATATTATATTTAAACTCATATATATATATTGTCGTATTTCACACGACATTTGTATTATTGAAGTTGTAGTTTGCTTCTTGTACCATGTATTTGGCGACTCGAGAATGGGTGTTGTGTATACCTATTTTGGGGGCGTCACGAGTTGGTATCGAGCTTAGGGATATGATCTCTGGCGGAGATCGGGGAATAAAACTAGGAGGGAGAGGCGAGTAAATCCTTCGCTAGTGTGTCCTACCTAAGCTTATTTGTTAGTTGGTCAAGTATATAGGGATATTATGTGATATATTGATTTCCTTAATTAACCCTTATTTTATGGCGATGATTTGAGAATGTCGTGAGAATATTAATGATGGAGCAAATGAGACCGTGGAGATGCTGTGTACTCACCAACGAGAGAAGCGTACAACAGTGGTAATGTTCCTCCTGTGAACAACACTGAAAGCGAGATGATGAGCGAGGGATGTTTAGAAGCTTTTTGCAGTTCATGCAAAATCGAGACGAGGAGACTCGTGTTCAAAATCTGAGGAGGAAATGATAGCAATTCACGGGTGGTCACGACCCAAGCGATTCAAAGAGTTGGGACCACGAATTGCAGGGGGAAAGCGGATCCGATTAAGGCGGAGGCGTGGGTCAAACAAATTACCAAGATATTCGATGTCTTGGGATGCGGAGGAACGAAAGTTCCATTCGCGCCTTTATGTTAGTGGCGGCGGATTCTTTGGTGGGAATCGTGAAGCGTACCCATCAATTTGCACTCGGCATGTCGTGGGAGAGCGTTTGAAAGCAGTTCAATGACAAGTACTTCCTTGAAAGTATTATTCGTCATATGAAGGAAGTGGAGTTTATTAGACTAGAAGCGAGAATAACGTGGCGGTGTCCAAAGACGAGGCGAAGTTCGCGGAGTTATCGAGTTTGCACCTCATTTGGTGGAGAATGAGGAGCGATATACGCGGATGTTTACGAGAGGTTTGAAACACGACATCGTCGATATCTCATTTCTCATAATTTTTCTCTATTCGGATGTTGTCAGCGGGGCTCGGTTGTTAGAAGCGAGACTTGAATACGTTCAACCGAGGGACCATAACCGAGGATCATACTAGAAGATAGCGATCATCGAATAACGATAACCGGTGGAGAAAGAAGAATCTGAGACAAAAGCGGTAACCACTCTGTTGGTAATCGTGGCCATGAAAATAGAAGAAGCGAGTCGGGAGGAGATTTTAAAAGAGGAGATTCAACAACGACCATGTGAAGGCGTCGGCGCTTGATGCAACTAGTTTTAAGGGAGAGAACGACCACCACCGGTCGTATGTTACAAATGCGGGAAAGAGGGACATATCAAACCGCCCCACAGCAGTTTAAGGTATGCTATAATTGTGGAAAAGAAGGACATATCGCTCGAGATTATGCGATATCGAAACCCGATCCGGTGAGGAATGGTGACTCAAAAGGATGTCCCGAGAAAAGTCAAAGTCAAGCGGTTCTTGGAAGAAGCGTTTGTCGTGGCCGGTCAAAATGCAAGAAACGACGAAGTTAGTAGCTTGCGGGTTAGTTAATTATAAATTCTTGCGAAGTATATACCTTACTAGATATCGGTTCTACCCATTCTTTTATCTCTCTTACTTGCGCCAACGTTTAAACTTGACTCAGGAGAAATTAGACTTTGACCTATCTGTGGAAACTCCGTTAGGAGAAACTTTCATCACATCCATTTGTTTATAAATCTTCTTGATTCAGGTTGGCACTATCACATTACACTGTTAACCTTATTTCTATAGAGATATTTGTTTTTGATGTGATTTTAAGGTTAACTACTCATCATGCCGAAATTGATTATTTTCGTAAGGTTGTTAGTTTTCATATTCCTAAGCAACTTTGTTATTGAATTCAAGCAATCAAACCATTGTAGTCAAACATTTTCATATCAAGCCATGAAGTCATTCGTTTATTACGGATGTCAAATTTTCTTAGTCCATGTTATGGATTTGAATAAAGACACGTCGATTTGAATAATATTCTGTTGTTATTGATTTTTCACGGCGTATTTCAAGAATTTCTTGGCTTACTCCCAAAGCACGATATTAAATTTTGTATCGACTTTTGACCCGGTACAAAACTCATTTCTAAAATCTCATATCGAATGGCTCTATTGAACTTCGAGGAGTAAAAATTCAACTATAGAATTTGGTACTGAGCCTTTATCTTGTGACTTCCTTTGTGGAATTCACCTAAGCGGACTCTCTGTAGGGGGCGTCATATTCGATGCGATAGTAAAGCGATAGGTGTCATTGTGACGTCTTTATCCAAGATTGGGATATGAGTCACGATTGAGAGCAACCTAAGTCGATAATCGAAATACGTAGCTTTCTAAGCTTAGTTGGTTATTATCGGAGATTCGTTGAAGGATATTCTCGAATCGCTATTCCATTCTTTGGTGACTCGTAGAGATACAAAATTCGAATGGAGCAAGGAATGTGGGAAGAGCTTGAAGAACTCAAGAGGAGACTCATTTCAAGCACATATTACGATCATGCCATCTGGAAAAGCGAGCGTGGTAGGTGACGCGATGAGTAGAAGATCGTATATGCGGAGCGAGTGCGATGATGTCAAGTATCGACAGAGCCAACTTTAATAGAAAAAGTTAAGATTGCTCAAGCCAGGCTTCGGCTGGATGATGCGTATGAAGAAGAAAGTACAAGAAGGAGCTATTAGGAAGGCGAGAATTGATGAAGAAGGAATACTTGAGTCCACTCTAGACTTTGTGTTCCTAACGACTACGATTTGAAGTACAAGATTATGATGGAGGCACACAATCGCCATTTGCAATCCATCCTGGAAGTACTAAAATGTATCGTGATCTTGACATACATTTTGGTGGAACAATATGAGAGAGAGATTGCAAAGTTTATCTCGATGTGTTTAACTTGCCAACGTGTAAAGGCGGAGCATCTTGTACCTAAGGGTCCGTTGCAACCACTTGAGATTCCGGAATGGAAGTGGGAACACATTACTATGGATTTAGATTCACGGGTCTTCCTGCGGTTTCTCAAGGCATCAATGCTATTTGGGTTATTAGATTAACCAAGTACGCTTCATTTCTTACCGTCTGAGAGACTTATTCCTTGAGCGTCTTTCTCGTATGTACGTAAATGCGATTGTGAGATTGCATGGCATGCCAGTATCCATAGTTTTAGATCGTGACCCAAGATTCACTTCATGATTTTGGGTTAGAAAGCTATAGCACGCAATTTCTGATTCGATTTGGCATACCATCCTCAAACGGATGGGCAATCGAAAGGACTACTCAAACTCTTGAAGATATATTAAAACTACGTGTCCTAGATTTCAAAGGAAGTTGGGATAAGTACTTGCCATTGGTGGAATTCTCATACAACAATAGTTATTAAACAAATATAGGCATGGTTCCATTGAAGCATTATATGGACAAAAATGTCGTTCTCGATATGTTGGGATGAGGTGGGTGAAGCAACATTGTTGGGACAGAAGTTAATACATATATGACTAATGATTCGACAACGTATACAAACCACAAGATCGACAAAAGAGTTATGCGGATCTTCATTGAAAGGATGTGGAATTTAATGTAGGGGATCATGTATTGTTGCGAGTTGCTTCGTGGAAGGGTGTTACAAGATTTGGGAAGAGAGGAAAGCTCAATCCATGATTTATTGGTCCATTTCAAATTCTTGGCCAAGAGTAGGAAATGTAGCCTATAGACTTGCGTTACCTCAAGTATGTCTCGTGTTCATAATGTGTTTCACATATCGTACTTCGTAAATATGTGAAAGACCCAAACCACGTTATTGAGTTAGAAGCAGGACGATATAAAGAAGACTTAACGTATGAGGGAGGTACTGTCAAGATTTTGGATAGGAAGGAGCATGTCCTATGCGCATGAAAGGTCATACCACAAGTTAAAGTTTTGTGGAGGAATCATGCTTTATAGAGGAAATGACACGGGAGTTGGAAAGCGGAAATGAAAGCGAGGTATCCTCACCTTTTCGAAACACACCAGTACGTACGTCAATTTCGAGGACGAAATTTCATAAGGAGGGGAGGTTGTAAGACCCAGAAATTTTTAAATAAAAAGGAATTTCCTTTATTTATTATTTTGAAATAGTAAGGGTTGATTTGATTAATGTGGATAGTTAAGGGTTAAATATGCAAATATTTCAAAATAAGCAAGTGGTTATAAAATATTCATTGTTGTCGGGAATATTCGTTTGGTGGTGGAATATTAAATGCGGTCGGGAATATTAAATGCGACAGTAGTGACCATGTGTGGGCCCCATGCTTGAAAGCGATTGGATGAAGAAAGCGACAAATATAAGTTGTTTTTAAATAAGCAGGCGTAGTTATTCACAGATTATCTTGTTGGAATACCCGTTGGTTAAAACACACTAATCTGGCGTTGTTGAGCAGTAGCTGCGGTATTGCACCAATTATTGATTCTTACGTAAGAAGGCACTACTCAATAATGGTTCTGATAATTCTTATTCGATATTTTATTGAGTTAATAATTGTTGCGTTGATATTTTATATTCTTTGTTGTTTGATAATTGTCATTACACAAAGTATCTTTCATTATCGAAGCAATAATTCATATTATCTCGAATAATATTATTAGATAACATTATTGGCAATGTCTAGAAAGTTACATCTAAGGAGAGGTTTGGTCACCTAATTGCTGGCGCATGATGAAGAAGAAATTCTTATTGGAAAAGCCTCCTCTTTCTCGAGGCGCACGGTTGTCAATATTGTGATTACGTAATATTATTTGTGAATAATTAATTATTGATTTATATGATGAAGAAAATATTGATTTTATGTGGATATAGATGGAGAAAATTTTTAAAATGACAATTGTTGAAAATTAATATTTTATCTTTTTCTGATAAAATAATTCATTTAAATATATTATTTTAATAATATATTAACGGTGATATTTTTACAACGAATGTGGGATATATGAATATCTGAGGAGGAAGAGTATTTTGTTGCAATAAATGTTTAAAACATGTTAAACATGTCGGTGGACCCCATTTATTGACTGAAATTTGATTATAGCCTGTAAAATTGCCCGTTTGTGGATTTCGGTCAATTTCTGATTGAAATTTGGAAAAACTTTCTTCTGCAAAGTTGTAGAGAATTGAATTTCCTATAAAAACTCGCGAGATTCGAATTTTCTGATGAAAGGGCTATTTATTATGAATTATTGAAGTTCCGAAGCTCCGAAATAATTGATTTTGGAAGTTTAAAATATTTAAAATTAGAAAAAGTTTTTTTCTTATTTTTTCTAGAAGGTGGCATGTGTTTGATGGCTGAAATCAGATTCTAGACATGTGTAGAAAATAATATAATTATATTATTAATTTATTAAATTTTACGCTTTGGTGTTCTAGCAATTTCTATAAATAGGGTCTTGGGTTAGAATTGAAAATCACTTTTAAAGCGGAGTTTTTCTCTCTATATTATCGAGCGTATTCTTGTGAGTATTTTGAGTATACTTTGAGTATTGCTATACGGTGCAAGTCCAAGTCATAGCTTTATATCAGGTGTTTCAAATTTAGAAATGCGATCTTTCGAGGTAAGGGATGTTATTTTCTTCTCAAATGATATTATTTCTTCAATATCATTATCTTTGAAATGTTGATCTGAAGTTTTTATCAAATTTGGAACTTTTTCATGTCGGGGTTACTATTCACGAGTTACTATTCATGAGTTACTATTCACGATTTACTATTCACGAGTCTTATTAATCTATGAAGCGTGAAGATGTTTTTGTGAAATTTCTATCTTTTGGTGTTTGAGTTACTATTCACGTGATACTATTCACGTATCTGGCACTATTCACGATATCTCGGTACTATTCATAGAAAAATAAAATTTCTTCTTTTCGTCCAAAACATCTATTACGGATACTAACTCGATTGTATCCATGTTTTGATCATTCTTGAATTTTACACCACTATGATTATTTTTTGAGGTATTTTTGGGCGTGGATAAAACCAAGTACGAATCCTTAATCCTTGTCATTTTGTTTCTTTGGATTCGTTTCTTAAAAATATTTTCATCATCCTCGGTCTTAAATGATGATATTATTGAATATCTTTGGCACGTAGTGCAAAAAGATGAATGATTTCTGAAGAATATCTTTGGCACTGTAGTGCAAAGATGAGCAGGTGTTGAGATGAACATGGCGATTGATTAATATCTTTTGGCTGTAGTGCAAAGATGAGCAGTGTTTAAATGAACATGACCGGTGATGAATATCTTTGGCACATGTAGTGCAAAGATGAATATTTGATTCGGATGCATATTGATTGATGTTCTGAGGATAAAATATTGATGATGGACTATTAAATTCATAGATTATAGTAGATTTCATTCTCTACGTAACTCTTCTATGAATTATTATTTCATTGCGAATATTGATCTGAAACTTGTTGTCTATTGTATTCTATCGATTTTTCCTGTTGAAGACTAACGATAATTTGTTGTATATTATCTTAGTCATAATATTCTTTCTTGGGCTAGTTGAGCTCACCCTTTTCCTTGTTGTTCCATTTTCTTCTCGGGAGGCGAGAATGTAGCGAGTACTAGTGGGGTATGGAATGAAGGTTCTAGAGAGAGTTGTTTAGTAGTCCTCACCATTTTGTAAAATAATGAATCAATAATTATGATGGGGATTTATTTGCGTGTGGATATTGTCTAGAAGACAATATTATATTTAAACTCATATATATATATTGTCGTATTTCACACGACATTTGTATTATTGAAGTTGTAGTTTGCTTCTTGTACCATGTATTTGGTGACTCAGAATGGGTGTTGTGTATACCTATTTTGGGGGCGTCACAATAACAAAGAGTCGTCGAAGCTATTTGACCAACTAGACACAAATTTAGAAATATAGTTGAATATGATAAAACCTTTTTGTATCCAATCAAACTGTTTTGGTTCGGATCCTCGACTAAGTATGAACATCTCGAACACGGGAAAACTTTTATGTGCCCAAGGCGGACAGAGTGAACGATAACATCGTTCTTGCATGTAGTATTGATCAATACAGGGCATAATAGGCTGATCACCCCCCGTGCCCGTAAGTTATGATGGTTTGCAGATGAATTTCTATTTAACCTTTTCGAAAATAGAAAAAAATGTTCATAGTATGTCACCTTAACCCTATTTATAGTCAATACATAGTTTCAAAAATTTGATAGAGAGTTGTTATGTTATTATTATCGTTTCAGATTACTTCACAACTATTGACATGTTGTAGGAGGGTAGTACAAAGAAAACATTTAACCCTTTCAGCTAATATTTATAATTGTTATTACTTGCTGGGCATTCAAATGCTCATCCTTGCTTAATTTAAATATTTTTCGATTAAGTATGATCAACTTAGAAGGATCGAAAAAGAACAAGGGAAAGGAAAAGTTGTTGAATGAGATTTATAATATTACGTGTAATAATTATAGTTTATTAAGAAAATGATACTTATTATCTATGATGTAATGAATGTTTAAAGGTCACGTACCTGGGAGTAGACTTTAATGCATATGTAAATTAAGTTTGTTATCTATATTATTGTCATTATTATTGTATTATTCCGGTCATAGAAATGGTATCGTGAAGCACCGAGTTCGGGTTTCAAGTACCCGGATTTGGGGGCGTCGCAGGTAGTTGGACATCCCACCTCAATTTCAAGTATTTCAAAATCTTTTATTAACCCTTCATTGGTGGTTATTACGTTCAACTTCTCTTGGTTCTTTCTACTTAATGCATCAGCTACTACATTGGCTTTTCTGAGATGATATAAGATTTCACAATCAAAATCTTTTATCAGTTCTAACCATCTTCTCTGCCTTAAGTTTAACTCCTTTTATGTAAAAACATATTTTAGACTTTTGTGAGCTGTATATATCTCACACTTCTCCCCCCTACAAATAATGCCTCCAAATTTTAGGGCAAAAACTACCGCGACTAACTCTAGGTCATGTGTGACGCACCCAAAATAGGTATACATCACCCATTTTGAGTTGTCAATAGCATGGTACAGAAACAACTACAACTTTATTAATACAACATAAAAACTGTGAGTTTAAATACAAATATTGCCATCTAGACAATATCCACACCCAAATAAGTCCTCAGTACAATTATTGGTACACTATTTTACAAAAATGGTGAGGACTACTAAAATAACTCTCTAGAACCATCATTCCACACCCCGACTAGAACTCGCTACATTCTCGCCTCCACGAGAAGAAAAATGGAACAAAAGGAAAAGGTTGAGCTCAACTAGCCCGGTAAAGAATATTATGACTAAGATAATATAGAACAAATTATCGTTAGTCTTGATAGGAAAAATCGATAAAATACAATAGACAAACAAATTTGAGATCAATATTCGCAATGAAATAATAATTCATAGATGAGTTACATAGAGAATGAAATCTACTATAATCTATGAACTTAAAAGTCCATCATCATTATTTTATCCCTGTAACATCAATCAATATTCATTGTGACGCCCCCAAAATTAGGTATACATCACCCATCTTGGGTCGCCACTTACGTAGTGCGAATTTAAATACAACTTACTAACATAAGCGTAGGTATATGTCGACATAAAGCGTGAGTTTAAATACAAATATAAATCTACTAGATATTATACAAACTCAAAAAAGGAGTCCTCATTACAATTATTATCACACTATTTCACAGAATAGTGAGGACTACTAATGCTATCTTGAGGACCATCACTCGTTTCCCAGACTCGTCCCGGCTATATTCTCATTTCACGAAGAGAACGGTGAAAGAAAGGGTGAGCTCAACTAGCCCGATAAGAAATATTATGACTAAGATAATGCGAATAAATTATCAATAGTCTTCAACAATGTTAAAGCGATAAAATACAATAGATAACCGGTTTAAGCTGCGGTGAATATCTGATCCATTAAAAGAGTCAAGTAGAAAATAAAAGTCTACTATCTTTTAGGTTTTAAAAGGTTTTTCATCTTTGTTATATTTGAGACTCGACTTTAATAAATATTCCACATCATCGAATCACCCACACACTTCTGACGAGGATATTCTTTAGTATCACGACCACAATTATTCATGCACTACGGGCCGAGAATATTTGTGTATTCATTAATGGTCATGATCATGCCAACAAGCGTCCATCGATACACTACGACTAATTGAGGATTTTTACCACATCATTTGTAACATTACGGTCATGATTACACCGAATAGTCTACGGTCATAATCATACCAAGTCCATCTATACACTTCTGAATACGAGATGACTTTAAAAAAATATAAACATGAGGATGATGACAATGATATAAGAATTCAATAAAACAAGTTCAAGAATTATTTTATCCGGGAATTATTAACGTCCAAATTATCAATATGATCTTTGTTTTGTAGAGTAAAATTCAAGAATGATCGGAAGAATATTTTCATGAAAGATCTTTGGATGAAACGCAAATATCGAGGATATTCCACTAATTTCATGGAGTATAGAAGTCAAAGTTTTAACTTATTTGGGTATAATAAAGAATGGAATAACAAAAGAAATCACCATGCATGCGATAGGCCGCTTACGCATACGCGAGTTATTCAGCGAGAATAATAAAAAGCGGAACGGTCGTGTGAAATTCACGCAAGCGAGGATGTTCCAATAGAATAATAAAGATGGAACGAGATCCGGTAAAAAACACGAGATAGGATATTCCAATGAATAATAAAGAGCGGAACCGGTCGATGTAAAACACATGCAGCGAGGATGTTCCAGCGGAGAATAATAAAGAGCGGAACCGGTCCGGTGTAAAAAAACACTGATGGCAGGATGTTCAAAGAATAATAATAAAAAGCGGAACCGAGTAGGTGTAAAACACACTGTGAGAGGATGTTCAACGAGAATAATAGAAGAATGTCACCAAGTATAGGGTAAACCACTTATACGAGAGTTATTCCAGCGAGAATAATAAGCGATGGAATAACAACAGTTCTCTTCATGAATAAGAAAGAATAACACCCCTTACATTTGGTAGGAGATTGAATCTTTGCTATGGCGGTGTAGTAACAAAATACTCTTCTTCTTTCTCTCTTATTCTCTCTATACTTTCTCTCTCTATAGCTTGAATGAATTAAGTGAAAATAATGAAGCCCTAGGCCTCTATTTATAGAAGATTTCGAGCTTACACCGCTTGTGTGAAAAGGCAAGTGGCTTGTGAAAGTGGTTTGGCCTTTGTAATGTGAAGCGACAAGTGGTTCGGCGCTTTGTAATGTGAAGCGACAAGTGGTTCGACTTCTAGTAAAGGTAATTACTATTAACGAAGGTAAATACTATTGTGAAGGTAAATACTATTCACTAGGGTAATTACTATTGATTGAAGGTAATTACTATTGTGAAGGTAAATACTATTCACAAGGGTAATTACTATTACGAAGGTAATTACTATTGTGAAGGTAAATACTATTGTGAAGAGACTCTTAGATGATGACATATGAGCCCCCCATAAAATAATCAAACTTACCACAAATCATTTTATTTTCATCAACACATATTTAATCTTTCAACAATTATTAATCATTTATAACTTGTCGTCTCAATTATTGATTTAATACTATAACATATTATCGGATAATCTTGTGACAATAATTGAATCAATAATATAATAGATATGATCGCAATTCTTATAGTGATAATTGAGCATAGGTGAGTGACTTCTCACGTAAGCATCGATAATCAATCTGTAGTGTCTTCTTATGCGACTACAGCGTATTCTTTTGTACTTTTACCGGGTAGTTCAGCAGGTTTTTTGGGTAACACCTCCGTAGTTATTTTATAAAATATTTTTGTCGTTTTCTCGATCAAATGAAATAATTACATTGTGGGGTCCACCGATGATTGAGCCGTTATGCGAATATTCCCTAACAAAAAGAATATTCCCAGACCAAACGAATATTTTATAACAACTTGCATACTTTGCAAAATTTATAAATATTACCCACAACTATAACATTATATCAAATTTATTCCATAATATTCAAAAATAATATTTATAGAAAAATTCATCTTTATTTATAAAAGTGGGGTCTTACAACCTCCCCTTCTTATGAAATTTTGCCCTCGAAATTAGAAGTGCGTACACGGTATGTCGAAGAGGTAAGGATACCTTGATTTCATTTGATTCTAACTCCCAAGTCATTTCCTCAACATCGTGGTTCCTCCACAAAACTTTGACTTGAGGTATAACCTTGGGCGTAGAATATGTTCCTTCTTATCAAAATTTGAGCAGGAACATCTTCATACGTCAAATCTTCCGCTATTTAAATCGGTTCTAACTCAATAATATGGTTCGGGTCTTTCACATATTTACGTAACATAGATATGTGAAAAGCGTTATGAACACGAGACATATTTGGCGGTAAAAGCGAGTCTATAGGCTACAGATTCCTACTCGATCGAGGATTAAAATGGGCCAGATGAATCGAGGATTAAGTTTTCCTCTCTTTCCAAATCTTGTAACTCCAATCCATGGAGAAACTTTTAACGACACATGATCTCTATATCGAATTCCCGTCCTTTCGATGAAGATCGGCATAACTCTTTTATCGATTTTGTGAGGTTTTTATATCGTTGTCGGATCGTTTGAATCTTTTCCGTAGTGATCATACGTACCAACTCGGTCCCAACAACGTTGCTTCACCCACCTCATCCCGACATCTTGGAAGCGACACTTTCTTCCATCTGGCGCTTGAATGGAGCCATGCGATACTTGCTTGATAAGCTGTTGTTGTGAGGAAAACTCCACCGATGGTAAGAACTTGTCCCAACTCCTTGAAATCAAGGACACGAGTCTTAATAGATCTTGAGAGTTTGAATAGTCCTCTCCATTGTCCGTCAAATCGAGGATGATATCCGAGAAAGCTAAATCGTGAAGTCTGTGCCCATAGCTTTTTGCAAACTAACCCAAAATCGTGAAGTGAATCTTGGGTCTCGATCGGAAACTATGGATAGGCATACCATGCGATCTTACAATCTCGTTTATGTACATCTGAGAAAGGCGTTCAAGTGTATAAGTTTCTCGTATCGGTAAGAAATGAAGCGGACTTGGTCAATCTATCAACAATGACCCAAATCGCATCAATGCCTTGAGAAGCCTTAGGAAGGCCGTGCTTGAAATCCATGGTAATGTGCTCCCACTTCCATTACGGAATTTCAAGTGGTTGCAATGGACCTTTTGGTACTTGATGCTCGCTTTAACTTCGTTGACAAGTTAGACACCTTGAGATAAGCAAATAGCTATCTCTCTCTTCATATTGCTCCACCAAAATGTATTACGAATATCATGATACATTTTGGTACTCCCGAGATGGATTGCAAAATGGTGTGTGTGCGCCTCCATCATGATATTATACTTTAAATCGGTCGTTAGGAACACAAAATGCGGAGTTGACTCAAGTATTCCTTCTTCATCGATTCTTGCTTCCGGTGATAGCACCTTCTTGCACTTTCTTCCTCATCGCATCGGCTCCAGTGCGTAGCTTGGCGGCTTTAACTTTATCGATTAAAGTCGGTTCTACTCATATACTCGCTATCATCACATGCGTTCCTTGAGTCTTTAACTCTATCTCCATCCTTTGCAAGTCACACAAAATGGGCCTTTGCGTTGACAACATCGCTTTTCGTACTTGCATATATGATTTTCTACTCAATCGTCGGCTACCACGTTCGCTTTTCGAGGATGGTATTGGATGGTATGATCATAATCTTTCAGCAGATTCAAGCCAACGTCGTTTGTCGCATGTTGAGTTCCTTTTGAGTGAAGAAATATTTGAGGCTTTTATGATCGTAAAGATCTCCACTCTCTCCCCATACAAGTAATGCCTCCAAATTTTAAGTGAAGACAACAATATGCCAACTCTAGATCATGAGTAGGATAATTCCTCTCATATTCTTTGAGTTGTCATGCGAGGCATAGGCTATAACTTTTCCATGTTGCATAAGAACACATCCGACCCTTTGCTCAAGAAGCATCATTTGTAGATGACAAATCCCTCGAGGCGGATGGTATTGTCGAGCAGGTCTTTGAAATAAGTCTCCTCTTGAGTTCTTGAAAACTCTTCTCACATTCTTCGCTCAACCAAACTTTGTATCTTTCCTAGTCAATTTGAGTCGATGGAGTAGCGATTCGAGAAAATCCTTCCACGAATCTCCGATAATAACCCATTAAACCGGAAAGCTTCGTACTTTGGTCATTGATTTAGGTTGTTCCCGACTTTGAATAGCTTGATCTTTCTTTGGGTCAGCAGATATTCCATGACTTGATACCACGTGCCCAAGGAATGCTACTTCTTCAAGACGAACTTCGCATTTCTTCAACTTGGCATAAAGCCGATATTCACGAAGCTTTTGGAGTGTCGACCTCAAGTGTTGCTCATGATCTTCACGGCTTTTGGAATAAATAAGGATGTCATCAATAAAGGCGACCACAAAGTGATCTAAATATTCCTTGAATACTCGGTTCATCATATCCATGAAGGCAAATAGGAGCATTAGTCGATCAAAGGACATGACTAGGAATTCATAATGCCCGTCTCAGAGTTAAAGCCGTCTTTGGAATGTCGGTGGTTCTAATCTTCAATTGGTGATATCCGGAGCGAAGATCAATCTTTGAAAAGAATTTGGCTCCTTTTTGGTCAAACAGGTCATCAATACGTGGCAATGGATACCTATTTTTGATGGTGACATGATTCAACTCCAGATAATCAATACAAAGTCGCATACTCCCATCTTTCTTCTTCACGAATAGAGCAGGAGCACCCCGAGGAGAAGTACTGGGGACGAATAAAGCCGATGTCTAACAACAATTCCTGCGGTTGGGTCTTTAACTCACGAAGTTCAATAGGAGCCATTCGATATGGGGCTTTGGAAATAGGTTTTGTCACCGGGTTCAAGGTCGATACAAAATTCAATTTCACGCTATGGGGTAGGCGGGGAAGTTCTTTGGGAATCGTCGGAAAATTTATTAACAATAGGAATATCGTTTAAAAGCGGCGTATTTTTATTTAAATCTATGACATGAGCTAAGAAAGCTTGACATCCGTTTTTCAATAAGCGAATAGCTTTATGGCTTGAGATGACCGTGATTGATTTTAATGGTTTGGTCGTTTGAATTAGCATAATAGGTTGATTAGGAATATGAAAGCTAACAACCTTACGAAAACAATCAATTTTTGCATGATAAGTAGTTAACCAATCAATCCCTAGAATCACGTCAAATGCAAGTATTTTTAATGAAATAAGATCGACAGTAATGTGAGGTACCGATTTGAACCAAACAAGACTTATAAATAGTGGATGTAATGAAGGTTTTTCCCAGCGGAGTTTCCACAGATAAGTCAAAGTCTAATTCTCTCGAGTCAAATTTAATCGATGGCGCAAGTAGGAGAAATAAAAGAATGGGTAGAACCGGTATCAAATAAAGTATAGACTTCATTAGAGTTTATGATAAGCTTACCCGTGATGACCTCATTCGGATTCCTTGCTCTTTGGGAGGTCACAACAAATGCTCTCCCTTGCACTTCTGGGTTTGAATTTTTTACGGGATGACCTTTGGTGCCTCCATCCTAGCGAATTTGTCTTGATGAAATGACAAAATCGAGCTAAGTGACCTTCTCTTCCACAATTATAACATGCTTTGGATGGCATGGCGCGATTTGGGTGACGTGTCCTCTCCTCGCATTTGAAGCATATGATAGGTGGTCTTTCTCCTTCCTTAACAATGGGTCTTTGGTCTTTGGCGTCTTTCCACCATTGTTGAATTTCCGTTTCTTGAAATGTCCATTCTTATTGTTTTGGTACGATTACCACCGAAGTGGTTACCATATCGGCACTGTTGATTCCCTCCACGCTTGTTGTCACCGCTCGATGATTACTCTCATTTGGTATTATAATTTTTGCATTTGCTCTCTTTTAGTTGTGTTGACTCATTATCGCGTTCCACTAAGCGAGCCCTATTTACAACATCGAATACAAACACGGTTTATGATAAATAAGATGTTGGCGTATCTCGACTTCAAACCTCTTAAAAACATTCACGCCATTCTCTCTTCATTATCCACCAGTGGGGCCGATATGGCAAGTGATAACTCATGCAAATTTTGCCTCGTATTGCGACACGGTCGTATTGTTTTGTTCAACTTGATAAATTCCACCTCCTTCATGTATGGCGAATACTTTCGGGAAAGTATTTGTCGTTGAACGACTCTGGAACTTCTCCCAAGATATCTTGATGACAATGAGGTTGAGTCGTTTCTGGATTCCCACCGATGAATCCTCTCTCCGCATGAACATAAAAAGCGTGAAAGGAACCTTTTGCTCTCGGAGCATCCCAAGACATCAAATATCTTGGTAATCTACTTTATCCATGCTTAGCGGAAGTGGTTTTGGCTCTCCCTTAAACTCCGGTGGTCCCGGCTCCTTGAATTGTTTAGCGGTGACCAGCGAGAGTTTTTCGTGTTTCCACCTACGTTTTGGGCGAGGAGTCGTTCTACTTTCTGTTGTTGCATAAATTGCATAAAGCCTCACGAACATTTGATCATTCATCATTTGGTCGGTGTTGTTGTTTGCATGAGGATTATCGCCTTCACGATGCACATTATCACGATTATTGATATGTGGTGAATCGGCGATCGCGCTGCGCTCCATTGCTATTCTCAACATTCTCGGATGTCATTTTCGAGATCTTGCCACAAAACAAAAGGTTAATTGACATGTAACAAATTATCCTATCTTACGACCAACCAATAAAATAGCACATAAACTTAGGTAGGTCATACTAGCGAAGGTATTCCCGTCTCTCCCCTCCTAGTACTATTCTCACATCTTAGCAGGATCGTATCCTAAGCTACGATACCAGTTGTGGCGCCCCAAAATTAGGTATACATCACCCATCTTGGGTCGCCACTTACATAGCATGAATTTAAATACAACTTACTAACATAAGCGTAGGTGTATAATCGACATAAAGCGTGAGTTTAAATACAAATATCGTCTACTAGATATTATACAAACTCAAAAGGAGTCCTCATTACAATTATTATCACACTATTTCACAGAATAGTGAGGACTACTAATGCTATCTTGAGGACCATCACTCGTTTCCCAGGCTCGTCCCGGCTATATTCTCATTTCACGAAGAAACGGTGAAAGAAAGGGTGAGCTCAACTAGCCCGATAAGAAATATTATGACTAAGATAATGCGAGAATAAATTATCAATAGTCTTCAACAATGTTAAAGCGATAAAATACAATAGACAACCGGTTTAAGCTGCGTGGAATATGTAATCCATTAAAAAGTCAAGTAGAAAATAAAATCTACTATCTTTTAGGTTTTAAAGGTTTTCATCACTTATTATATTTGAGACTCGACTTTAATAAATATTCCACATCATCGAATCACCACCGCACTATGGCGAGGATATTCTCTAGTATCACGACCACAATTATTCATGCACTACGGGCCAAGAATATTTGTGTATTCATTAATGGTCATGATCATGCCAACAAGCGTCCATCAATGCACTACTGACCCATTGAGGATTTTTACCACATCATTTGTAACATTACGGTCATGATTACAAGAATAGTCTCTCGGTCATAATCATACCAAGTCCATCTATGCACTTCTGAGGCCACAAATGACTTTAAAAAAATATAAACATGAGGATGATGACAATGATATAAGAATTCAATAAAACAAGTTCAAGAATTATTTTATCCGGGAATTATTAACGTCCAAATTATCGATATGATCTTTGTTTTGTAGAGTAAAATTCAAGAATGATCGGAAGAATATTTTCATGAAAAGATCTTTGGATGAAACACAAATATCAAGGATATTCCACTTATTTCATGGAATATATAAGTCAAAGTTTTAACCATTTGGGTATAATAAAGAATGGAATAACAAAAGAAATCACCATGCATGCGATAGGCCTTACAGACGAGGTTATTCCAAGCAGAATAATAAATAATGGAACCGGTCGGTGAAATTTCTGCAAGCGAGGATGTTCAACGAGAATAATAAAGATGGAACGGATCCGGTGTAAAAACACCTGATAGGATATTCAAGCGAGAATAATAAAAGCGGAACCGGTCGGTGTAAAACACCATGACAGGATGTTCCAATAGAATAATAAAAAGCGGAACCAGTCCGGTGTAAAAACATGTGAGCAGGATGTTTCAAGAATAATAATAAAGCGGAACCAGATCCGGTGTAAAACACATGCAGACATGATGTTCCAAGCAGAATAATAGAAGAATGTCACCAAGTATAGGGTAAAAAGCGCATATCTGAGGTTATTCAATGAGAATAATAAGCAATGGAATAACAACAGTTCTCTTCATGAATAAGAAAGAATAACACCCTTACTTTTGGTAGGAGATTGAATCTGCGCGTTAGGTGTAGTAACAAAATACTCTTCTTCTTTCTCTCTTATTCTCTCTATACTTTCTCTCTCTATAGCTTGAATAAATTAAGTGAAAAATAATGAAGCCCTAGGCCTCTATTTATAGAAGATTTCTAGCTTAGTACTGGCCGTGTGAAAAGGCAAGTGGGTTTATGATTTATTTGGTTTGGCCTTTTGTAATGTGAAGCGACAAGTGGTTCGGACGTCGGTAAAGGTAATTACTATTAGCGAAGGTGTAAATACTACTATCGTGGCGAAGGTAAATACTATTCACAAGGGTAATTACTATCGACGAAGGTAATTACTTATAACGAAGGTAAATACTATTCACAAGGGTAATTACTATTCGAAGGTAATTACTTATTGACGAAGGTAAATACTATGAATGAAGAGACTCTTAGATGATGACATATGAGCCCCCATAAAATAATCAAACTTACCACAAATCATTTTATTTTTCATCAACACATATTTAATCTTTCAACAATTATTAATCATTTATAACTTGTCGTCTCAATTATTGATTTAATACTATAACATATTATACGAGATGATCTTTGTGACAATAATTGAATCAATAATATAAGAGATATGATCACGGCAATTCTTTGTAGCAATAATTGAGCATAAATGAGTGACTTCTCACGTAAGCATCGATAATCAATCTGAGTGCTTCTTATGCAACACTCTGGCGTATTCTTTGTACTTTTACCACGGGTAGTTCAAGCAGTTTTAATGGTAATACCTTCGTAGTTATTTTATAAAAATATTTTTGTCGTTTTCTCAATCAAATTAATAATTACATTGTGGGGTCCTGATGATTGAGCCATTGTCACGAATATTCCTAACAAAAAGAATATTCCCACCAAACGAATATTTTATAACAACTTGCATACTTTGCAAAATTTATAAATATTACCACAACTATAACATTATATCAAATTTATTCCATAATATTCAAAAATAATATTTATAGAAAAATTCATCTTTATTTATAAAAGTTGGGGTCTTACAACCTCCCTTCTTATGAAATTTAGCCCTCGAAATTAGGGTGCGATACTAGTATGTCGAAGAGGTAAGGATACCTTGATTTCATTTGATTCCAACTCCCAAGTCATTTCCTCAATATCGTGGTTCCTCCACAAAACTTTGACTTGAGGTATAACCTTGGGCGTAGAATATGTTCCTTCTTATCCAAAATTTGAGCAGGGAACCTCTTCATACGTCAAATCTTCCGCTATTTAAATCCGGTTCTAACTCAATAATATGGTTCGGGTCTTTCACATATTTACGTAACATAGATATGTGAAAAGCGTTATGAACACGAGACATATTTGGCGGTAAAAGCGAGTCTATAGGCCACATTCCTACTCGATCGAGGATTAAAATGGGCCAGATGAATCGAGGATTAAGTTTTCCTCTCTTTCCAAATCTTGTAACTCCTTTCCATGGAGCAACTCTTAACAACACATGATCTCTATATCGAATTCCACGTCCTTTCGATGAAGATCGGCATAACTCTTTTATCGATTTTGTGAGGTTTTTATCGTTGTCGGATCGTTTGAATCTTTTTAGTAGTCATATGTACCAACTCGGTCCCAACAATGTTGCTTCACCCACCTCATCCAAAGATATCTTTGGAAACGACACTTTCTTCCATACAACGCTTGAATGGAGCCATGCCGATACTTGCTTGATAAGCTGTTGTTGTAGGAAAACTCCACCGATGGTAAGAACTTGTCCCAAATCCTTGAAATCATGGACACAAAGTCTTAATAGATCTTCAAGAGTTTGAATAGTCCTCTCTCATTGTCCGGTAAAATCGAGGATGATATGCCGAGAAGCTAAATCGTGAAAGTCTGTGCCCATAGCTTTTTGCAAACTAACCCAAAATCGTGAAGTGAATCTTGGGTCTCGATCGAAACTATGGATCTTAGGCATACCATGCGATCTTACAATCTCGTTTATATACATCTGAGCAAGGCGTTCAAGTGTATAAGTTTCTCGTGTCGGTGAGAAATGAGCGAGACTTGGTCAATCTATCAACAATGACCCAAATCGCATCAATGCCTTGAGAAACCTTAGGAAGACCCAGAACGAAATCCATGGTAATGTGCTCCCACTTCCATTACGGAATTTCAAGTGGTTGCAATGGACCTTTTGGTACTTGATGCTCGCTTTAACTTCGTTGACAAGTTAGACACCTTGAGATAAGCGGCGCTATCTCTCTCTTCATATTGCTCCACCAAAATGTATAGCGAATATCATGATACATTTTGGTACTCCCGAGATGGATTGCAAATGGTGTGTTGTGCGCCTCCATCATGATATTATACTTTAAATCGAGGTCATTAGGAACACAAAGTGCGGAGTTGACTCAAGTATTCCTTCTTCATCGATTCTTGCTTGATATAGCACCTTCTTGCACTTTCTTCCTCATACGCATCGACTCAGTGCGTAGCTTGAAAGCGACTTTAACTTTATCGATTAAAGTCGGTTCTACTCGTATACTCACTATCATCACATGCGTTCACAGAGTCTTTAACTCTATCTCCATCCTTTGCAAGTCACACAAAATGGGCCTTTACGTTGACAACATCGTACTTTCGTACTTGCATATGATTTTTCTACTCAATCGTCGGCTACCACGTTCGCTTTTCGAGGATGGTATTGGATGGTATGATCATAATCTTTCAGCAGTTTTAAGCCAACGTCGTTGTCGCATGTTGAGTTCCTTTTGAGTGAAGAAATATTTGAGGCTTTTTATGATCCGTAAAGATCTCCACTTTCTCCCCATACAAGTAATGCCTCCAAATTTTAAGTGCAAAGACAACATTTGCTAACTCTAGATCATGAGTAGGATAATTCCTCTCATATTCTTTGAGTTGTCATGCGAGGCATAGGCTATAACTTTTCCATGTTGCCAAAGAACACATCCCAACCCTTTGCCGAAGCATCACTTTGTAGATGACAAATCCCTCCGAGCAGATGGTATTGTCGAGCAGTCTTTGAAATAAGTCTCCTCTTGAGTTCTTGAAAACTCTTCTCACATTCTTCGCTCCAACCGAACTTTGTATCTTTTCCGAGTCGGTGAGTCGATGGAGTAGCGATTCGAGAAAATCCTTCCACGAATCTCCGATAATAACCATTAAAACCGAGAAAGCTACGTACTTGATCCATTGATTTAAGTTGTTCCCGACTTTGAATAGCTTGATCTTTCTTTGGGTCGATAGATATTCCATGACTTGATACCACGTGCCCAAGGAATGCTACTTCTTCAAGCCGAACTCGCATTTCTTCAACTTGGCATAAAGCTTTATATTCACGAAGCTTTTGGAGTGTCGACCTCAAGTGTTGCTCATGATCTTCACGGCTTTTGGAATAAACAAGGATGTCATCAATAAAGGCGACCACAAAGTGATCTAAATATTCCTTGAATACTCGGTTCATCATATCCATGAAGGCGGCATGAGCATTAGTCAATCAAAGGACATGACTAGGAATTCATAATTCCGCACCAAGTTCAAAGCCGTCTTTGGAATGTCACGGTTCTAATCTTCAATTGGTGATATCCTAACGAAGATCGATCTTTGAAAAGAATTTGGCTCCTTACAAGCTGGTCAAACAGGTCATCAATACGTGGCAATGGATACCTATTTTGATGGTGACATGATTCAACTCCCGATAATCAATACAAAGTCGATACTCCCATCTTTCTTCTTCACGAATAGTAAGGAGCACCCCAAGGAGAAGTACTAGGACGAATAAAGCCAATGTCTCAACAATTCTGTGAGTTGGGTCTTTAACTCTTGAAGTTCAATAGAGCCATTCGATATGGGGCTTTGGAAATAGGTTTTGTAAGGGTTCAAGGTCGATACAAAATTCAATTTCACGCCTCACAGGGGTAGGCCAAGAAGTTCTTCAGGGAATACGTCAGAAAATTTATTAACAATAGGAATATCGTTTAAAACTGACGTATTTTTATTTAAATCTGTGACATGAGCTAAGAAAGCTTGACATCCATTTTTCAATAAAAGAATAGCTTTATGGCTTGAGATGACCGTGATTGATTTTAATGGTTTGGTCGTTTGAATTCGTATAATAGGTTGATTAGGAATATGAAAGCTAACAACCTTACGAAAATAATCAATTTTTCATGATAAGTAGTTAACCAATCAATCCCTAGAATCACGTCAAATGCAAGTATTTTAATGAAATAAGATCGACGAGGTAATGTGAGGGTACCGATTTGAACCAAACAAGACTTATAAATAGTGGATGTAATGAAGGTTTTTCCCAGCGGAGTTTCCACAGATAAGTCAAAGTCTAATTTCTCCGAGTCAAATTTAATCGATGGCGCAAGTAGGAGAAATAAAAGAATGGGTAGAACCGTTATCAAATAAAGTATAGACTTCATTAGAGTTTATGATAAGCTTACCCGTGATGACCTCATTGATTCCTTGCTCTTTGGGAGGTCACAACAAACGCCTCCCTTGCACTACGGTTTTGAATTTTCTCGGGATGACCTTTGGTGCCTCCATCCTAGTTGAATTTGTCTTGATGGCGACAAAATCGAGCTAAGTGACCTTCTCTTCCACAATTATAACATGCTTTGACTGGCATGACGCATTGATCGACGTGTCCCCTCTCCTCGCATTTGAAGCATATGATAGGTGGTCTTTCTCTTCCTTAACAATGGGTCTTTGGTCTTTGACGTCTTTCCACCATTGTTGAATTTCCGTTTCTTGAAATGTCCATTCTTATTGTTTTGGTACGATTACCACCAAAGTGGTTACCATATCTGGCCTGTGGATTCCCTCCACGCTTGTTGTCACCGCTTCGATGATTACTCTCGCTGGTATTATAATTTTGCCGCTCTCTTTTAGTTGTGTTGACTCATTATCGCGTTCCACTAATCGAGCCCTATTTACAACATCTCGAATACAAACACGCGGTTTATGATAAATAAGATGTTGGCGTATCTCCGACTTCAAACCTCTTAAAAACATTCACGCCATTCTCTCTTCATTATCCACCAAGTGGGGACTTAAACCGTGATAACTCATAAATTTTGCCTCGTATTGCGACACGGTCATATTGTTTTGTTCCAACTTGATAAATTCCACCTCCTTCATGTGGCGAATACTTTCGGGAAAGTATTTGTCATTGAAATGACTCTGGAACTTCTCCCAAGATATCTTTGATGCAATGAAGTTGAGTACGTTTACCGATTCCCACCATGAATCCGCCTCTTGGCGCAACATAAAGGCGTGAAAGGAACCTTTGCTCCTCGGAGCATCCCAAGACATCAAATATCTTGGTAATCTGCTTTATCCATGCTTAGCTTGTGAAGTGGTTTTGGCTCTCCTTAAACTCCGGTGGTCCCAGCTCCTTGAATTATTTAGCGGTGATGACCCGAGAGTTTTCCGTGTTTCCACCTACGTTTTGGGATGAGGAGTCGTTCTGCTTTCTTTGTTGCATAAATTGCATAAAGCCTCGAACATTTGATCATTCATCATTTTAGTCGGTGTTGTTGTTTGCATGAGGATTATCGCCTTCGATGCACATTATCACGATTATTGATATGTGGTGAATCAACGATCGCTGCGCTCCATTGCTATTCTCAACATTCTCGAGATGTCATTTTCGAGATCATCGCCACAAAACAAAAGGTTAATTGACGTGTAACAAATTATCCCTATCTTCCGACCAACCAATAAAATAGCACATAAACTTAGGTAGGTCATACTAGCGAAGGTATTCCCGTCTCTCCCTCCTAGTACTATTCTCACATCTTAGCAGGATCATATCCTAAGCTCGATACCAACTATGGCGCCCCCAAAATTAGGTATACATCACCCATCTTGGGTCGCCACTTACATGGTGTAATTTAAATACAACTTACTAACATAAGCTGCGTGTGTGTATAATATGACATAAAGCGTGAGTTTAAATACAAATATCGTCTACTAGATATTATACAAACTCAAAAAGGAGTCCTCATTACAATTATTATCACACTATTTCACGAATAGTGAGGACTACTAATGCTATCTTCGGGACCATCACTCGTTTCCCTACTCATCCCAAATTTATATTCTCATTTCAAGAGAAGAAACGGTGAAAGAAAGGGTGAGCTCAACTAGCCCGAGAAAAAATATTATGACTAAGATAATGCGAATAAATTATCAATAGTCTTCAACAATGTTAAACCGATAAAATACAATAGACAAACCGGTTTAAGCTGCGGTGTGAATATATAATCCATTAAAAGAGTCAAGTAGAAAAATAAAGTCTACTATCTTTTAGGTTTTAAAAGGTTTTTCATCAACGTTATAAATGAGACTCGACTTTAATAAATATTCCACATCATCGAATCACCCCCTGCACTTCTGCCGAGGATATTCTTTAGTATCACGACCACAATTATTCATGCACTACGGGTCAAGAATATTTGTGTATTCATTAATGGTCATGATCATGCCAACAACTATCCATCAACTGCCTTCATGGATATGATGAACCGAGTATTCAAGGAATATTTAGATCACTTTGTGGTCGTCTTTATTGATGACATCCTTATTTATTCCAAAAGCCGTGAAGATCATGAGCAACACTTGAGGCTAACACTCCAAAAGCTTCGTGAATATAGGCTTTATGCCAAGTTGAAGAAATGCGAGTTCTGGCTTGAAGAAGTAGCATTCCTTGGGCACGTGGTATCAAGTCATGGAATATCCATTGACCCAAAGAAAGATTGAAGCTATTCAAAGTGGGAACATCCTAAATCGATGGAATCAAGTACGTAGCTTTCTCGGTTTAATTTGGTTATTATCGGAGATTCGTGGAAGGATTTTCTCGAATCGCTACTCCATTGACTCAGCTGACTCGGAAAGATATAAAGTTCGGTTGGAGCGAAGTGCATTGATGGACAGTTGTTGGCATGATCATGACCATTAATGAATACACAAATATTCTTGGCAATTACTGTAGCAATAATTGAGCATAGCTGAGTGACTTCTCACGTAGGCATCAATAATCAATACCGTGTGCTACTATGCAACTACGCGTATCACTGTACTTTTACCACCGGGTAGTTCAACAGTTTTAACGGTAACACCTCCGCAAGTTATTTTATAAAATATTTTTGTCGTTTTCTCAATCCGACAATAATTACATTAATGGGGTCCACCAATGATTGAGCCATTATGCGAATATTCCTAACAAAAAGAATATTCCCAGACCAAACGAATATTTTATAACAACTTGCATACTTTGCAAAATTTATAAATATTACCCACAACTATAACATTATATCAAATTTATTCCATAATATTCAAAAATAATACTTATAGAAAAATTCATCTTTATTTATAAAAGCTGGGGTCTTACATTCATCTTGAATCAAATATTCATCTTTGCACTACAGGCCAAAGATATTCAGTAATATCATCTTTTAGGACTGAGGATGATGAAAAATATTTTAAAGAAAACGAATCCAATGAAACAAAAGAACAAATAATAAGGATTCGTACTTTGAACAGTCCAAGTTCAAAAATACTTCATAAATAACCTTAGTGAAGTAAAATTCAAGAATGATAAAACATAGATCCAATCAAAGATAGGAACCATAACAGAAAATCTTGGACACAGAAAAGAAATTTTAATTTTTTTGTGAATAGTGTCGTATTCGTGAATAGTGACGTATATGTGAATAGTAACCCCGACAGTAAAAGGTAGAAATTTTACAAGAAAAATCATCATGTTTCGTGAATAGTACTCGTGAATAGTAACTCATGAATAGTAATCCCGACATGAAAAGATAAGAATTTCATAAGTAAAATCTTACCAATATTCCGGTATAATGATATTAAAAGAAATAATATCATTTTTAAAAAAATAACATCCCTTACCTCGAAAAGAATAGTAATTAAAATTTGGAATATCGGATATATATTTGAAGGAACTTGCCGTAGTATAACAACACTCAAAGTATCAAAATACTCACAAGAATACGCTCGATAATATAGAGAGAGAAAACTTCAGTTTCTGATGTGATTTTCAATTCTAACCTAAGCACGCTATTTATAGAAAAATGCTTAGAATACCAAAGCAGAAAATTTAATCAAATAATAATATATTCTAACAAATTCAAGCCCACCTTAGACCAACTGAATTCAACACATTTATATCACATGTGGGATTGCAAAAAACTTTTTTCTTAAATAAAACAATTAAAACTTCCAAAAATCAATTATTCTGGAACTTCAGAGCTTCAATAATTCATAATAAATAGCCCTTTTATCAGAAAAATTCGAATCTTATGTCCTTTCCATAGTAAATTTCATTCTCTACAACTTTGTAATTTTAAGTTTTTCCAAATTCCAAGCAGAAATTGACCGAAATCCACCAACGAGCGATTTTACAGGCTATAATCCAATTTCAGTCACAAAGTGGGGCCCACAAACATGTTTAACATATTTTAAACATTTTTGAAATAAAAATACTCTTCCTCCTCATATACTCATATATCCCACATTCATTGTAAAAATATCACCATTATTATATTATTAATATATAATAATATATTTAAATGAATTATTTTATCGGAAAAGATAAAATATCAATTTTCAACAATTGTCACATTAAAAATTTTCTCCATCTATATCCACATAAAATGAATATTTTCCTTATCATATAAATCAATAATTAATTATTTATAAATAATATTACTGAATCACTGATATCGATAAATGACGGTCATTGTTCCGAGGAAAGAGGAGCTTTCGATAAGGATTTCTCTCTTCTTGAGTGCGCATGATTAGGTGACCAAACATCTCCTTAGACAGAACTTTCTAGACATTGCCAATAATGTTATCTAATAATATTATTCAAATAATATGAATTATTGATTTGATAATGAAAAATACTGTGTAGTGACAATTATTGAAACAACAATAATATAAAATATCAACATAGCAATTATTGAATCAATAAAATAAAATATTGAACTATAACTACTGTAACAATTATTGAGTAGTGCCTTCTTACGTAAGAATCAATAATTGGTGCAATACCGTATGTCTTCTTGTGTTTTAAACCAACGGGTATTCAACGATGATTAATGATAATTCACGTCGTTATTTATAAACAACTTATACTTGTCGTTTTCTTCATCCAATAAACTTTTCGTTATGGGCCCACACAAAGTTTGTTGCCGTCATTACGAATATTCCCCGACAGTAAGAATATTCCACGACTAAACAAATATTCCCCGACAACAATGAATATTTTATAACCACTTGCTTATTTAAAATATTTGCGCATTTTACCCATAACTAACCACATTAATCAAATAAACCCTTATTATTTCAAAATAATAAATAAAGGAAATTCCATTTTATTTTTAAAAAAAATAATTCGGGGTCTTACAACCTCCCCTCCTTATGAAATTTTGTTCTCGAAATTGACGTACGTACCTGGTGTTTCGAAAAGGTGAGGATACCTCGCTTTCATTTCCGTTTCCAACTCCCAGGTCATTTCTTCAATTGCATGGTTTCTGCATAAAACTTTGACTTGTGGTATGACCTTTGTGCGTAGGACATGCTCCTTCCTATCCAAGATCTTGACTGGTACTTCCTCGTACGTTAAATCTTCGGTTATCTCGTCTGGTTCTAACTCAATAATGTGGTTCGGGTTGTCCACATATTTATGTAACATAGATACGCGGAAAACGCGTTATGAACACGCGACATACTTGGAAGTAAAGCGAGTCTATAGGCCACAGTTCCTACTCGATCGAGGATTTCAAACGGACTAATAAATCGAATGTTTGAGCTTTCCTCACATCGCCGATTCTCTCTTTTGGAATAACAACTTCTTGCACCTCCTTCTTCATATTCATCAGCTCCGGTGTGTAGCTTGAGCAGTTTTAACTATTGATTAAAGTCGATTCTACTCGTATATCATCACGTGGGTCCCTAGAGTTTTTAACTCTATCTCTATCATTTGTAAGTTATACAAAATGGGTCTTTGTATTCGACAATATCGCACTCGTACTCGTATACGATCATCTACTCAACACGTCAGCTACCATGTTCACTTTTCCAGGATGGTATGGTCAGAACATGTGCCAAAATGAATCTCCTCTTGAGTTCTTCGAAGCTTTCCCCACATTCCTTGCTCCATTCGAACTTAGTATCTCTATGAGTTAGCTGAGTTAATGGAGTAGCGATTCAAGAAATCCTTCCACGAACCTCCGATAATAACTAACTAAGCCTAGAAAGCTACGTGTTTCGATTACTGACTTAGGTTGCTCTCAACTATGACTCATATCCCAATCTTGGATAGCACGTCACAATGGCACCTATTAGTTTACTACCGCACGAATATGGCATCTCCTACGGAGAGTTTGGCTTCAGTGTATTCCACAAAGGAAATTACCAGTTAGAGGCTCGGTTATCAACTTCTATAGTTGGGTTTTTAACTCCTAAAGTTCAATAGGAGTTATTCGATATGATATTTTTCGAAATGGGTTTTGTACCGGGTTCAAAGTCGATAGAAAATTCAATATCACACTCTGGGAGTAGGCCAGGAAATTCTTCAGGAAATACGTTAGGAAATTTACTAACAACAGAAATATCATTCAAATCTGACGTATTTTTGTTCAAATCCATGACATGGCTAAGAAAGCTTGACATTCGTTTTTCAATAAACAAATGGCTTTATGGCTTGATATGAAAGTGTTTGACTTCAATGGTTTGGTTGCTTGAATTCGAATAACAGGTTGCTTAGGAATATGAAAACTAATAACCTTGCGAAAGCAATCAATTTTGGCATGATGAGTAGTTAACCAATCAATCCCTAAAATCACATCAAAAGCAAGTATCTTTAAAGAGATAAGATCAACAGGTAATGTGATGGTGCCAACTTGGATCAAACAAGATTTATAAACAATGGATGTGAGGAAAGTTTTTTTTAACGGAGTTTCCACAGATAAATCAAACTCTAATTTCTTCGGAGTTAATTTTAAACGTTGAGCACAAGCAGGAGAGATAAATGAATGGGTAGAACCGGTATCTAGTAAGGTATAAAATTCACAAGAATTTATAATTAACTAATCCGTGATACCTTCATTCGGGTTCCTAGTATTTTGGGTAGTCACGACAAACGCTCTTCCAGGAACTGCTGACTTTGACTTGTCCGTATCGGCCTCTGGTGCCACCATCCAATCTAGACTTAACTTTGCTATAGAGTACATTCCACCCTTCATTGCTTCTTCGCATTCCTGATCCATGATTTAAATCATTATTCTTCGATCCATATCGAATTTTGGTTGACCACTCTGCACAGGGTAGTTCCGAACTCGATGTTGGATTCTCCCAATTGCTGTCCAAAAAGCGAAATCCATTTCATCTCTTTTGGCCTTATTGGATCGGAAGTCTTTTTCTACAATATCAACGCGTTGTGCGGCGTTTACCCATGCTTCCTCCATTCTCATTCGTTCGGTTGCTTCTTCTTTCATCAGAACTTTGATCATAGCATTCTCAGATTCCAGCTCTAATATCTTATACTCTGCCAAAGAGTGCTTCTGTTCAAGCATCGCACATCGGGTAATACAATTTTGAATTATTGCATCTCTTTACTCCACGACCGCCTACCGTTCTTCAGCCTGCTCTTCTAACTCATGAATACGATTTTGTAATTTTAAATTTCGATCATAAAATTCTTCTAATAAATTCTCCTCTTCTTCCACTTCTTCTTCACTTTTAGCTGCTACCTCTGCGACTAGCTCGGGTGCCACTATTAGTTCTTCACTCACCACATGGATATCTCTAATTTCTTCTTCGCTTGAAATCACGTTATCCTGGTTGGTGATTAGAGGTGTCTCAACGGTCTCATTTACTCCACTGTTAACATTCTCAGCTGCCATTCTTAATTACTGCCACAAAACAAGGGTTAATTAAAGAAATCAACATATCACATAATCTCCCTATATACTGACCAACCAACAAATAAGCTTAGGTAAGACACACTAGTGAAGGTTTTACTCGTCTCTCCCCTCCTAGTTCTATTCCCCGATCTCTGCCAGAGATCATATCCCTAAGCTCTGATACCAACTGTGACGCCCCCAAAATAGGTATACATCACCCATTTTGAGTTGTCAATAACATGGTACAGAAACAACTACAACTTTATTAATACAACATAAAAACTGTGAGTTTAAATACAAATATTGCCATCTACACAATATTCACACCCAAATAAGTCCTCATTACAATTATTGGTACATTATTTTACAAAAATGGTGAGGAATACTAAAATAACTCTCTAGAACCATCATTCCACACCCCGACTAGAACTCGCTACATTCTCGCCTCCTGAGAAGAAAAATGGAACAAAAAAGAAAAGGGTGAGCTCAACTAGCCCAGTAAAGAATATTATGACTAAGATAAAATAGAAAAAATTATCGTTAGTCTTTAATAGGAAAAAATCTGATAAAATACAATAGACATCAAATTTCAGATCAATATTCGCAACGGAAATAATAATTCATAGATGAGTTACGTAGAGAATGAAATTTACTATAATCTATGAACTTAAAAGTCCATCATCATTATTTTATCCCTGTAACATCAATCAATATTCATCTTGAATCAAATATTCATCTTTGCACTACAGGCCAAAGATATTCATCAGTTGGTCATGTTCATCTCGACACCTGTACATCTTTGCACTACAGGCCAAAGATATTCATAAGAAAATCAACCATCTTTGCACTACAGGCCAAAGATATTCAGTAATATCATCTTGTAGGACTGAGGATGATGAAAAATATTTTAAAGAAAACGAATCCAGTGAAACAAAAGAACAAATAATAAGGATTCGTACTTTAAACAGTCCAATTTCAAAAATACTTCATAAATAACCATAGTGAAGTAAAATTCAAGAATGATGAAAACAAAGATCCAATCAAAGATAGGAACCATAACAGACAATCTTGGACTCAGAAAAGAAAATCTAATTATTTTGTGAATAGTGTCGTATTCGTGAATAGTGTCATATATGTGAATAGTAACCCCGACACTAAAAGGTAGAAATTTCATAAGAAAAATCATCATGCTTCGTGAATAGTACTCGTGAATAGTAACTCATGAATAGTAACTCGTGAATAGTAACTCATGAATAGTAACTCATAAATAGTAACCCCGACATGAAAAGATAAGAATTTCATAAGTAAAATCTTACCAATATTCCGGTATAATGATATTGAAAGAAATAATATCATTTTTTTAAAAAATAACATCCCTTACCTCGAAAAGAATAGTACTTTTTATTCGGCTGGAATATCAGATATAACGCTGAAGAAACTTGCACCGTATAGCAACACTCAAAGTATCAAAATACTGACAAGAATACGCTCGATAATATAGAGAAAGAAAACATCAGTTTCTGGTGTGATTTTCAATTCTAACCTAAGCACCCTATTTATAGGAAAATGCTTAGAACACAAAAGCAGAAAATTTAATAAAATAATAATATAATTAAAAAAATTCAAGCCCACCTTAGACCAACTGAATTCAGCACATTTATATCACATGTGGGATTGCAAAAAATATTTTTCTTAAATAAAACAATTAAAACTTCCAAAAATCAATTATTCCGGAACTTCGGAGCTTCAATAATTCATAATAAATAGCCCTTTTATCAGAAAAATTCAAATCTTATGTCCTTTCCATAGGAAATTTCATTCTCTACAACTTTGTACGTTTAAGTTTTTCCAAATTCAAGCGAGAAAATTGATAGAAATCCACAAAAGAAGGCGATTTTACAAATTTATAATCCAATTTCAGTCACAAAGTGGGGCCCACAAACATGTTTAACATATTTTAAATATTTTTTGTAACAAAAATACTCTTCCTCCTCATATACTCATATATCCCACATTCATTGTAAAAATATCACCATTATTATAATATTAAAATATAATAATATATTTAAATGAATTATTTTATCGAAAAAGATAAAATATCAATTTTCAATAATTGTCACATTAAAAATTTTCTCCATCTATATCCACATAAAATGAATATTTTCCTTATCATATAAATCAATAATTAATTATTCACAAATAATATTACGAGAATCACAATATCGACAACCGTGTAGTTCAGGAAGAGGAGCTTTCAATAAGGGTTTCTCCTCATCGCATGGCGCAATTAGGTGACCAAACCTCTCCTTGAGCCGAGAACTTTCTAGACATTGCCAATAATGTTATCTAATAATATTATTCAAATAATATGAATTATTGATTTGATAATGAAAAATAATGTGTAGTGACAATTATTGAAACAACAATAATATAAAATATCAACGTAACAATTATTGAATCAATAAAATAAAATATTAAACAGTAACTACTGTAACAATTATTGAGTAGTGCCTTCTTACGTAAGAAACAAAAATTGGTGTAATACCGTGTGTTACTGTGTTTTAACCACCGGGTATTCTAACAGTATTAAAGGTAATAACTACGCCATTATTTATAAACAACTTATACTTATCGTTTTCTTCATCCAATCGCTTTCCGTTATGGGGCCCACACAAAGCTGCGCCATCGTACGAATATTCCCCGACAGTAAGAATATTCCACGACCAAACAAATATTCCCCGACAACAATGAATATTTTATAACCACTTGCTTATTTAAAATATTTGCGCATTTTACCCATAATTAACCACATTAATCAAATAAACCCTTACTATTTCAAAATAATAAATATAGGAAATTCCATTTTATTTTAAAAAAAAATAATTCGGGGTCTTACATCATGAGTAGGATACCTCTTCTCATAATCTTTGAGTTGTCGTGATGCATAAGCAATCACTTTTCCATGTTGCATCAACACATACGCTAAACCTCTGTGTGATGCATCACTAAATACTACAAGGCCTCTTATATCATCTAGTAAAGATAACATTAGAGCCATGCTCAGTCACTTCTTCATCTCTTGGAAACTTTCTTCACATTTGTCTGTCCAAACGTATTTCACCGTCTTTCAAGTGAAATTGGTTAGTGGGGTTGCTATTTTTGAAAAATATTTTATGAAACGTCGATAATAACCTGCTAAACCGAGAAAACTTCTTACTTCTGTTGGAGTTGTTGGTTGTTCCCAATTCACAACCATTTCAATCTTAGTTGGATCGACTGAAATTCCATTCTTGTAAATTACATAACCTAAAAACTAAACTCTTCAACCATAATTCACACTTGGAAAACTTTGCGTAAAGTTGTTCCTTTCGTAATATCTCTAATACAATTCTTAAGTGTTCAGTATGCTCTTCCCGTGTTTTTGAGTATACCAGAATATCATCGATGAACATTACAACGAATTTGTCTAAGCATGGTTTAAACACTCGATTCATCAAGTCCATAAATGATGTCAGTGCATTAGTCAACCCAAAGGACATCACAAGAAACTCATAATGTCCATAGCGTGTCCTAAACGCTGTCTTCGGCACATCTTCGTTTCTTACTTTTAACTGATGATAACCTGTTCGTAGGTACATTTTTGAAAACTGTTCGGCCCCTTTTAATTGGTCAAACAAATCATCAATTCTTGGTAAAGGATACTTATTCTTTATGGTTAATTTTTTAATTCTCTATAGTCAATACATAACCTCATGGTTCCATCCTTCTTATTTACAAACAATACCGGTGCTCCCCAAGGTGAAACACTAGGTTATATGTACTTTTTATTTAAGAGTTCTTGTAGTTATACTAGTAACTCTTTCAGTTCTACAGGTGCCATTCTGTATGGTGCCTTAAAAATTGGTGTCGTTCTCTGTGCAAGGTCAATGACAAACTCAATTTCCCTATCTGGAGGAAGACTTGGTAAGTCATCTGAGAATACATCGAGAAATTCCTTAACTACAGGTATTTGATCTAGTTTTACTCCTTCTTGTCGAGTATCAACTATATAGGCCAAATAACCTGAACAACCTTTTCTAAGTAATCTTTCTGCCTGAGTTATGGTCAGACATCAAGATTGCTTAGGTGAACAACCTCCGTTGAACACTACCTTTAACTTCGACGCAGTTAATGGGTTTATACGTTTTTTATGACAATCGATCATCGCGTTATGGTTAACTAACCAATCCATTCCTAAGATTACATCGAATTCTCCTAACTGTGTTGGAATAAGATTTACCAATAAATTGTGTCCCTTTATATCCACACTACAGTTCCTATATATAGTCTTAACAGGAATCTTTTCATTATTTACAATTTCTATGCAGAATGGTATGTCTAAGTTTTCACATGGTATATTCAAGTTTTTAGAAAAACTATTAGACACAAAGGAACAAGTAACACCAGAGTCGAATAACACATATGCATTTAAAGTGTTACTAGGGATGATACCTGTCACCACGTCCTGTGAAGCAACAACATCCCTCACCGACATATTAAAGGTTCTGGCGGTTGGTCGACTCTGAGTTCCAATTGTAGCTACTGTTGACCTATTATTGTTATTCTTTGGTACTCTATTTCCCCTCTTCCCTGGTTCTTGGATTTGGTACAATTTCTTGCGAAATGTTCTGATGAAACACAGTTGAAACATTTATTTTTATTAGGGATAGGACACTGTGGAGAAAAGTGTCCCTCCTGTCTACAATTGAAACTTTTATTTTTAAGTCATAAACCTTTATGTCTTCTCCCACATGTAGGACAAGGTTCCATCTTATTATTCTTGTTATTAATAAAGTTATTATTATTATTATTTACCTTTTTTCCAGAGTTGTAATAAAAAGTAGTATCCCATTTCCTTTTATTATTAAACCCACCTGAACTGGGTTCTGTCTTAGGTTTCCCTCCCTCATTTTGATTCTTCTTTTCTTTGTGAAATTTGACGAGGTTCTCGTTTTCATTCTCAGTTATGAAAGCTTTCTATAGTATTTTGAAAAAAGTCTTTATTTGGAATATAAATAATTTACTATGTATCTGAGGTTTTAAACCTTCCTAATACCTCTGAGTCTTCTGAAGTTCAGTATTGACTTGATGTGGAGCAAACCTGGACATATTATTAAACTTAGCTGTATATTTGGATACAGTAAGTTCTCCTTGTTTCAATTCTAAGAATCGTACATCCATGCGATCCTTCATAGATTGGGAAAAATAATTTTCAAATAACAATTCTTTGAATCTATCCCAAAACACAACTTCAGTTTCTACCCGACCCCTAGTAGATTCCCACCAGTAATTTGCCTCTCCTTTTAAGAAAAATGTTGCAAAAGTTATCTTTTGATTGTTATTTACATTGGTTACTAAGAAAAAAATTTCTATCTCTGCAATCCTTATTTGTGCATCAATTGGTTCGGATGTACCTTTAAACTCAGGTAGACCAACTAGTTTAAAGTCCTTAAATGGGGTGTTTTAAGTTGTGGGTCTATTCATAGCAGCTAACAAAAGTTCTACTAACTATTAGGTAGGATTAACATCATTATCTATCTCTCATTGATGTCTTCTAGTTGGTGGCATGATTCTATATAAAATAATAAACATCCAAAATAAGAATTTGTATGAAACAAACATACTTTTATTCATATTTCACAATAATACATACATAAAGAACTAGTAGTTTATAAACACTACTAGCTATAATACAAACATTAAATGCTCTTTTATTCATACTAATACAGAGAAATTAGATTTCTATACTATATTTAGAAATTATTAACTTCATCAAAGGAATCCTGGATCATGTGGTATACCACAGATCGATCTATCAGATATGCACTTTTCTTCCCTTCGAATGGATATCGAACTACTAAATATTGCAAATCACTGAAGACATCTCGAGTTCCTAGAGTATATTTGAGTAACCTCGACTTTATTTCCCTCCCGCTACTCTGTGCATGATGGATTTGTTCTTTTAGTCAATTATTGGTTCCCCTTTCATGCTCTAGCATTCCCTTGGCTAAATGTTCCCTAAACCTCATTTGATCATTATCATGCTCAGATTTCTAAACTAGTGATGCCATCGCCTGCTCATGATCTTCAGTCCTCATTAATTATCCTGCTACTGGATCCTCCTCTTCCTCAACATCTAAGAGTTTTTAATCATGAAGCAATTCTTCTTCCTCTGCACCACTATCTATAAATGGCTCAATTTGTAGTGGATTATTTATTATCGGTATTTCCTCAACATCGGAGTTGGATATCCTATAAAAAGAACATCTTTATTACTTTTATAGAAAATTTTACTCAAAAAATAAAATTTGTTTAATGTTATTTTATCTGTAAGTTAATATTTTTACGGATTCGAAGACTATATATTAAGATACCTCTTCCTTATATCTATAGCCTTAACTGTCCTGTTACCATTAATGTAACGCCCCCAAATCTATACTCCCACGGTATCCGATATGGTGCTTATAACTAATCAATTAATATAATGCATTCAAATCTATACACCCATAGTATTTGATTCTATGCTTAGATCTAATCGAACTACTATACAAATATCACAAGATATAATTCCCATAAATCCAAGGTTCACAATATCCCATAACAGATAACAATTCCCTGAAGAACTATTTCTGTGTTTGGATACCCTCACTAGGATGTAAAGATTGTATCTATGAATAGTATCTATGTATCCAAAATTCTGAGTACTAGTAATAACATGAACAGTCCATATTACCAATACCCTCACTTAGATGTATAGTCTATATCATGTGGATTACACTATTATATCGATAGTGCCTATTTATCTGAAATCCAGAGTATCAACAACAACATGAACAGTCCATGTTGTCAATACCCTCACTTAGATGAATAGTTCCCAAGGATCTAAACTATATCAAAAGTTCTAATTACATCTATTTATGTAAAGGAAACATGGTTGCATAAATAAAAGATGATATATATCATATATTTTGGTTCGGTTATATGATTCTTCATAAAGAAATTCTTATTAAAAAAGTATTACATTTAGCTAGACAGTAATATAAACTAATCTAAGCAGGGACGCTTCCCATTATTTACTCCAGATGTGCCAGGGTTACCATCTAATACTGTAAAGGGAATAATTTATAAGAGTGAGCTATAACATGCTCAACTGGTTATATAATTTATCATAATATAGGATTTGAAGAAGTATAACAGTTAAAAACTTTTCTCAACTTAGTTTTGTTTACCATGTCTGGAATTTTTATATTTCAACTATTTTTGGACTTTTTACTATTTCTGTCAGTCACAAAGACATAGAAATCTTGTTCAGATGTAAGACATGAGATCAGCCTATTCAACATCTTAGGAGTATGCATCTCATCCTAATTGTGTCCACTTGCACTAAGTGTCAAATTTTATTGAAATACATTTATCACTCGTGGGATATACAACTCAGTATAGGATGTCTTACCATAATAATTTGGTTTGACACAACAGTTTATGCTCAATAAACAATATCATATGTGATTCCCCCAAAATAGGTATACATCACCTATCTTGAGTCGCCAAATACATGGTACAAAATTCAAATACAACTTAATTATACAACAGTCGTGTAAAATACGACAAAACATATGATGTGAGTTTTAATACAAATATTGTCATCTAGACAATATCCACACTCAATTGAGTCCTAATTACATTATTATCACACTATTTAACAGAATAGTGAGGACTACTAATGCTATTATCTGGACCGTCACTCCGTTCCCCGACAAGTCCCTGCTACGTTCTCATTTCCTGAAGAGAACAATGAAATTAAAAGAGTGAGATCAACCAGCCCTAGTAAGAAATATTATGACTAAGATAATACAGAATAAATTATCGTTAGCCTTCAACAGTGTTAAACTGATACAATATAACAAACATCAAGTTTAACTGCAGCGGAATAAGCAATCCATTAAAAGAGACAAGTAGAGAATAAAATCTGCTATCTTTTATGATTTAAAAGGTTTTTCATCACTTTTATCGCTGGGACTACGCTTAATAAATAATCCACATCATCCCTGCACTACGGCCAAGGATATTCATTAGTATCACAACCACAAATTATCCATGCACTACGAGCCAAGGATATTTGTGTATTCATCAATGGTCATGATCATGCCAACAACTGTCCATCAATGCACTACGGACCAATGAGGACTTTTACCACATCATTTGTAATATTACAGTCATGATTATACCGATTAATCCCTGGTCATAATCATACCAAGTCCATCTATGCACTACATGCCACAGATGACTTTCAACATAATATAAACATGAGGATGATGACAATGATATAAGAATTTAATAAAACAAGTTCAAGAATTAATTTATCCAGGAACTAATAACGTCCAAATTGTCAACATGATACTTCTTTGTAGAGTAAAATTCAAGAATGCTCAAAAGAATATTTCCATGAAAAGATACTGGATGAAGCGCAAATACCAAGGATATTCCACTAATTTCATGGAGTATAGAAGTCAAAATTTTAACCAACTGAGTATAATAAAGAATGGAATAACAAAAGAAATCACGGTGCATGCGATAGGCCGCATGAGATAGGTTATTCCAATGTAATAATAAATAACGAAACTAGGTCATGCTAAGAAGCTTACGCACAAGATATTCCAATGTAATAATAAATAACGGAACCAAAGTTAAGCGTAAATTCGCATGCATGAGGATGTTCCAATAGAATAATAAAGAATGGAATAATAGAAGAATTTGACCATTTTTGCATTATCAGATGTATAAAGTTATTCCAACATAATGATAAAGAATGGAATAATAGAAGAATTTCACCAAGTATAGGGTAGACCGCGTATACAGGTTATTCCAACAGAATAAAAAAATGGAAAAACAAAAGTTCTTTTCATGAATACGAAAGAAATAATACCCCTTACCTTAGAACAAACTGGATATAGGAGTAGTGAAGTAGCAAAATACTTTTCTTCTTTCTCTCTATAGTTTCTCTCTCTAGAGTTTCAGTGAATTCGTAAGAAATAATGAAGGAATGAGCTTCTATTTATAGGAGAATGGTGAATAGTAACTAAATCTGAATCGGTCAGATTGATTTACTTTTAAATGGACGGTCCAGTATTGGTTTTACTATAAAATATTCTACTAAAACAAAATCTTTTAAATAAAATATAATATATTTTATTTATAATCTAATAAAACGAATAACTTTATAAAAGTATTATGTTTTATATAAAAAGATTTTTACTATGCAAACACTATGCAGGCACTATGCAAACACTATGCATAATAAAATATAATATATTCTATTTATAGTCTAATAAAACGAATAACTTTATAAAAGTATTTCATTTTATATAAAAAGCTTTTCTATTTTATTACATTAATAATACTAATAAAACAAAACTTCATCATCATTATTATAATTCACACTGTTAATCGACTGTGTCGCTCCCGTGAAAGTGGGGGCTTTCAATAAGGATTTCACCTATCATGGCGCAATTAGGTGACCAAACCTCTCATTAAGCGTAACTTCTACATCGTTAATATTGTAAATAATAATATTAATAACTTCCTCGTCTCAATTATTGATTTACTAATATATAAAATATCGACAATAATTGAAACAATTAATGTGAGATACTATGCAACAACCATCAAGCAATAATTGAACAAAAGCGAGTGACTTCTCACGTAAGCATCAATAAGCAATACTGGTGTGCTACTATGCAACCACGCATATTCTATACTTTTAAACCAAGGTGTTTCAACAGTTAACGATAAAACTTCCGCCGTTATTTTCATAAAATATTTTTGTTGTTTTCTTAATCCGACAATAATTCCGTTGTGGGGTCCACCAATGATTGTGCCGTTGTACGAATATTTCTGTTAAAATGAATATTCCCCGAACAATCGAATATTATATAAAATTTGTGTACTTTGCAAAATTTATAACTATTACCCACAACTATAACATTATATCAAATTCATTTCATAATACTCAAAAATGATAATTATAGAAAATTTATCTTTATTCATAAAAGTTGGGGTCTTATAATCTCCCCTTCTTATGAAATTTCGCCCTCGAAGTTAGGGTACGTACCTGGTATGTCGAAGAGGTAAGGATACCTTGATTTCATTTCAGATTCTAACTCCCAGGTCATTTCCTCAACATCGTGGTTCCTCCATAAAACTATGACTTGAGGTATAACCTTGGAGCGTAGAATATATTCCTTCTTATCCAAGATTTGAACAGGAACCTCTTCATATGTTAAATCTTTCACTATTTCGTCCGGTTCTAACTCAATAATATGGTTCGGGTCTTTCACATATTTACGTAACATGGATATATGAAAAACGTTATGAACACGAGACATACTTGGTGGTAACGCGAGTCTATAGGCTACAGTTCCTACTCGATCGAGGATTAAAAATGGGCCAATGAATCGAGGATTGAGCTTTCCTCTCTTTCCAAATCTCGTAACTCCTTTCCATGGAGCAACACTTAACAACAAATGATCTCCAATATCGAATTCCACGTCCTTTCGATGAAGATCAGCATAACTCTTTTGTCAGTCTTGTGAGGTTTTTATACGTTATCGAATCGTTTAAATCTTTTTCGTAGTCATACGTACCAACTCTGGTCCCAACAATGTTGCTTCACCCACCTCATCCCAGCATACTGGAGAATGACACTTTTTCCATACAATGCCTCGAATGGAGCCATGCCAATACTTGTTTGATAACTGTTGTTGTAAGAAAACTCCACCAATGGTAAGAACTTGTCCAAACTTCCCTTGAAGTCAAGGACACAGAGTCTTAATAAATCTTCAAGAGTTTAAATAGTCCTCTCTGATTGTCCATCCATCTGAGAATGATATGCCAAACTAAATCGTAAATCCGTGCCCATAGCTTTTTGTAAACTAACCCAAAATCGTGAAGTGAATCTTGGGTCTCGATCAGAAACTATGGATACTGGCATACCATGCAGTCTTACAATCTTGTTTATGTACATACGAGCAAGACATTCAAGTGTATAAGTTTTTCGTATTGGTAAGAAATGAGCAGACTTGGTCAATCTATCAACAATGTGAAAGTAGTATGCACACAAGCCAATCATGTTTGATGATAAAACATATACTTTGTAACAATCTTATTCATTTATTAATAAAAAGTATTAATTTATTAAAGGCTTTTAATTATCTACATGATGCTGTTTTAATAATATGTGATAAACCCATAGTTTTAAGCAATGCTTTTAGAATAATGATGATGATCATTCTAATGAGATCTAAATTCTTAGAAAGCTTAAAACTAAAATAGTTCCCAATCGTTGGATTACTAAATTGGGGATTAGTGAATCCGGATAGATTGGTACATACGTTCGCTTGCTCATTGGATGAGGTGATTGATCTCATGATCATTTTGTGTGGAGACACTAAAGCAAGTATGTAGGTGCTTATTAGAGAATAAGTTCAATCGAACATTGGCTCGCTAAGGAATACCTAATGGAGTTTTATTTATTTGTCAATAGGAATTCTGTAGTGATAGTAGTACAAGTAATCCTTGGACTTGAGATCATCATAGTATCTTGTGTATGATGAGTTATACTTTGACTTATTCCTTAAGACCCTTAGGGTATATCAAAGGGTATGCTAGGGTATAATAAGTTGTACATGGAGATAATGTATGATCAATAAAGAATCTACCACTTCTAATAAAGAAGAGAAATGTCCTATGTGATTCGATAAATGACAACCCAAAGAGTCCTTGTCAAGGCGAATGAAATTAGAAAGGAGTTTCTAATTTGCATTATTTTGAGTTGTGCATTTAAGGATCGAAATACATATAATTAAATAAAATAAGACTTGATGAGTAATTTCATGTCTTATATTTAATTGGGACATTGTATGGTGGAAGGATTGAATTGTCTGGTAACTATTTACTCAAAGGTTCTTTAATGATTAATGTTGAAATCTATATTATCCGGAAAGTCGTTGATCGCTAGGAGGCTTATCCCTATTGTAGAATAAATATTATTTATTTAAATAAATTAATTGTTTAATTTATTTATTTAAATAAGATTAGAATTGTTCTAATTGATTTATTCACAACCTAGGTTTAATATGGAGAACCTAAAGGGTCACACCATAAAAGGAAGAATAATTATTTAAGAAGTTAATGGCATAATCGTAATAATATAGTTAAGTATATTTAATTTAATCTATGGTGATAGAATAAATTAAATAGCTTAATATTTATTATTTAATATTTTAGAAATATTAAATATAAATTAATAAGAGGAGTCTTATTAATATTATTACAATTATTATTATTTTAATTTCTAAAAGAGTTTAGGGATTAATTTAATATAAGTACTCTCATTTATTCCTAATTGGATTATGAAGTTAAATTAATTAAAAGAGTTTAATTAATTATCCCTAATAAGATTAGGGAGCTTTATTAATTAAAAGAATTTAATTAAATAAATAAATCCCAATTCCATAATTATTAAGAAGGGTTGCCCACATCAATAAATAAGAGGAGTCTTATTATGGGTGGTGTGTGGTTGACTTTACAACTACGACATAATTCCAATTTGTTGGAGAGTACACCCTTTTTTTATAGAGATAGGAAAACTAGGGTTTGAGCCATAAACACCCCTTCTTCTTGAATTTTCTTCTTCCTTGGTGGATCACCTCTAGAGGCCAAACATATGGGTGGCTAACGTTGATCAAAGGAAGGAACCAAACCCGGTGGATTCAAGTTGAACGAAAAAAGGATTGGAGGTGAACTTGTACCTGAGGAAGCTCGGATCTTCAAGGGTATGTTTGTTCTTCATATCTTTTCGTTTAATTAATAATTGTGCATAAAGGGTGATCCGGGTTTATGGTTTGTAAATTTTTTAAACTCTGATTTTTACACGCTTCCGCTTAATTTGTGCAATTTGATTGCGCACATGAATATTACAAATCTAAAAGTGGCATCAGAGCCAAACCTTTATGCGAATTATTAATTGTTTTAATTTGATATATAAATTGATATGTGTTTAGAACAATTTAATTGGGCATAATTTTATTGTATGAAATTTAAAAAAAAAAAAAAAAAAAAAAAAACGAAAATCTGTTGAAAATCCGTGAATCTTGCTGGAGTTTCATATTATGATATCAAAGCTGACCCACGTGCTCACCATAAGTATAAGTCAAGTGGCCAGGATCATTTTACTCCATAAATCATTTACGCTACCTACTGTATTGATTTTTTTTTAAAGGAACGGATGGTTATATATATATATATATATATATATATATATATATATATATATATATTACTTAATATATATACATATATATATTCTTAATTATTATATAATTAAAATAAAAGTTTATTTTAATTTTAAAATAAAAGGTTTATTTTAATATTAAAATATAAAGTTTTATTTTAATTTTAATAATTTTATAATTAAAATAAAAGGTTTATTTTAATCTTAAAATAAAAGGTTTATTTTAATATTAAAATAAAAGATTTATTTTAATTTTAAAATTAGATTTCATGCTAACTAATTAGAGTTAGAATTGGATTCCATGATAACTAATTGGAGTTGAAATTGGATTCCATGTTTCCTAAAATAAGAGTTTATTTGTGTATAGGAAAGAGAATCCTAATTTCCTTAAATAAAGGAGTTTATTTAGATATGGAATAAGATTTCATATTATTAGAAATAAAAAGGTTTATTTGTGAATAGGAAAGAGAATCCTAATTTCCTTAAATAAAAGAGTTTATTTAAATATGGAATAAAATTTCATATTATTAGAAATAAAAAGGTTTATTTGTGAATAGGAAAGTAAATCCATCTTTCCTTAAATAAAGGAGTTTATTTAAATATGAAATAAGATTTCATATTATTCAAAATAAAGGAGTTTATTTGTGAATAGGAAAGATAATCCGTGTTTCCTTTAATAATTTTTTTTTATATGGAATTGGATTCCATAATTAATTAAAATAAAGGAGTTTATTTTGATTAAAATTTTGATTAAAATAAAATAGTTTACTTTATTCAAAATTGGATAAATTAAAATAAAATAGTTTTATTTTGATTTAAATTTGGATTTAAATAAAGGAGTTTATTTTTATTCAAAATAGATTTTATACTAACTAAATTTGCCCATTAAATGATATCAATATATATATTAAATGTTTATTATTCATAAGATGAATGTTATTTATTGATGCATATGGTGATGTGTATGATAATAAATGGGATTGATTATGGACTATTGGCCAATATGATTGGATTTTATTTTAGTTGGATGCATGAATGTATGGGTTTTATTAAATAGGGTCTGCGTACCTCGTCTTCTCTAATTTTTCTTAATGTAAATTCTATCTCTCTCCTATGTACTTCCCCTTGACTGCTGATCAAGGTTTCTATTTATTTTAAATAGTTTTGTAATAGGAATATTTAGAATTAATTTTTGAAGAATTAGAGATCAAGAGACAAGGAGCGCTTGAAGACCCGTTTGAAATGGAGCCCGGGTTTAAATGTAATAGTTATATTTAAATATTATTTCTTGCACCCCTAGGGTTTGACCTTTTGGTTCACTTGGTGGCTCTAGTGAACCAAACTAGAATAAAAGTTCATAATCAATCCGGGAAGAATATAGTATTCTATATGTGCATCTATATACTATATATATATATATATTATATATTATGCAAACATGCTCAGCATGTTCATTAATATACGCGTATTTTTATATATATATGTGCATACGCCGCTAAACAAGATGAGACAAATTAATAGCAAACCCTCAATTTTTATATTAAGTCCTAAGCGTTCAAAGATATTTGGAATATCCAACGTCGCCTTTCTAACATGATAAAATTAATAGAGTATTAAATATTTAATATGAGTTTGTTGTGTCACCACAAGGCAAGTATTAAGTATTTAAGATGTTAATTTATCACATTTGATGCTTATAAAGAAAATTGAACAATATTGTTTTGTTGTGTCACCACAAGGATGATATTTTTCTTTTTGAATATATGGAGTGCTAGGTCGGACTTAACTTGGATAATTTTGATTCGGATGTGCCACCACTTGATCAAAATAATCTAAGAGGCAAAATACAAGGAGTTGCATAGTTGATGTAATTGACAAAAAGTTGTCTACCTATTTATTTATATATAGTTTGTTGTGTCACCACAAGGCTATATACATTTGAAATGGGATCCTTATTCTCACTAAAGAGATCTTTAATTAGATTTTGCCAAACTATATATATTGAGGTAATATAGTTTGAAGAAAATAGTGGGAGATACCAATTTAAAACAAGACCTAATTTATTTTGGTAATTAATAAAAGAATGTATGCTAAAATGTTGTTAATTACAAATTCATTTACAAAAATTTTACAATGTCTTAATTACTATCATTTGCGAAGCATATTAGATGCTAAATTAACCGCATAGAATTAAAGCGGATTGGTTAAGGAATTTGAGAATAGTTCTCATAGTGAAAAGCTATCTTATGTCCTTAATCGCCTATCCTCGCAATGGTTGTAGACAATGCCTCGAGGAAGACATTGCTACTTTTAGAAAGTGGCAAGATGATGCACAGTTGGCTCAATGCATCATGCCCACATCCATGAGTAACGAGCTTCAACACAAGATGAAACTATGGATGCTCCTACTATATTCCTGCACATCAAGTAGTTGATGGTGAGGAAAGTAAGACTGATAGATATCAGATATCTAAGAAGCTCTTCCGATCTAGAATGGCCAATGGCACTATAGTACAGACAAAAAGATCTTAACATAATCAATTTGATTGATCAATTAGGACAACAAGTTTTGTCATGGATGGATAGTTGAGCCAAGATTTGATCTTGCACTAACTCCAGGACTCCTTTCACAATTGTTGTGAATTTTTCATATAAACAAGCTAGATATCAGCTTCGCTGATTTGCTTAACATGTTGAAAAATGTTGAGAGTCACTTTCCAACCAAGAAAGACCAAGTCTTACTGGTAGGGGCCAAAGGATCTTCTGAAAAGAAGAACGATTCAAAGAAGGTAAAGAGAAAGGCGTAAACAAAGGATAATAAGAGCAAAATCGTCACGGATAGCAAAGGAGTTTTGCTTCCACCGCTATAAGCCTGGACATCGGAAAGAAAGCTGAGAAGCATCTTGCAGAGGCTAACCAATGAAGCTTAGTGAAGTTTTGCCATAATACGCTTTTGTTCATGATTGAAATAAATTTTTCTTTAAGTCAAGGTTCTACTTGGGTATTGGATACCGACTTTGGTTATCATAAATATAGATTTATGAAGGGACCAAGCAGAAGTAGAAATTAAACAAAGTAAGTAATCCTATGTGTGGGAAATGAAGCAAAGGTCACGATATTAGCCATAGAAACTTATAGTTTAGCAATGCCTACGGGCAAATCTATTAAGTCAATAAGTTGTTATTGTATTCCAATTCTTGTTAGAAACATTATTTCCATTTTATTGTTGGACAATAAAAATTTTTGGTATTATAATTAAAAACAATTGTTGTTCTATTTATAATAATAATGTTTTGTATAGAATGGAATATTACTTAATAAATTTTGTATACTTGACTTACATGAAAAATAATTTTGCATATTGAACAAATTAGTATAAGAAAAGGAGATGATCATTCAAAGAGTTGAATATATGTATTTGTTGAAATACAAGTGTGAATTATTTGAAAGGTTCAAAGAATTCAGAAGTGAAACAAATTGGCAAAGTATTAAGATTCTTTGATTAGATCAAGGAATAAATACTTGTGCAATAAGTTTCTAGATCATCTCAAATGGTTTTCTCATAATGGACACCTCATGATACATAATAATTAATTGATGTATCTGAAAGGAAAAATCATACCTTGTTGAACATGGTACGGTCCAAAATGATTTTACCGACATTCCAGTATCCTTCTAGGGTCATGTCCTAGAAATGGCTGCATATCTACGAAAAGGTAACCTCAAAATCCGGCCCCAAGACTCCATAAAAGTTATGGATGAATGGGAGGATTCCTAATCTTAAGTATGTTAAGATAAGGGGTTGTCCAACTTATGTGAAACAATTTCAAAGGATAAGCTTGGGACAAAATTTGACAAGTACAGATTTGTGGGACATCCTAAAGTAAGTTTAGGGCATATGTTCTATAATCCTACTTAGCAAAAGGTGTTTGTTGCGAAACATGTTGCCTTCTAAGATAAAGGTGTTTATCATTGAAAGGGCTAGTGGGAGGATAATAGATCTTGAAGAGTTCAAGAACCACAAAATACTATAAGTCAAATAAGAGGAACCTGTAGATAGACCTATTGTACCACAACCAAATCAATCGAACTGGAATAATCTTCAAGATACCCAGGAGGTATGGATTCATCATGGATGATGATGATGAGGTACGATCATAGAAGATGATGATCCGAGTTACATACGATAAGGTAAGAGTTCTAGTGTGTACAAAAGGGACGATGGGAGCGTCGTGACATTCCTAGTATTATATGTTGATATACTACGGATAAGGAATGACATACTAATGCTACAATCAGTAAAGATAAAGTTGTCTAAACATTCCTCCATGAATGATTGGGAAGAGTAACTTAATTGGGGATAAAATCTATATAGATAGATACAAGAGGATGCTCGACTTAACCCAAGGAACGTATATTCATTTGATGCCAAAGTCGTTTAGCATGGCAAACTCCAAGAGATATCTCATGTTGATGAGCTATGGAGTGTATCTCTCTTAATAGTCCCCACAGACTCCTGAAAAGAGAGGTCGCATGAGTGACAATCATGCATGCAATGAAATGTACGAGACCTGATGTTGATCAGTCATATTATGGAGAAGTTCACTATGAGTCAGTGAAAAACATCTTAAAATGCTTAACCGGCACTAAGGATGTGATCATATTCATGGTGGGTCTAAATTAAAAACTAGAGGGCTTAACAGACTCAAGTTTTTCAGACAAACCAAGATGACAGAAAAATCCACTTTAAGGTAAAGCGTTATCTTGAACAGTGGTGCAGTGAATTGGAAAGGTTCCAAACAAAGAAAGAGTTCTTTGGTTTAGTAATAAAGACAAAGTATATAGCTATAAATGAAGATGCAAGTTGATTGTTTGGATTAAAAGTTCATTACAGAACTAGGAACAGTTCCCAAGTCTCATCTTGGATCTAAACATGTGTTGTGGCACTTTCATTTGATTATTAGAATCATTGAAAGATGGGAAATCACTATAGAGATAGTGGACTCTCAAGAACAACATTACATATCCATTAACTAAAGCTTATCCAACAAACAGGATAATCGTCACTTAGAAGAAGAGTATAAGATACCATGACGATTGGCTTTTAGTGCAAGTGGGAGATTGAAAGTAGTATGCACACAAGCCAATCATGTTTGATGATAAAGCATATACTTTGTAATAATCTTATTCATTTATTAATAAAAAGTATTAATTTATTAAAGGCTTTTAATTATCTACATGATGTTGCTTTTTAATAATATGTGATAAACCCATAGTTTTAAGAAATGCTTTTAGAATAATGATGATGATCATTCTAATGAGATCTAAATTCTTAGAAAGCTTAAAACTAAAATAGTTCCCAATCGTTGGATTACTAAATTGGGGATTAGTGAATCAGGATAGATTGGTACATACGTTGCTTGCTCATTGGATGAGGGATGATTGATCTCATGATCATTTGTGTGGAGACACTAAAGCAAGTATGTAGGTGCTTATTAGAGAATAAGTTCACCTTTGAACGTGGCTCGCTAAGGAATACCTAATGGAGTTTTATTTATTCTGTCAATAGGAATTTCAGTAGTGATAGTAGTACAAGTAATCCTTGGACTTGAGATCATCATAGTATCTTGTGTATGATGAGTTATACTTTGACTTATTCCTTAAGACCCTTAGGGTATATCAAAGGGTATGCTTGGGTATAATAAGTTGTACATGGAGATAATGTATGATCAATAAAGAATCTACCACTTCTAATAAAAGAAGAGAAATGTCCTATGTGATTCGATAAATGACAACCCAAAGTAGTCCTTGGTTATAAGCGAATGAAATTAGAAAGGAGTTTCTAATTTGCATTATTTGAGTCATGCATTTAAGGATCGAAATACATATAATTAAATAAAATAAGACTTGATGGTAATTCCATGTCTTATATTTAATTGGGACATTGTATGGTGGAAGGATTGAATTAGACGGTAACTATTTACTCAAAGGTTCTTTAATGATTAATGTTGAAATCTATATTATCCGGAAAGTCGTTGATCGCTAGGGAGGCTTATCCCTATCAGTAGAATAAATATTATTTATTTAAATAAATTAATTATTTAATTTATTTATTTAAATAAGATTAGAATTGTTCTAATTGATTTATTCACAATAGGTTTAATATGGAGAACCTAAAGGGTCACACCATAAAAGGAAGAATAATTATTTAAGAAGTTAATGGCATAATCGTAATAATATGTTAAGTATATTTAATTTAATCTATGGTGATAGAATAAATTAAATAGCTTAATATTTATTATTTAATATTTTAGAAATATTAAATATAAATTAATAAGAGAGTCTTATTAATATTATTATAATTATTATTATTTTAATTTCTAAAAGAGTTTAGGATTAATTTAATATAAGTACTCTCATTTATTCCTAATTGGATTAGGAAGTTAAATTAATTAAAAGAGTTTAATTAATTATCCCTAATAAGATTAGGGAGATTAATTAATTAAAAGAATTTAATTAAATAAATAAATCCCAATTCCTTAATTATTAAGGAGGGTTGCCCACATCAATAAATAAGAGGAGTCTTATTATGGGTGGTGTGTGGTTGACTTTACAACTACGACATAATTCCAATTTGTTGGAGAGTACACCCTTTTTCTATAGAGATAGGAAAACTAGGGTTTGAGCCATAAACACCCCTTCTTCTTGAATTTTCTTCTTCCTTGGTGGATCACCTCTAGAGGCCAAACATATGGGTGGCTAACGTTGATCAAAGGAAGGAACCAAACCCGGTGGATTCAAGTTGAACGCGAAAAGGATTGGAGGTGAACTTGTACCTGAGGAAGCTCGGATCTTCAAGGGTATGTTTGTTCTTCATATCTTTTCGTTTAATTAATAATTGTGCGTAAATGGTGATCCGGGTTTATGGTTTGTAAATTTTTTAAACTCTGATTTTTACACGCTTCCGCTTAATTTGTGCAATTTGATTGCGCACATGAATATTACAAATCTAACACAATGACCCAAATTGCATTTATGCCTTGAGAAACCTTGGGAAGACCAGTAACGAAATCCATGGTAATGTGCTCCCACTTCCATTCTGGAATTTCAAGTGGTTGCAATGGACCTTTTGACACTTGATGCTCTGCCTTGACTCGTTGACAAGTTAAACACCTTGAGATAAACAACTCTATCTGTCTCTTCATATTGCCCCACCAAAATATATGTCGAAGATCATGATACATTTTGGTACTCCCAAGATTGATTGCAAACGGTGTGTTGTGCGCCTTCATCATGATTTTATACTTTAACTCAGGATCGTTAGGAACATAAAGTCTAGAGTTGACTCGATGTATTCCTTCTTCATCGATTCTTGCTTCCGGCATAACACCTTCTTGTACTTTCTTCCTCATATGCATCAGCTCCAGGTCTGTAGCTTGAGCAGCTTTAACTTTATCGATTAAAGTCGGTTTTACTCGTATATTTGCCATCATCACATGGGTCCCTGGAGTCTTTATCTCTATCTCCATCCTTTGCAAGTCATACAAAATTAGCCTCTACGTTAACAATATCGCACTCGTACCCGCATATGATCTTCTACTCAATGCGTCATCTACCACGTTTGCTTTTCCAGGATGGTATTGGATGGTATGATCATAATATTTTAATAGTTCAAGCCAACATCGCTGTCGCATATTGAGTTCCTTTTGAGTGAAGAAATATTTGAGGCTTTTATGATCCGTAAAGATCTCCACTTTCTCCCCATACAAGTAATGCCTCCAAATTTTAAATGCGCAGACAACGGCTGCCAACTCTAAATCATGAGTAGGATAATTGCTCTCATATTCTTTGAGTTGTCGAGAGGCATAGGCTATGACTTTCCCATGTTGCATGAGAACACATCCTAACCCTTTGCATGAAGCATCACTGTAGATGACAAATCCCTCCGAGCCAGATGGTATTGTCAAAACATGTGCTGAAATGAGTCTTCTCTTGAGTTCTTGAAAACTCTTCTCACATTCCTCGTTCCAACGAATTCTGTATCTTTCCGAGTCAGCTGAGTTAAGGGAGTAGCGATTTAAGAAAACCCTTCTACGATTCTCCGATAATAACCAGCTAAGCCGAGAAAGCTACTTACTTTGGTCATTGATTTAGGTTGCTCGCAGCTTTGAATAGCTTCAATCTTTGCTGGGTCAACAGATATTACATGACTTGATACCACGTGCCCAAGGAATGCTACTTCCTCAAGCCAGAACTCGCATTTCTTCAACTTGGCATAAAGCTTATATTCACGAAGCTTTTGAAGAATCAGCCTCAAGTGTTGATCATGATCTTAACGACTTTTGGAATAAATAAGGATGTCATCAATAAAGACGACCACAAAGTGATCCAAATATTCCTTGAATACTCGGTTCATCATATCCATGAAGGCAGCAGGAGCATTAGTTAATCCAAAAGACATGACTGGGAATTCATAATGCCCATACCGAGTTTTGAAAGCCGTCTTTGGAATGTCATCGGTTCTAATCTTCAATTGGTGATATCCAGAACGAATATCAATCTTTGAAAAAAAAAATTGGCGCCTTACAACTGGTCAAACAGGTCATTAATGCGAGGTAATGGATATCTATTTTTGATAATGACATGGTTCAACTCCCGATAATCAATATAAAGTTGCATACTCCCATCTTTCTTCTTCACGAATAGAACAGGAGCACCCCAAGGAGACGTACTAGGACGAATGAAACCGATGTCTAACAATTCCTACAGTTGGGTCTTTAACTCCTGAAGTTCAATAAGAGCCATTAGGTGACCAATTGGCGCGCAATTAGGTGACCAAACCTTTCATTGGCAGAACTTCTAGACATCGTTAATATTGCAAATAATAATATTAATAACTTCGTCGTCTCAATTATTGATTTAATAATATATAAAATATCGACAATAATTGAATCAATTAACGTGAGATACTATGCAACAATTACTGAAGTAATAATTGAACAAAACTGAGTGACTTCTCACGTAAGCATTAATAATCAATACCATGTGCTACTATGCAATCACGCGTATTCCTGTACTTTTAACACCAGGTGTTTCATCAGTTAACGATAAAACTTCCGCCGTTATTTTCATAAAATAATTTTGTCGTTTTCTCAATCCGACAATAATTCTGTTCTGGGGTCCACCAATGATTGTGCCATTGTACGAATATTCCCTGTTAAAATGAATATTCCCGACCAATCGAATATTATATAACAACTTACGTACTTTGCAAAATTTATAACTATTACCCACAACTATAACATTATATCAAATTCATTCCATAATACTCAAAAATGATAATTATAGAAAATTCATCTTTATTCATCAAAGTTGGGGTCTTACATCATATGAATAAACAATTTATTTCTTAGTTATGCTGAAGCTATAGTGATAACTTTATAATAATTCGTAATTCAAGTTTAGGTTTGGTATAACATATCAAAAGCAATTTAAGATAGAAATCTTGTTCAACGAATAAGCAGGGTTCGAGAAACTTGCGTAAGTAATTAAGGAATTTGCTTAAGTAATTAAAAATAGGGTTTAGTAACTTGCCTAAGAGAAGATCGATTAAGCGAAGTTACTCGATTCGTCTATAAACACCTAAGATGTTCATTCTTATAAGTCTAAAACATTAGTATTGATAACAATACTCAAATACATAAACTATTCATGTCCGAGTTACATTCGATATGATTTCGGTGTCCTAAGACCTTACCAGATAATTAATAAGTTAATATCTCAGTTAAAATTTATGTATAAAATTTATTATATTTTTAGATAATTTATATATCCTTTTATAATAATTTCGGAAGCTTATAATAATTTTTAGATATTTATTTATCCAAGAAATGATTTTAAATCATTTATTTCTATTTCTGAATAATTTATATTTACTTAGAATATTATAAAAATCTTTTTATTATTTTTAAATAATTTATAATCATTTAATATGATTTTTAAAACATTAATATCATTTTAAATAATTATTTATTATTTATAAATGATTATTCTAATTACTTTATTATTAACTTAATTATTAATAATATCCAAATAAATCAAATATTTATCAAATTTATGTAAAAATAAAAAGTTAATTTTTATAACTTCAAATAATTTTTATAACTTCAAATATTTTTTAAAACTATTTTTATAATTATTTATTAATTATTTCTAATTTTACTAATTTATTTATTAAATAAATATTTACTATCTGTCGCTAAAGCCCTATAGCAACAGAAAGTGTTGTTATAGGTGTTCGTGAGTTTTTGAGAATTAGTTTGGTTATGGCTTAGATGTCACTTTGACCTTAGCCTAATTGTCTACTGTTAATGATTCTGGGTTTGCAAGTGTATAGGTGTTATAGTACTCATGTAGTAGTACAGCAACATACCAATTTCATGCCTTAACCTATATATAACAAGAAGTTATAAAGTCTCAAAGTCACTGTCAGAGTTGTTCTTGGGTTTCTGGGTAACCCAGAACAGTGGTCAAGGTTGGTCAACGGTTTTGTGGCCTTAATAACTTTTAATGTGTGATAGATTCATATTTTGATTGTTGTACTATGTAGTCTATATACCAAGCTACATATATGTTATACTAGTTAGGACAGAGTAAGTACCTAAGGTCTAGATTTATGTTGGTCAAAGTTCAGCTAAAGGATGTTCTTAGTATTCTTCAGTTTTCTGCGTAACCCAGAAAACACAGTCATGCTCGGTCAAAAACTTTTGATAGTTAATTCTAGTAATCCTATGAATTGATTAAGTGTTTGAGTGTCATAGATATATAGTATGTATATCAGGGTATTAATTCATAACATTTAGACCTCCTACCAACAAACAGAAAGCAAATTAATGGTTGGTTAAAGTAGCCGGCTCAACCTATTCTTGAGATTTCTAGGTAACCCAGAAATCAGAACTTCGTGATCGGTCAACCACTTTTGACCACTTATATCTTGCCATATATGATTCTAATGGAACTGTTTTCTTTTCCAGATTAAAGACCTCGTGTAATACTACAACTAGCATACAATTAACATACCTAACTATTAACATAAATGGATCTACAGACTCTAACATTCGACTGTCAGACCTATTTTTCCAGAATTTCTAATTTGCTTAAAACATCAATTTTATGCATCTAGAAGTTATGTAAACATGTTCTATCAACTTAACATACTTACTAACATGTTATTACACATATCTCAACATCTAAACTACAAATTAAACATAGCATCAAAGATCTAAGTTAAAATTAGGGTTTGCACTTTTTCTTGCTTGATTTTGATTTCTGGCTACTAATTTTGTTGTTACTATCACCAAGGCTTGTTTAGGTATGATATATGAGTGTTTAAGCTTAGAAATTTTGTTGGTTTACACTGATCTAAGGTAGCTATTTATAAAATTTCTAAGCTAGGGTTTTTGTGTCATTTTTCACCTTATTGCCTCTATAAATATCTAATTTTCTAATACTTGTGCTGCTTGGGAGTTACAAGCATGTCATGTTCAATCTTGGGACTTGCATTGGTGAGTAATAACCTACGTGTGAGCTAGTTAATAATAATTAGTAGCTTAATTATGTCGTAATCCTATTTAATCATGATTAGGATTTTGGTTTTTATGATTACGGTTGCTTAATGATGTTTATTAGTACCTAATTGAAGTTTAAAAATCATGATTAGGTTTTAGGATATCCTAATTAGGGTTTATTCTAACCAATTGAATTTAGGGTTTGAAAAATTAAGGTTTGGGTTTGTAAATCTATTGTTAGGGTTTCCAAATTTCAATATTAGGGTTCCTAACTTAGATTTTTCACAAATCCTAACAAGTGCAACAAAGCGTTTTGTCAGTCAATGTAACGACCCCAAAATTCATGCAATTTAATTCTCGACTTTGGTCGTTAATAATACATTCAACCTCTAATTTTACATCATTAAACGATAATACAACCATTGAAATTTGCGGAATAATTAAAATTTTCTATTACAATTAAAATTTTCTATTACAAACTATTCTCGTTCCCAGAACTTTCAACCTTTACATCTAAATATCTTAGAATCATTGTAATACTACAAGAGTTTACATCAAAAAATAATATTACAATTCAACATTAATACATTATTCGGAACCTTAAACATGGTTCAAATAATAATAACTGAGCCAAAGTATATAAATCTTCAAGTATCACATCTGATTCATATCTTTCAAGTAGCACATAACCTTACCTTAAATCTTTAACCTGCAAAAATGGTTATTTGCAAGGTTGAGCTCGACAGCCCAGCAAAATCTAACAATTTTCATGCATCACATATCACATAATAACATGCTCAATATAAATCTCATAAACATTGGACTAACATAATATACATGCTGCATTTCATATAACAAGTATAATGATTTTATTATTCAATCAGCGTAGTCATAAATTGACTTTAACGTTTCATACTTTCAATATATATAGAACACTTCAAACTTTTTGCAACAAATATTTAAAACAGTTCATCATCAAGTTCACATAACAAATAGGAACTGAAAGACTTGCCTTGATCGTTGTTTACCAATAACAGTTTAATGACTTACGATTATCTCGCACTTCATGTGCCCTACACAATTATATAATCATACACATCAACTATTAGTCACATACCAACACATATTAACTGTAATCTAAACTCTACTCCACATCTCATAATCTTTCCTATTAAGTAGCACACAATGTTCAATTAGATTGTGTTAACTTTTCGACTTATATAATATTCAAAATTCATTCAAGTGTTTAAATCTTGCTAGGAATCATTATTTATTTTATATTAAACCCATTTCATATTTTATAATATTAATTTCATTTGACTTAAAACACTTTTCACGTTCATTAACACTTATCACGGCGTTTCGACGTTTATTCGTCACACGCCCAATTTGTCTCTCTTGTGTATGCTTACTATGCTTCTATAACTTATCTAATACATTATTTATTAATGTTAAGCATCATTATATTTACTAACATTCATGTTTTATAGCTTAGAACAACATCTTTTATCGCCAGAAGCACTACACATGCTTACGTGCATGCCCGATGCCCTACGATTGCCCCCAAAAACACAATAGTCCTAAAGATTACAATTTTGACTATTATTCCTTACATCAAATTGAAAAACGTAAAGAACAAAAGTTGTAGGTCTATTCGTCCTCGATCCGGATCATTTTCAATCACCTCAATCGGAGTTTGTATGAAAACGTTATGCTTATTTTAGTAAAACATGTTCGATCTATTTTTTTTCCAAAATTTGGCAAGGCAGACTACGCCCCCCCTCCACCCCCCTGGATCATGGTAGGGGTTTTGTACTAGAGGGCCCTCACGGGGTGGGGTCCTTCCGTGTTTTTTGCGATTTTGATCTAGAACACTCTGTAAAGCCAGATTAGGCCTACAAACTACTTTCTAACAACCATACCAACCTACCCAAGGTGTAATATGTTTACAGAAACATAAACTAATGTTTCTAACACGTTTCTAACCACATAAACATCAAGGTTACAACCTTTAAATTTCACTATTTCTATTATTTCTTCTTCTTTTAACATTAATAGGGAAATTGAACACCACGAATTTGTTTCTTAACTATTTGACACCATTCCAACTACGTTGTTTTCGTAATTCAACATACTAACAACATATATAATCAATTTCAGATTATATCATGACTTCATCATAAATTTTAATTCCATAATAAACCATAATGTATATATATCAATAAAACCCAATTTCTTCACTTTCAAACATGCTTTCATGAATTCGATACTTCAAAAATTATGTATAGACAACATATAACAGATTATGTAATCCCAATACACATAAAACTAATTTCTCAACAAATTAACCATAGAACTTCAATTACAGAGAACTTAGAAAACAAAACTAAGAACTCGAAACTTAAATCTAGATTGCTTACCTTTAATTAGCTAGATGATTAGAGAAGCTTGATTAATCTTCTACCCCTTCTTTGATTCTCAAAATTTTCTTCCCAAATTACAGAGAATTCACTCCATTTCTCTATTTCTCTCTTCTGTGTTCTTAACCTTAGAAAAATAAGTTACGTATATTTACTTAGCCCTCAGTTACACAATCCAATAGTCTCAGCAGTTATAGAATACAAAGGGTCTCTAGGCCATGTTTGGCTAGAACCCAAAATCCCTTTTTTAATTCATTTTACTACTCCTCTATTATATGGTACATTTGTCACACATAACCAAACCAATCTTATAATTTCATATTAAGTTACATTGTGTTTATTAATAACTTAATTTATCAAATCACTCCTTATCAACATAATAAATTTATTTAATAAATCATTCATTCTCTAATTTAATTATTTAATTAAATTAGAGCATCATCATTCCATTAGCGTAATAAAATACGCATTGCATTATAAAATTGTTTATCATCAATTTACTTAATATCATCATACATGAGTAAATTATTCCATTATAATTTCCATCAAATATTTACTTTATTTAATAAATATCTCAACTAAAATATTTATTTTACTTGATAATTATCTTAACTATTTATAAAATTCACAATTAAATTACATTAACATATTAAATTTATATGTAACACATTACCTCTCATTTTATTAAAACAAATATATTTACATTAATTCACTATTTTAATTAAGTGAATTACTCTTAATATTTATGAAATTTAATTCATAACAATTCCATTGCCAATAAGGCATAATAATAATAATATTATATTATTTCATACTCAAACTCAAAACATCTCATAATAAGAATTTTAATTATTAAATTCCTATTTTAATAACTTATAAAAATTCCGGTTGTCACATCTTTCCCCCTTTATAAGGATTCCATCCTCGGAATCAACGAAACCTCCCTTACTCAGTTTTCACCAAATCTCTTTTCAAAATTTATCGTTGAATATCTTTAACACATTCCCTTAATATAGGTTTTATTATTACCACTACCACCATTCTTCATAATAAATTCTTGTAATTTTTATTTCATAAACTTTACTTATACTCAATTATATTTGAGTATTACATATTCTTTGATTCATTCATTATCCTTCTCTAAGGATCATTACTATATACTAGATTCTCAAACTCTCGGGATATTACATTCACCCATTCTTCTAAGAATTTCGTCCTCAAAATTTTATTTATTACTCTTCATTCATTCAATATATCAAAATATATTTTACGTTATTACTTTATTCATTCATTGGGTTCTATAACCACTTTCTTTCCACAAATATCTTTCTATAATTATTAAACTTTTCTATTAAAAGTTTTACATAATTCTTCGATAATTTATCTCCTTCTCATTTCAAAATTTCTTTTCTCACTCATTTAATATATTCATCATTCAATTGTCGCATTCTACTTACTACTACTTTTCTAAGGAATACTCTCCTTTCTTGGTTCTATCTTGCAGAATAACAAGAATCTTCCACAATTGTTCAATAATTGGGAAGTAGTATGAATAACTCAGGAATTTAAAAGATTCCAAATCATGTTGAGGGGTCATAAGACCTTGAACTACGTCCACGGTTATAAGTACTCTTTCAAGTTAAACCTTAATAGTCATTAGACTATAGGGACTCCTGTACTTAGGGTGTTAAGTTCTTCGTACGATGTATTGTGCACAAACATCTAAACGTACCGCGTAAAAATAATTCCCCCATAATAGGGTTGTTCTTCTCAATTCTTAGAGATGTAACTTGTTAGGTTTGTAATATTCATGAACACAATCAAATTGCACAAAATAAGCGAAAACGTGGAAAATTAGAGTTTTAAAATTTTACAAACCATATACCCGGATCATCCTTTATGCATAATTATTAATTAAACGAAAAGATAAAGAATAAAAATCATACCCTTGAAGATTCGAGCTTCCTCAGGTACAAGTTCACCTCCAAATCCTTTCGCGTTCAACTTAAATCCACCAGGTTTGGTTCCTTCCTTTGATCAACGTTAGCCACCCAAATATTTGGCCTCTAGAGGTGATCCACCAAGAAAGAAGAAAGATTCAAGAAGATGGGTGTTTGGCAAAACCCTAGTTTTTCTATCTCTCATAGAAAAAGAGCGTACTCTCCAATAATTGAAATCACGTATATTGATATCTGATATAAGACTCCTCTTATAAATATATCAGTTAACCCTTCTAATCTAATTAGAAAATATGGTATTACTTAATTAATTAAATTCATTTAATTAATTAAGCTCCCTAATCTTATTAAGGATAATTAATTAAACTCTTTTAATTAATTTAACCTCCCAATCTTATTAGGATTATATGAGAGTACTTTTATTAATTAATTCCCAAACTCTTTTAGGTATTAAATAATAATAATAGTAATAATAATAATAAGACTCCTCTTATTAATTTATATTTAATATTTCTAAAATATTAAATAATAATATTAATCTATTTAATTTATTCTATCACCATAGATTAAATTAAATATACTTAACTTATTATTACGATTATGTCATTAACTTCCTAAATAATTATTCTTCCTTTTATGGTGTTACCCTTTAGGTTCTCCATATTAAACCGGTTGTAAATAAATCAATTAGAAAAATTTTAATCTTATTTAAATAAATAAATTAAACTATTAATTTATTTAAATAAATAATATTTATTCTACAATAGGGATAAGCCTCCCTAGCGATCAACGACTTTTCAGATAATATAGATTTCAACATTAATCATAAAAGAACCTTTGAGTAAATAGTTACCATACAATTGAATCCTTCCACCAGACAATGTCCTAACTAAATATAAGACATGAAATTACTGTCAAGTCTTATTTTATTTAATTATATGTATTTCGACTCTAAAATGCACAACTCCAACTAATGCAAATTAGAAACTCATTTCTAATTTCATTCTACCTTGGCCAAGGACTATTGGGTTGTCATTTATCGAATCACATAGGATATTTTTTTTCTTTTACTAGAAGTGGTAGATTCTTTATTGATCATACATTATCTCCATGTACGACTTATTATACCAAAACATACCCTTTGATATACCCTAAGGGTCTTAAGAAATAAGTCAAAGTATAATTCATCATACACGAGATACTATGATGATCTCAAGTCTAAGGATCACTTGTACTACTATCACTACAAGAATTCCTATTTACAGGCAAGTAAAACTCCATTAGGTATTCCTTAGCGAGCCACGTTCAGTGAATTTATTCTCTAATAAGCACCTACATACTTGCTTTAGTATCTCCACACAAATGATCATGAGATCAATCATCCTCATCCAATGAGCAAGCAACTTATGTACCAATCTATCCAGATTCACTAATCCCCAATTTAGTAATCCAACGATTGGGAACTATTTTAGTTTTAAGCTTTCTAAGAATTTAGATCTCATTAGAATGATCATCATCATTATTCTAAAAAAATTGCTTAAAACTATGGGTTTTATCACATATTATAAAACAACATCATGTAGATAATTAAAAGCCTTTAATAAATTAATACTTTTTATTAATAAATGAATAAGATTGTTACAAAGTATATGCTTTATCATCAAACATGATTGGCTTGTGTGCATACTACTTTCATAACTGAGGGTCATAAGACCACGAACTATGTCCATGGTTATAAGTAATCTTTCAACTTTAACCTTAACAGTAATACTACAAGGACTCCCCGTACTTAGGGTGATCAGCACTTTGTACCATGTATTGTGCACAAACATCTAAACGCCTTCGCGTAATCCCCTATAAAAAGGTTTTTCATCTCAGCTTTTCAACATCTGAATCCGCACCAAAATAATTTGGTTTGGCATAACTTCGCAAGAAACGTTTGAATTTCATGAACATTGTCGACGTCGGGATTTTTGAGTGTCCCTTTTTGTTACTTGTTCTTTGGTGTTCTCATGTTAATGTGAGATTTGTTTGAAAAAACAAGTGAAAAAGGTCCGACATGTATAATGTCGACGATTTGACTTTAAGAGTCGCCAGTTGGTGTATTTAACTGGTTGTACCAACGCAACCGGAAAGGTTTACACATTGACCCAATGTTTTGACACTGCTAGATGGGTCTATTTAATCGAGATTCATTTTGGGTCCGGGGGCTTGATTATGCGGAGGGAAGGTGTTAGGCACCCCCCGACATCTATGTTACCACGGTGACCACAACTTTTCAAAGAAACTGTTATATGAATATGTGTGTGTGTGTGTAGATCAATGTGCAATATTTGGAAGTAGTGTTGTACCTCGTTCGCAACTATATACATAGGGTTTGAATTTATAGGAAAATTCAGTTTTAAACAAGATATAGCAATGATGTTTTGTAAAAGAGGTTTTTCAAACCCTGTGCTCAATAGTAATTGAGGCCTTTGATACTTCTATTTTATTATTAAATGTTCGGCTTGTTTGTTTTTATTTTCGAGATGCGAAACATTCTCGAGAAAATAATATACAACAGTGCCGAACTCCTCATGGGCATGACAGTTATCCAAGGAAATTCAGACACTGTAAAATAATGTACAAGCTGCTTACAGCTGAAAAATTTCCATCATGGGAACCAAATCTAGATTTAGTAGACTGAATCTGTGATCACATGATTTCTAGGCTCACATGATACTACAATTTGTATGGAAAGCAGTAAGCAGTTATATATATAAAAGCTGTAAATATATATACAAACATGATCAACCACCACGAAGCAACTCCATAGGGGATCGAAATGTAAATATATAAAAGCGAATATATATATATATATATATATATATATATATATGGACATGATCAACCACCATGAAGTAAACTCTAGGTGGGACGAAATGTAAATAAAGTCGTAAAAGCGATCAATCGCCACTTAAGTAAACTCCAAGCGTGATTTAAATGTAAATAAAGTCGTAAAAGGACACGAAGTAAACTCCGAAGCTCGACAGTAAATGTAAATATATATATATATATATAAGCATTAAATGCACTGGATGTGAATCCAGGCTCATCGGATATGTCCGACAACAGTTATATATATAAGTATATATATATAAAAGCGATAAAACGACCGGATGTAAATCCGGGCTCATCGAATATGTTCCGACAACATATATATTTATATATATATATATAATATATATATATATATATATATAAGCAAGTAAATGCTACGGATGTAAAATCCAGCTCATCGATATGTCGAAAACAATTATATATATAGTGTATATATATATATATATATATATATATATATATATATAAGCAATAAACGCCCAAGTCAAGTTCAGGCTCAATCGAGGCATAACTCGATAATGTTAGTCCATATATGAAATATATACATATATAGTATATATATACGTATGTAAATGAAAACCATGGACCGAAGTCCGGGAAAACGCACACAACACGACTCTCAATGTGTATAACAGTGTGTGCTAATATGAGAAGAAATCTTTATACAATGTGAGAAGGCTTACAGTGGGCTGCCAATGTAGACTTCTATGACTTTAAATGGATAAACACTCAGCTCTCGCCGGATAAAAGATAACTATATGTGAGCTAACAAGTGTTTAAAAATGAGGAAATACTCAAAAGATGTGTAAAAAGAGTAAAATGGACAGGGCTTCCTCGCCTTTTCCTCTCCTTTTCTCCTTCAAATGGCTGACCCCAAGGCTCATATTTATAGATCGATGGTCGCAGTACACTGCTGGCATCATGGTGTTGTACTCAAGTACTGGTCGTGGTGCATTTGAGCCTCATGGGTCCTCATTATTCAAGCACGCACTCATGCACTGTAATATCCGCTCGAACTTGCAGAACTTCAATCCGAGCATCCGAATGAGGTATATCTAACCTTCATCAGACCGCTTGTGTTGAGAGTTACGTAATGACATGGATTAGAGGTTGTACGAAGTCAGGAAGAGGGGTTCATGCCCATGGTCTTCAAGCTTCAAATTCTATCCAAAGTACTGCCACGCGTAATAGTCACTCGGGATTGTTACTCCTCGGTTCTTGTGGGATATTGTTGTATGTTTGTATGTATGAAGTTTTGAGACGACGCACAAGTGTTGAAGGGGTAAGATGATGTTTGACTCTTCGCCGGGGTTATCGCCGGTTTGAGTTGAAAGTAGACGTTGCTCAGGGTTACATCTGAGATTGGACTACTTGTTGGTATGCCGCGATATCATCTTGTGAGAGAAAACGTTGAGGCGTAAGATGACATTTTGAATCGTCATCGGGGTTATCGCCGGTTTGAGAAGAAAGCAGACGTTGCTCAGGGTTACATCCGAGATTGGACTGCTTGTTTGTATGCCTCACTGTCATCTGTGGGTGTGTCTGTCTACCCGTTGTTAGCTTTGGGTCTGAGGTATGAGTGGCTCGGCAGGAGGTATGAGCTTGAAGCTGATCGCATGTATTTAAAACAAGCAATTCCAGAGTTATCGCCGGAACTGCAAAAGCATCCCTTGAGGCTATCACCAAGGATGGAGTCGTTACTCCCAGTGTTGGTTCTGGGACTGGAACTGAATGTATCATGCTAGAAGGCGACGTTCGATATTCCAAATATCTTTGAACGCTTAGGACTTAATATAAAAATTGAGGGGTTTGTTATTAATTTGTCTCATCTTGTTTAAGTAGCATTTACATATATATATAAAATACGCGTCATATTAATAAACATGCAAAGCATGTTTGCATAATATATAATATATATAATATAAGCATGCACATATAGAATACTATATTCTACCGGATTGATTATGGACTTTTATTCTAGTTTGGTTCACTAGAGCCACCAAGTGAACCAAAAGGTCAAACCCTCAGTGCGCAAGAAATAATATTTAAATATAACTATTACATTTAAACTTGGGGCTCCATTACAAACGGGTCTTCAAGCGCTCCTTGCTCCTTGATCTCCAATTTTCAAAATTAATTCTAACTATTCCTATTACAAAACTATTTAAAATAAATAGGAACCTTGATCGGTGATCGAGGGAAGTACATAGAGAGGAGATAGAATTTACATTTGAAAAATTAGAGAAGACGAGCAGGTACGCTGTAACCCCATTTAATAAAACTCATACATTCATGCATCCAACTAAAATAAAATCCAATCACATTGGTCAATTGTCCATAATCAATCCCATTTATTATCATACACATCATCATATACATCAATAATTAACATTCATCTTATGAATAATAAACATTTAATATATATATTGATATCATTTAATGGGCAACTTTAGTTAGTATAAAATCTATTTTTGAATCAAAATAAACTCCTTTATTTTAATCCAAATTTAAATCAAAATAAAACTATTTTATTTTAATTTATTCAATTTTGAATAAAATAAACTATTTTATTTTAATCAAAATCTTTAATCAAAATAAACTCCTTTATTTTAATTAATTATGGAATCCAATTCCATGTAAAAAAAACTCCTTTATTAAAGGAAACACGGATTCTCTTTTCTATTCACAAATAAACTCCTTTATTTTGAATAATATGAAATCTTATTTCATATCTAAATAAACTCCTTTATTTAAGGAAACATATTATCTAATTTCAACTCCAATTAGTTATCATGGAATCCAATTCCAACTCTAATTAGTTAGCATGAAATTCAATTTTAAAATTAAAATAAACTTTTATTTTAAGATTAAAACCTTTTATTTTAAGATTAAAATAAATATTTATTTTAATTATAAAATAATTAAGAATATATATTATATATATAATACTGTTATCATATATATATATAACCGTGTATCATATATGTAGTATTATATATATATAATACGGTTAGTATATATATATATATATATATATATATAATATGATTACATGAATCTTCTTATTCTGGTTAACATGCATGACATCTCCAAGATTCCGTACATTAACATATACTTAAGAAATCATGCTTGACCCTGAAAACGCCTACATCACGTGAACAGGTGACTCAAGAATTCAAGATGGTGAATCATGGAAATTCGTGCAACTTTCTTAACAATTAATCAAACAAACCGTGACTCAAGAATTCAAGATGGTGATTCACGGAACTCTTTTATAAAACGCGAACTGATTTCGTCGTTTTTTTTTTATTAAATAAATTTTATACAACAAAATTATGCCCAATTAAATTGTTCTAAACACATATCAATATACATATCAAATAAAACAATTAATAATTCGCATAAAGGTTTGGCTCGATGCCATCATTAGGTTTGTAATATTCGAGAAACGCAATCAAATTGCAAAATTAAAAGTAAGCGAGATAAATCGAGTTTAAAAATTTTACAAACCATATACCCGGATCACCCTTTATGCACAATTATTAATTAAATGAAAAAAGATGAATAAGAAACATACCCTTGAAGATCCGAAGCTTCCTCAGTACAAGTTCACCTCCAATCCTTTTCGCGTTCAACTTGAATCCACCAAGTTTGGTTCCTTCCTTTGATCAACGTTAGCCACCCTAGTGTTTGGCCTCAGAGGTGATCCACCAAGGAAAAGAATTTTCAAGAAGAAGGGTATCGCTCAAACCCTAGTTTTTCCTATCGTCAGATAGAAAAAGGCGACTCTCCAACAATCGAATAACGATAATTAATATCCGATATAAGACTCCTCTTATAAAGATATCAAGTAACCCTATTAAAATAAGGTATTTTTAATAAAACTCTTTTTAATTAAATGGGCTCCCTAATCTTATTAGGGATAATTAATTAAACTCCTTTAATTAATTTTTTCCTCCTAATCTATTAGGAAAAAATGAGAGTACTTATATTAAATTAATTCCTAAACTCTTTTAGAAATTAAAATAATAATAATTGTAATAGTATTAATAAGACTCCTCTTATTAATTTATATTTAATATTTCTAAAATATTAAATAATAAATATTAAGCTATTTAATTTATTCTATCACCATAGATTAAATTAAATATACTTATTATATTATTACGATTATGCCATTAACTTCTTAAATAATTATTCTTCCTTTTATGGTGTGACCCTTTAGGTTCTCCATATTAAACCTAGGTTGTGAATAAATCAATTAGAACAATTCTAATCTTATTTAAATAAATAAATTAAATAATTAATTTATTTAAATAAATAATATTTATTCTACAATAGGGATAAGCCTCCCTAGCGATCAACGCGACTTTTCTAGATAATATAGATTTCAACATTAATCATTAAAGAACCTTTGAGTAAATAGTTACTGCAGACAATTCAATCCTTCCACCATACAATGTCCCAATTAAATATAAGATATGGAATTCTTTGTCAAGTCTTATTTTATTTAATTATATGTATTTCGATCCTTAAATCACAACTCCAAATAATGCAAATTAGAAACTCCTTTCTAATTTCATTACGCTTAGCCAAGGATTTCTTTGGGTTGTCATTTATCAAATCACATAGGACATTTCTCTTCTTTTAATAAGTAGTAGATTCTTTATTGATCATACATTATCTCCATGTACAACTTATTATACCCAAGCATACCCTTTGATATACCCTAAGGGTCTTAAGGAATAAGTCAAAGTATAACTCATCATACACAAGATACTATGATGATCTCAAGTCCAAGGATCACTTGTCTTACTATCACTACAGAATTCTATTGACAGAAAGTAAAACTCCATTAGGTATTCCTTAGCGAGCCAACGCTCAAATTGAACTTATTCTCTACTAAGCACCTATATACTTGCTTTAGTGTCTCCACACAAATGATCATGAGATCAATCATCCTCATCCAATGAAAGCAAACAACGTATGTACCAATCTATCTCTGGATTCACTAATCCCCAATTTAGTAATCCAATGATTGGGAACTATTTTAGTTTTAAGCTTTCTAAGAATTTAGATCTCATTAGAATGATCATCATCATTATTCTAAAATCATTGCTTAAAACTATGGGTTTATCACATATTATAAAACATCATCATGTAGATAATTAAAAGCCTTTAATAAATTAATACTTTTATTAATAAATGAATAAGATTGTTACAAAGTATATGCTTTATCATCAAACATGATTGGATTTTGTGTGCATACTACTTCTGGGCCCGAGTCAAATTAATCGGACGTTGTAAGATAAGAATAAGGTAATGTAAAATGGTTAACGCTATAAATGCGTAGAATGAATATGGAATGATCGTTCTGAGTATACAAAAGACTGTATGACTTAGACGATGAGGAATGAATCCAGAGGTATGACATTTAGTTGCCAGAAAGCCATCAGAAATAAGAAATTGACTTAACGAACATTATAGTTTAATAGTTCGGATAAGTAAGATAAGTTAGGTTGTAGTACAATTGTAACCTTTGATGGTTGACATATGGGAACTAGGCTAAACAATTCCTTCAAAAGCGAAGGTATATACGAAACTAGTAATCGATCTAACTCATTGTTATGTGGGCGCAGTAGATGAGACGGGAACTTGTTTGTTAGTTGTTTGTGGGAAACCACTCTGAGTACCATATGGAATGCTAGCAGAGATGCGATGTGTGCTCAGTCCTAGAAAAGTTATAAGAAAAAGATAAGAATGTAAATCATCAAAGATGATAAACGTATTAAGTAAGACATCTTCGTATGTCATGAAGCCATTAACCGGTAAAGGAAGTTGGTTGCGTAAACATAGATTATAAGAACGCGAACCCTAAGAAGTGAATTTAAGTAAACCAATGCGTAAAGTCAAGTATATGACTAATTAGTGTATGTGTTATTTCCTTTTCTGCTATATAGGAATTGAAATGAGCAGTTCAGCATAAACTATAAGCTGTAGCTGTGCGTAAGGCAAGTTTCCTAACTTCATTCATATTTTAAATGAATGTTAGTTTCTAAAACTTCTCAGATGTTGGACTTGAGAAGTTCTATCTATGTGCGAATGTGTGATATTTGTACAAGGTGGTAGAGCATATGAGGCCTTGTACCATAATGTGAATACTTTGGTGTTTCTATGAGATGAACTGTTCTTTGATTGAACTGTTCAATATGAGCATGTTCTATTTATACATGAATCGTTATTGTTAAGTCTGTGCTATTGATTCTAGCCAGGCAGAATGTATATGGAAGAGAGTAGAGAATGAAAGTATTTCAAAGTTAACGTGACTAATGTTTTAAAATGATAGGAATCGAGATTATTCCTATTATTCAAGCTGCTTCATAACCATTGTTCGGTTATTGAAGTCTTAAAAGAATGTTTGAATTCTTAAAGTTTTTTGTTTAACTGTTATGACTTGCTGGGCAATTGAATTCTCATACTTGCTTTAAATAAAAACATTTTTAACGAACGATGTTAGAAGAACTTAAGGATCCCATAAAGATCAAGCTAATCGGTATCCAGAAGAGATGTCATTCATTATATGCATGAGCGTAAAGATCAAGCGAAGACTTGTAATATAGGATGATAGAATTAAACTATAGAATAGTTTAATAAACGTTTATGTATCCTTAGTAGCGGATAAAAGTTACTCATGCAAGATGTACAGAATAATGTAATTATTATTATTTGTAATGGAAGAGGTTTTAAGGTTTTAGAACCTGGGTTTTGAAGATGTATGTTAATATATTTAGCTATATAATGATGTATGTTTGGAAGAGGATGGATCGACGTACGTAATCCAGATGTGAAAATAGACCGAATTTCAGGGCGTTATAGTCTCACAAGCTGAAAAGGCTAAATCAGGAATAAAAACGCTACGCGATTGAGCGGAATAGCTTGGAATCCTGGTTCTCACGGGCTAAAATCTGGCTCCCCATATCGCTCATTGCTATTCGCCTAAATATAAGATATACTATACCAGTGATATTAGCTTTTTCAAAACATGCTCGGTAATACCTCACACAGGTCCGATGCTGCTAAAAGTGTCCCCGGCGGGGGTCACAACACCGAAGTTATAAATTGATAAAGTGTCCCCGACGGGGGTCACAACTCCGAAGTTATAAATTGATAAAGTGTCCCCGGTGGGGGTCATAATGCCAAAGTTATAAATTGATAAAGTGTCCCCGACGGGGGTCACAACACCGAAGTTATAAATTGATAAAGTGTTCCCGGCGGGGGTCACAACACAATGCAACCATTGATAGACCCATCAATGACGGTCAATCAACCTTGACATTTCCCAGCAAGGGTCACAACGTAATGCAACCATTGATACACACATCAATGAACGTCAAGCAGCCTTAACAGTTTTCCCAACAGGGATCTATCCGGTGATACACACATCAATGAAGGTCAAAAATTTCTAACAATACATCTTGTTGGTATGTACTTCTGACGAGGATCATGGTATATACTAGTGACACAAACCAGAGAAGACCATCCTCATCAGAGAGGACCGATGATGGAATATGTTATACACATCCTCAAATAGACAAAGCTTTATCCCCACATATCTCTTGCACACGAGAGGCACCTCTATGGAGTAGAAGTCTATATCAAGGATCCAGGACATTGGTGATAGCCCCAACGTCAACATCCTTGAAGACTTGGATCACACGACCAAGACATCACTGATTGTCATCCCCGGCAAGATTAACAGGGAACCGGCAATCATTTCAACATACATTCATCATACATTTGCATCACATTGCTGCACGTAGCATAATGTTTATCTTGTTGCATTTCAATTGTCTAGGATTCTTTATCCTATACATGCCTTGCATTGCATGAATATGATAAAGAAGGGCATCTGTAGACACTAAAAATTTTCTGTACACATGTTACTAACATTCGTAGAGAGGGTGATTCGTCTTTCGGAGATAACTTTGGAAGATAGCTCACATCCATTCTAAATACTACCGGATGTTCAGTTTCAACCCCAGAACACACACCGGGAATATCAATTCCAACCTCGGAGATAACCCCGAGTTTCTTCCTTAGAGATAACCCCAAGGAGTGATGTTTCAGTTCCGGTGATAACTCCGAAAATGTTTGTTTCAAATGCATATGATCAGCTTCAATCTCAGACCTCCCATCAAGGTACTCATACTAAAGACCTGGAGCTAGCACCGGGAAGACAGGCACACTTACAAATGACCCTGCAGAATTCAAACACTTGCAGTAGTTCAAGCTTAGATGTAACCCTGAGCAACGTCTGCTATCAGCCCAAACCGGAGATAACCTCGGAGAGGAGCAAAAAATGTCATCTTGCCACCTCAATCCCAGCGCACCGTCTCAACATTTAATACATACATTTCTACACAGCAATGTTCCACAAGAACTAAGGAGTTCCAATCCCAAGTGACTATTACGCGTGGCAGCACACCGGATAGAATTTGAAGCTTGAAGACCATGGGCATGGTCCCCTCTTCCTGACTTTGTACAACCTTTAATCCCATGTTATTGCGTAATTCTTGACAAAAGCAGTCCGAACAAGGTCTTGTACACCTCGTTCGGATGCTCGGATTGAAGTTCTGCAAGTTCGAGCGGACATCACAGTGCATGAGTACACGTACTTCGAGACGGTAGGACTCCTAGAGCCCGGGGCTCCTTGGGCAGCCACAAGTGCATCTGTGGCTACCGCAGGTACACCTGCGTCTCCCAGCTCTATAAATATAGAGCTTGGGGTGGCCATTTATAAGAAAAAAAAGGCGAGGAAGCCCTGTCCAATTTGCTCTGTACACACCCCATATTGAGTGCTTTCTCATTTTAAACACCTGTTAGCTCACATATAGCTATGTTTTACTGGTGGGAGCTGAATGTTTATCCATCTAGAGTCATACAAGCCTGCCTTGGCAGCCCACTGTAAGCCTTCTCACACTCTATAAAGCTTTTCTCTTAATCTTTGCACACACTATTTTTTACATTGAGAGTCGTGTTGTGTGTGTATAATGCCTGTTTCACTTCCATTCGTGGTTTTCCTTTATATATATATATATATATATATATATATATATATATATATATATATATATATATATATATATATATTTATATATGGACTAACATTATCGAAAGTTATGCCTCGATTGAGCCTGAACTTATATGCGGAGCGTTTACTTGCTTTTATATATATACTTATATATATAGGTATTGTCGGACTTTTTCTCGATGAGCTTGGATTTTACATCCGGGAGCGTTTATTGCTTGTATATATATATATATATATATATATATATATATATATATATATATATATATATTGATATCATTTAATGGGCAATTCAAGTTAGCATAAAATCCAATTTCAAGTTCAAAATAAACTTCGTTATTTAAATTTTTAAAATTGTTTGAAAACAAAATTTGTGGAATCAAATTCCTGATCAAAATAATTTTCTTTATTTTAGCCAACATGGAATCCTATTCCATATCAAAAAAAAACTTCTTTAGTTTTGGCAACATGGAATCTTATTCTGGATATAATAAATCTTTTATTAAAATTCAATTTCTAATAAAAATAAACTCCTTTATTTTAATTTAGAAAATTAGAAAGAAACTGAAAAAAAAGCCATACTGACAGACCCTCAAGCATTGCAACTTCAAGGGAGGGAGCACCGTGGCTCTTGCCCAGCACTGCGTCTCACAAAGAGAGTGCTGCAACTTTAAGGATTATGTCTGTTCCAATTTTTGTTCTTTCATATTGCGATTTTGCCTCTTCATTTCATTAAACATGATTCTATACCAACAATTATGCCGAATTAAATTGTTCTAAACACATATCAATATATATAATGAATCAAAATAATTAATAATTCGCATAAGGATGACTCTGATGCCACTGTTGGTTTGTAGAAACAAAGTATGCAAACATATTTAAAGTAGCGGAAACATGCAATAAATGGAATTTAAAGTTTTTTTGTAGTCCTAGGAATCACCTCATGCAATATTATTAATTGAGTAAAGATAAAAGATTATACCTTTGAAGATGATCAACCCTTTGATGTGTTCTTCAAACTCGAATCCTTTTCTCCTTCGTAATCTATCTAATCCTCGGATCCAACGTTCGCTACAATAGTGTGCAACGACCAAGAGTTAATCGACCAATAGTAATTGATTAAAGATGTGAATTTAGATTTTACTAGATCTTGGGTGGCTAGACCTAATTCTCTCTATCCTAACTTCTTATGATTTTGAAAATGCTTGCAAAGAGAGATGCAAGTAGCAAGAGTTGCATTAGTCATCCCACAATAATACTCCTCTTATTTATAGAATAACCTATCTCCTAAACCTTTTAAGAGTTGGGGTTTTAATTTAATTCCAAAAGAACTAAATATTAATATTAATAATAAATAATAAGACTCATCTTATTAATTTATAATTAGTATTCCTCCATATACTAAATTATAAATATTAAGTTATTTAATTTATTCCACCAATAAATTAAATACACTTAATTTAATATTATTAAGTCAATCACTTCTAAAATCATATTACCTTTTATTGTGTCACCCTCAATGTTCAAGAATAAGCTAGTAGTAGAATAAATAAATTAGAACCATTCTAATATTATTTATAATGAATTAAATTCCTTTAATTCAAATATAAATAAATAATATGTATTCTACATCATGAGTGACACCTTATTAATAATATATCATGACTATCTAGATAATATGAATTCAACTTTAAATCTATGGATTATCACAAAGAATACAAAGAACCTATTCCATGAATAGTTACCGTTCAATTCAATCCCTCTACCATATAATGTTCCAATCAAATATAAAACATGAAATTACTGTCAAAATTTATTTATTTGATTATATGTATTTTGATTTTAAAATACACAACTCAAGTTATTTTAAATTAGAAACTCCTTTCAAATTTCCATTCAACCTTGCCACAATTTCCATGTTGTCACTTTATCGAATCACACATGACATTCTCTCCCTTTAATGGAAGTGGTAGATCCTTTGTTGATTATTCACTATATATATATATATATATATATATATATATATACTTTATTATATCAGGCATACCCTACAACATACCCTAAAGTATTAAATAATATGTCAAAACATAACTTCGATTAATACAAGATAATATAGCGATCTCAAGTCTAAGGATCACTTATACTACTATCACTTTAGGAACACCTATTGAAAAATAATTAACACTCCATTAGGTTGCTAGCTTTATACGAGTCACGTTCAGTGAACATATTCTCCAATAAGTATTTACATACTTGCTTTAGTGTCACCACACAAATGATTATGAGATCAACATCCTCTTTAACAAAGCAAGCATAATATGTACTAATCTATCCGGAATCACTAACCCCACATTAGTGATCTATATGATTAGGAACATTTTAGTTTTGAGCTATCTTAGAATTTAGATCTCATTAGCATGATCAACATCATGATTCTAAAAGCATTGCTCAAAAACTATGGGTTCACCAAATTTATTAATTCAACTAATTAACATGGATAAAGAATAGCTTTTATATTAAATAAATTCTCTTATTAATAAATGAATAAGTTTACAAAGTAAATGCTTATCACATCAATGTGATTGGCTTGAGGCATACTACTTTCAAAGAGATGGAGAGTAGTTTGTCTTTGTCACAAAAAAGAAGAAGATTCAATCCAACCCATAAAGAGATGTCAACACAATTTCTCACGAAGAACCCGAAAGTATGATAGCTTTAAGGCCCTATTTTGGAGTTCGTGGGAGCCAATACTTTACATCTTTAACTGGGATAAGCAGTTGAACTCAAAGTTGTTGGAACGAGATCTCTTTTATCTTTCTAGCGAAGAATAAGGGCATGACGGAGAGATAAAAAGGGCAAAAGATCTTTTTATATTGGAGGAAACTTTCCAACCTTAGTCAAATAGCCACTGAATACCAATCAATGAATTGGGAAGGTATAGTAATCCTATGAATGACCCAGTAATGAATAATAATAATAATAATAATATAAAAAAATGTTCTCATGTGCTTCAAGACTTGAGCTCTTTCTTTGCTTCTTTAGTCTCTATTAAGTAAATACCAAAGTTAGCTCTAGTAAATATCAGGATACACTTAAAAATCATACTAAAATCCCACCAAAAGAAATTTCTCTATACTTCTAGAGTAGTGTAAAAAAAGACCAAAAAAGAGCAGGTCCGAAGACTAAAATGTGTTATTAACGAATAGTTGTTAAAATGACTATACTCCCAATTTATGAACTTCTTTCAAAAGGCCTTGTAACGAGATGGACTCGAACTAGCGCTTTTGAATTCTACAAAAGAAAATAAAGGAACTCGGGACTTTTGTAGTACCTACCCCCAAGGGAAGTCGAATTCCTTTGCCTCCTTGAAATAGAGATGTCCTAAACCAGCTAGACGATGCACTAATCAAGGAACTATTTAACCTAAGTAAGTAAGCTAGTGTGGGATTTGAGGAAGATTAGGGGAATTAAACCAATCTTTCATTATAAAGAGAAAAAGGTGGATCATCATTTGGTTACTAGATGATGGGAATAATGTTTGCCTTAAAATACTACTAGCAATTACATGCGAGTTTATGTGATCACTTATGAAATATAGTGGCAAATAGAGTATCGTTCCCACGAAGAGCAAAGAATAACCTAATAAAATAATTACAGATCATGCACTAGTTAATTTTATTTAGACAAATGAAATCTCACAATGAAATTAATTAATAAAACAAAAAAATAATAGTAAATACAAATTTAATGAATAAAAATATTAAGGAATCAATTTCCCCCAATGATTCACTTATTAAGTCTATTCTCTCTACATTAAATTGATTAAGTAGAATTGCCAACAAAAAATCACTAATAATTTATATAATCATTTACCAAATAATTATATAACATATTTATTATTATTAATTTCACTATAATCCTATTAGAAACAATAATAATAAATTCATTAAGAATCATTCTCCACCCATTGCTCATTGCCTACGGTATATTCATATCCCATCTACAAATTAGCATTCACTCTGAAGAAGAACTACTAATCACAAATTACTATATCCAAATCTTAATTTAGACTTTACTATCAGCATCCATCTAAATCCATCTAATAATTGTTGATCAAACAATTATAATAATAAATACAAGATATAATAAACAATTCCATCATCAATCAATTACTAGAGAAAAGAATAAATATTAAATCAATTCATCATCAAGTTCCATTGAATCCTTAAATAGAAATTTAGTTCATAATAAAAACTAAAAACATTAATAGTTTATCAAAAAGCCATTCTAGAATACAAGATAAAAGAGTGGAGAAGAAAGAAATGAACTCTAATGAATTCAATCTACCTCACCAAGCTCCTTCCTGCTTCTCTAAGAAGTTTTGATGAAACCCTTTATTCACCTACGTACTCTTAGCCTTAGCCAAAAACTGATAATAAACTAATAATAATTCTAATTATTAGTTTCCTACTAAATATCTGATAATAAGTCTCCAACTCATACAAAATAAGTGTAAACCAATTACGGTATTCAGCCTTAGGAGTTTGAGACTCTTCTCACTTCAATTATCAAGTGTAAACCAAAATTAAGAATAAAATAATCAAATTATACTCCCTTCCTATAGATAAGCGTGGCCAACACACTTTATTTGAAAAGGCTTAACATCATGACTTTAGCTAAGAGCTTCACGGCTCTTGAAATACAAAAGGGTTAGTATTTGCGCCTCAAGCCATATAGTGTAGCGACTCTCGAGTCCTTGGTCGTTTCCTCTTGACTCCTTTATGCACCTATTTTGTCCATTTTCTCCACATGAAGTCCAAATACTTGCATTCTCCTCTCACCAAGCTTTAGCCAAACAATTTTTATTACATTGTAGTTTATATTAAGGCTAAACTTATAATAACTCACATCATTTACACTATCATAAAATAAATCAATTATCTACATAAAACTATTCAAATGCAATAAAATAATAGTAAAAATACTTAAGAATAAACAAATAGTTAAGTTAAGACTACTAAATTCATGTACATAAATCTACTCATCAAATACCCCCAAACTTAAATCTTTGTTTGACCTCAGTAAAAACCAAAAAAATCCAACCTAAAGATTTTTTATATGTAATCTACCAATGAAATAAGTGTAAATCTGAATATAGCCTCCAAGATCATACAAAAACCTTTAGAACCATTAAACCATGCAAAAGCTTAACAATAAACTTAGTAATCAATTAAAATAATTATGATCCCATAAGTGTGTGTGTATATATGTGAAACCTCCATCTCAATCACCATACCTTAGAAAGATATGCAATGAACATCTGGAGAATATAATTATCAATCACTAGGAACAAATCACAATAATAATTTCAACACAGGTTAAACATTATTCAATTCAAGGAAAGACCTATTTTCTCTTGCTCAACTATCCTTCCTCGATAAAATTTGTGATGCCCCAAAATAGGTATACATAACCCATTATGAGTCTCCAAATACATGGTACATAATTCAAATACAAACTTAATTTATACAAACTGTCGTGGTAAAATACGACAAAACGTAGTTCGAGAGTTTTAACACGAATATTATCTAAGTAGACAATATCCAAACTCAAATGGAGTCTTCATTATAATTATTTTCACACTATTTTATGAATAGTGAGGATTACTATAGCAACTATCTTGGACCGTCACTCCATTCCCCGACTAGTCCCAACTATATTCTCATTTCCAGAAGAGAACAATGGAAGAAAAAGGGTGAGCTCAACTAGCACGGTAAAGAATATTATGACTAAGATAATGTAGAATAAATTATCCTTAGCCTTCAACAATGTAAAAACTGATAGAATACAATAGACAACAAGTTTAACTGCAGCGAAACAAACAATCCATTAAAAGAGTCAAGTAGAGCATGATGTCTACTATCTTCTATGATTTAAAAGTTCATCATCAATATTTTATCTCTATAACACATCTCAATAAATAATCCACATCACCGAATTATCCATGCACTACGGGCCAAGGATATTCGTTATTATCACCAGTGGTTATGATCATGGCAAACAACTGTCCATCTATGCACTACGGGCCAAATAGGACTTTTACCACATCATTTGTTTGTATCATTACAGGTCATGATTATATCGATACATAATTTCTAGTCATAATCATACCAATCAATAGTCCATCTATGCACTACGGGCCAAAGATGACTTTCACCATAATATAAGTATTAGGTTGATGACTATAATATAAGAAATCAATTAAGTGAGATTAATGATAAATATTAAAGATTTCTAATTTAATTTATCCAGAGTTTAAGAATGTCCAATTGTCAACATGATAACTACTTTGTGGAGTAAAATTCAAGAATAATATTCATGTATCAAAAATAATTTAGACAGAAAAAAAATTAATTTAATCGTGAATAGTACCCCCATGAATAGTACTTCATGAATAGTACCATATGAATAGTACCGTATGTATGAATAGTACCCATAAATAGTACTCCGGCATGAAAAGCTTAAAATTTAACAAGAAAGTTCAGAAAAATATTTCCGTAAAACGATACTAGATGAAGCGCAAATTTCAAGGATATTCTACTAATTTCAAGGAGTATAAAAGAAATACTTATCAAAATAAGTGTAGATTTAGGAATATGAAATGAAATAATATTAGTTACATACTACATAATATGGAAGAAAATATTATTTTTTACGAATATTCTTGAAGAAAACTTACACTATTTGCTATACTCAAAGTTTCCTTAAACTCAAAAAAATATGCTCAATATTATGTAAGAAGAATTCTCACGATTACGGGGTGATTTTCATTTCTAAACTAAGCATCCTATTTATAGGAGAATGGTAGGTACTATTTGAATTAATCACTATTTGAATAGAAGAATAATTCACGAGTGTTCATTAATTAAATTCGATTTTTACTATTCATTATTGTGTAATAAAATATTTTAATAAAACAAAACTTTATATAAAATATAATATATTCTATTTATAATTTAATAAAATGAATAACTTTATGTATAATATAAAAAGTATTATGTTTTATATAAAAAGTTTTCTATTTTATTACTATTATAATAATAATAAAACAAAAACTGAGATAACTTTCTACCGGTGATTTTGAAAAATGAGTTAGTGGGGGCCCATGTAATAAGCCAAACTTATAACAAATACTTCATAAAAAAAACCCCTCTATTTATCATAAATCACTTGACTTCACTAAACATATTTTTAATCTTTCAACATTTATTCTTCATTAATATTATAACTCGTAATATTAACAACCAGATCATTCCTAGGAAACATGGGGCTTTCCGATAAAGACTTCTCCTTATTGGCGCGTAATTAGATGACCTAACCTCGTAATAACCCGATATTTTCATATAAATAAATCGGAAATTTCATGTATAATTTTTTTTTTTTTTTTTATTATTATTTAATTATTTTAAAGGAAGGAAAGGATATATGCAAGGTAATGTGTATGTATTTATGTGATGAATATAAAATATATTTATTACATAAATGATTATAATTAATTTTATTTTTAGAATTATTGATTATTATAAATTATATTCTTATAATAATTAATTTTATAATAGAAATGTTTTTATTAACTATATTTCATGAAAATATGTTTATATATTATGTAAATAATATATGCAATGATTATTAGAATTATTATAATAACTATTTTATTATATGATTTTATTTCGAGAATAGATAAGTTAATTATTTTAACTTAATAATGTTATATATGATGAGATAAATGGATATAAAATCCAAAACCCTAATTTTGGATTTTGATCGAGGAATGAAAATAATAATATTATATTATTATTTGTCGATTGTTATGGATATGTCTTGTATATGTGTAATGTTAATGTGTGAAAGCAGTTTAAATGTAATACAAACAAACCATAATAATATTTTTATAAACCCTAATATTAGTCCGATAAACCCTAATTCGGTTACGGAAAAGGGTTGATGATAATAATATAATATTAAATATATTTTGATTTTTCGATTGCTTTATAAATATGTAATCGTATATCGTGGGACCGATAATGTTGTTCAATTATGGTGAATTATGACCAAACCCTATCATTAATTTGTTTAACCTATTTTTTAATTCAATTGGGAAATTTAAGACTATGTGTTGTAATTGTGTCGGGTTGAATTATGTAGTATATGCATACTTTAAGGGTTAATTAGAAACCTTAATTATTATTTAAAAACCCTAATTGCAAAATTGTTAACCCTAATTGTATAAATTGGAAATTTTTAAATGCTAAAAATTTAAAACCCTAGTTACTAATTGTAAGCCCTAATTACTAAATTAGTAATCTTAATTATAAATTGTGAATCCTAAACCTACATGCTATGTTTCTATGTAATTAGAAAATTTAAACATGATTAAGAAACCCTAATTACATTTTTTAGAAACTAAAATTTTATTTTTTAACCCTAATTAGAAATCATGTAATTTTGTGTTAAACCTTAAGGTCAAACCCAAGTGGTTTGTCGAAAATGACCATTGTGCCATTAAAATTTCAAGACAAATGACCATATTACCCCTTTTGCATCATTGGACATAACTTGTAAGACTAACCAAATTGGAGTTGTTCTACAACTCTTAACAACTCCATGTGACATTAAAGCCAACAACCTGGACTCATTCTAGTAGATTCATTACATTACAACATGCTATATATAGATCTAAGGAGAAAGAAATGACATTTGATAACCTCTTTTGTACACTAACATCCAACTTCAGCTCTCTCTCTCTTCAAACCCACGAAATATATATGTATACCAGTCCCAAAATACAGCCCCACGATCACCATAACAACTCTAGAAGCCAGATTCAAGCAATAATCAAAGTGAGGTATAAAACCTAAACCAACAACTTGATCTTTGATCCTTTGTTAAATGTTATGTTTAAGTGTTTAAATATGTTGTATATAATGTTAAACCATGATCTGGGTTGGTAGGAAGTGGATCTATAACATTTAGATACTCAAAATCGATGTTTTTCAAAAATCTGGGAAAATTTCTTTCTGTGGTCTGACAAGAAATGTCAGTGGTCGTAGATCTTGGTATTTTATAGTTTAAGTTGTTTTAAAATTTATATTTGTAGCTTGACATGTTGTCTTTAATGGAAGTGGAATCACCGCTATTGGATGTCTAGATCGAATGTTATTGTTGGTCAAAGATCGTTGATCGATTACGACCGAAATATGAATCTGGGCATGACCAGTGATCCCGCCGTAACGCCTGGATGACTTGTTCATCCTTCTAGATCTTGCTTGTTATTATTGTTTTGTTATTGTTGTTGTGATAAAGGTATAGTATATTATCTTGACTTTAGATCCTTGGCTTTATATCGTGTAAATAAACAACTGAACAAATGTAGCAAGTGGTCAAAGTAGTCCACTTGGACTGATTCGGCATTTCTGGGAATTTTCAGAAAACTTGAAGAATAGCTTCCTGACCATGTTTGACCGTGTCATAGATTGTTATGTTGTTGTTGTTAGACTGAGATAAATATTTGTTGTTGTTCCTTGTCATTTATTCTACAATTATGAACCTTAAAACCCCCAAAAACATGATTAGAACTACAACTAATTTGAACATGAATGTGCCCACTTGGATACCTGGGTTTCTGGGAAAACCCAGAAGTCGTTTGACAATGAGTTTGGTTGGCCAAATCGCTTTGTTGTGTTGTTGTTTGAGCAAGTTGAGTCCTGATAACTGTAGTATTACATGTGAACTACTTTGTCAAAGCTTAAGTTAGCCTAGAACGTGATCAGATTGTAATTTTAAGCTGATCAAACTTAGTATATTGATTAATCAGCTGCCGTTGTTCTTGGGCTCAAGAACACCTATAAGCATGATTTTCTCGTCTCCAAAGGCTTTAGCGACAGACTTAGTTATTTTAATTAATTAATTTCTAAAAATTGATTAAAAATAGAAAGAAAATAGTTTTTAATTATGAAAGATACAAAATAAATTCCTAAAATTATGTTAAAGTCCAAAAATTAGTTTTAATTATTTTGAACATATTTCATAAATATTTAATATTTTTGAATATTAAAGATATTTAATTTATTTAATTATAATATTAAATAAATTATTTAAAAATAATTTTAATACTTGAAAAATCATTTAAAATTATATTATGTTATAAGAAAATATTTTAAGTTATTTTCTATGACTTTTAATATTTTGTGATGAAATTTCATTAATTAATTAATATTATTGATATTTAATTTATTTAATAAATGTATTAAATAAATTATGAAAAATAGAATTAATGATTTAAAAATCATTTAAAGTATTATAAAAATAATTTAAGTTATAAAATATAACTTTTGATGTTTTGTCATAAAAATATTAATATTTTAATATTAATGATATTCAATTTATTTAATAATTATATTAAATAAATAGTTTTAAAATGGTTTTATTTATTTAAAAATCATTTGAAAAGGATATTAATGAATTAAAAATATTTTAAGTTATAATTAATGACTTTTAATATTTGGATAAATAGTGCATTAATATTTTAATATTAATGGTAATTATTTGAAAATAATTTTAAATGTTTTAAAATCATTTAAGTGTAATGTAAATGTTTTAAAAATATTTTAAGTTATTATAAATAACTTTAATATTATGGTAATGTTTTCATTAATAGTTTAATACTAATTAAATATTAACGATAATGGAATTATTTGATATTTAAATCATTTTATAATGATTCCAGTGTTTAAAAATTAGTGATAAATTATAATAATTGTTTAAAAATTATTGTAAGTCATTTAAAAATGATATGATTGTTATTAAATTAGTCTAAATAGATATTGAACTTGATATAGAGTCTTAGACTTGATAATTACCTTAAGAAAGTCGTTGATACTACCGGCATGTTTTGAAATTGATCTAGACTTATATAATATGTGTGTATATGTGTTTGTTTGAGATTCAATGATTGTGAAACGTGTGTGACAATGTGATTAGGTTATGCGCTGACTGCAATAAACAGTGCTATGTGTTATGATATGTGATTCTAATCGATAAGATGATCTTATTAATGATAGGTCATGCTATAAAAGATAAAACTAAGTTGCGTATTGTAAGCAGCAGACTAGGAAAGTATCCTACCTTTGCATTTCCTTTATGCAATGGATATGAGTAAGAAAGTTTAAGAATTATATTAATTTTATGTTATATTATTAACCCTATTATGATATATTCTATATCCGATCATTGTTTATCAACATGTTAGTATATGGTAATTCAGATATATATTCTACATTCGTTAATTTCTAAACATGGTTATACAAGTGTCCCTACTTGAATAATTATTGTATTTAATCACATGTTGATATATATATATATATATATATATATATATATATATATATACCTCTAAGCTATTTGACCCCAAATTTAGACACGTGATTCGTAAATATCGTTGAATATGATAAAACCTATCAGTATCCAATCAAATTGTTTTGGTTCTGGATTCGACTAATTATGAACATCCGAACATGGGAAAATTTTTTATGCGCTAAAGGCGGAAAAAGGATGAACGATAATATCATTCTTGCAATGTAGTATTGATCAATCTGAGGTCCATGGGATGTACACCTCTTCGTGCTAAGTAAGTTACGTCGGTTTGTAGATGAAGTTCATCTAACCTTTTCGAAAACAAAAATAATGTTCATAATCATCGACTACCCTATATATATAGTCAATACGTAGTTTCAAAACCATGATATAGAAATAAGATATGGTTATGATTGGTTGGTTTACTTCAAAACTATTAATTCGTTGTAGAAGTGATGTACAAAGAAAATATTTAATTCTTTTCACTAATTATATTTATAATTGTTATTACTTGTTGGGCACTCAAATGTTCATCCTTGCTTTAAATTTAAATGTTTTTTCAATTAAGCGTGATCAATCGGAAGGGTTCGTATAAGAACAAGTAAAAAAGAAAGCAAATAATATGTTTTATGGTATATTTTGTAATAGTTAGACAATATATGTAGACCATGGTATTTATTATCTATCATGTAATATATTGTAGTAAAGGTTACGTACTTGGGATTAGACTCTGATAAATGTAAATTAAGTTTGATATTTATATTATTGTTATTATTATTAGTTTTATTTTCGCTCATAGAAATGGTATCGTAAAGCACTGAATTCGGGTATCAAGTACCTAAATTTGGGGGCGTTACTACCCCTTTCCTTGACAGAACTTTTTAGACATTGTCAATAATACAAATAATAATATGAATAACATTGTCGTCTCAATTATTAATTTAATAATATAAAATATTGTGCATATGATATTGTGACAATAATTGAATAAATAATATGAGATACTTGTCGCAACAACTACTATATGGCGATTATTGAATAAAATTGAGTGACTTCTTTAGTAAGCATCAATAATCAAAGATCTTTTGCATAACAATCTACGTGCTACTACTATGCAAACCACGCCAGTATTCTTGTATTTCTTTATCAACGGGTATTTCAATAGTTAACGGTAAAAGTTTTGCCGTTATTTTTATAAAAAGGTTATTTCGCCGCTTTCTATATCTCGATGAGAATTCGCTAGGGGTCCACCAATGATTGTGTCGTGCGGATATTCCTCGATAAAATGAATATTCCCAGGCAGCATTTAATATTTTATGAGAACTTGCTTACTTTGCAAAATTTGTAAATATTACCCACAACTATAATATTATATCAAATCCATACCTTATTATTCAAAATAATATTTCGAGAAAATTAAATCTTTATTCATAAAAGTTGGGGTTTTACAACCTCCCCTTCTTATGAAATTTCGTCCTCGAAATTGATGTATATACCTGGTATGTCAAAAAGGTGAGGATACCTTTTTTTTATTTCAGATTCTAACTCCCATGTCATTTCCTCAATATCATGGTTTCTCCATAAAACTTTAACTTGAGGTATAACCTTTGAGCGTAGAATATGTTCCTTCTTATCCAAGATTTTACCTGGTACCTCTTCATACGTTTAATCTTCTGCTATCTCATCTGATTCTAATTCAATAATATGGTTCGGGTCTTCCACATATTTAAGTAACATAGATATGTGAAAAATGTTATGAACACGAGACATACTTGACGGTAAGGCGAGTTTATAGGCCACAGTTCCTACTCGATCGAGGATTTCAAATGGACCAATGAATCCGAGGTTGAGCTTTCCTTTCTTTCCAAATCTCATAACTCCTTTCCATGGAGTAACGCATAATAATACATGATCTCCAACATTGAATCTCACGTCCCTTCGATGAAGATCAGCATAACTCTTTTGTCGATCTTGTGAGGTTTGTATACATTACCGGATTATTTGAATCTTTTTCGTAGTCATATGTACCAATTCTGGTCCCAACAACGTTGCTTCACCCACCTCATCCCAGTATATTGGAGAACGATACTTTGATCCATACAACGCCTCGAATTGAGCCATGCCTATACTTGCTTGATAAGCTCGTTGTTGTAGGAGAATTCCACTAATGTCAAGAACTTGTCCCAAATTCCTTTGAAGTCTAGGACACAGAGTCTTAATAGATCTTCAAGAGTTTGAATAGTCCTCTCTGACTGCCCGTCCGTCGGAGGATGATATGCAGAACTAAATCATAAATCCGTGCCCATAGCTTTCTGTAAACTAACCCAAAACTGTAAAGTGAATCTTGGTTCTCGATCAGAAATTATGGATATTGGCATACCATGAAGTCTTACAATCTCATTTATGTATATACGAGCAAGACGTTCAAGTGAATAAGTTTCTTGTATAGGTAAGAAATGAGCGGACTTGGTTAATCTATCGACAATGACCAAAATTGCATCTATGCCTTGAGAAACCTTGAGAAGGCCAGTAACGAAATCCATGTTAATGTGCTCCCACTTCCATTTTGTAATTTTAAGTGGTTGTAATGGACCTTTTGGCACTTGATGCTCCGCCTTGACACGTTGATAAGTTAAACACCTTGAGATAAACTCCATTATCTCCTCTTTGTATTGCTTCCCCAAAATGTATGTTAAAATCACGATACATTTTGGTACTCCTGAGATGGATTGCAAGCGGCGTCATCGTGTGCCTCCTTCATGATTTTATACTTTAAATTGAGTTGTTAGGAACACAAAGTCTAGAGTTGACTCGAAGTATTCCTTCTTCATCGATTTTTGCTTCTAGAATAGCACCTTCTTGCACTTTCTTCTTCATACGCATCGACTCCAAGTCCAGTAGCTTGAGCGCTTTTTAACTTTATCAATTAAAATTGGTCCTACTCAGTATATTTGACATCATTACATTGGGTCCTCAAAGTCTTTAACTCTATCTCCATCCTTTGTAAGTCATACAAAATGGGCCTTTGCGTTGACAATATTGCACTCGCACCTACATATGATCTTCTACTCAACGCGTCAGTTACTATGTTTACTTTTCTAGGATGATATTGAATGGTATGATCATAATCTTCCAAAAGCTCGAGCCAACATTGTTACTGCATGTTGAGTCCTTTTGGGTGAAGAAATATTTGAGGCTTTTATGATCTGTATAGATCTCCACTTTCTCCCCATATAGGTAATGTCTCCAAATCTTTAGTGCTAAAACGACTGATGCCAACTCTAGATCATAAGTAAGGTAATTCCTCGCATATTCATTGAGTTGTCATGAGGCATAAGGCTATGAGTTTCCCATGTTGCATGAGAACACATCCTAAACCTCCGCTTAAGCATCACTATAGATGACAAATCCTCCAAACTCGATGGAATTATCAAAATAGGTCTTGAAATGAGTCTCCTCTTAAGTTCTTGAAAGCTCTTCTCACATTCTCTCTCCAATGAATTTATAATCTTTTTCGAGTCAACTGAGTTAACAAAGTGGCGATTCGAGAAAATACTTACACGAATCTCCGATAATAACCACCTAAACCCAAAAAGCTACATACTTTGTTAATGACTTAGGTTGCTCCCAACTTTGTATTGCTTTAATCTTCGTCAGTCAACTGATATTCCATGATTTGATTTCGTGCCCAAGAAATGCGAGTTCATCAAGCCAAAACTCGCATTTCTTCAACTCGCATATAACTTATTTTCACGAAGCTTTTGGAATATCATCTTAAATGTTGCCTCATGATCTTCATGGATTTTGGAGTATATGAGGATGTCATCAATAAAGACAACCACAAAATGTTCTAAATATTCCTTTAATACTTGGTTCATCATATCCATGAAGGTAGCAGGAGAATTAGTCAATCCAAAAGACATTACAAGGAATTCATAATGTTTGTCTGGGGAAGTTTTGAAAGTAGTCTTTAGAATGTCATCGCTTTTAATCTTTAATCGATGATATACGGAATGAATATCGATCTTTGAAAAGAATTTATCACCTTACAACTAGTCAAACAGGTCATCAATGCGAGGTAACAGTTACCTATTTTTGATGGTGACATGATTCAACTCCCAATAGTCAATGTTAAGTCGCATACTCCCATCTTTTTTGTTTACGAATAAAACAGGAGCACCCTAAGGACGTACTAGGATTTAATCAAACCGATGTCTACAACAGCTTACAATTGGGTTTTAACTCACGAAGTTCAATAGAGCCATTTGATATGGGGTTTTAAAATGGGTTTTGTATCGGGTTCAAGGTCAATACAAAATTCAATTTCACGCCTGGGGTAGGCCAGAAATTCTTGAGGAATACGTCAGAAATTTATTAACTATAAAAATATCATTTAAATCTGACGTATTTTTGTTTAAATTCGTGACATGGGCTAAGAAAGTTTGACATCCATTTTTTTAATAAACGAATGGATTTATGGCTTGATATGACAGTGATTGACTTTAGTGGTTTAGTTGCTTGAATTTGTATAATAGGTTGGTTATGAATATGAAAAATAACAATATTATGAAAACAATCAATTTTAACATGATGAGTAGTTAACCAATCAATCTCTAAAATCACATCAAATGCAAGTATTTTCAAAGAGATGAGATCAACAGGTAATGTGAAAGTTTCGATTTGAATCAAACAAGATTTATAAACAGTGGATGTGATGAAGGTTTCTCTTAACAGAGTTTCAACAGAAAAGTCAAATTCTAATTTCTCTGGAGTTAAATTTAAATGTTGAGCGCAAGTAGGTGAAATAAAAAAATTGGTAGAACCGGTATCAAATAAGGTATAGACTTCACAAAAGTTTATGATTAGCTTACCCGTGATAACTTCATTCGGGTTCCTCTCTTTTTGGGAGGTCACGACAAACACTCTCCTTTGAACTACTGGCTTTGACTTGTCTGGGACAGCTTTTGGTGTCACCATCCCAGCTGGACTTGACTTCACTACATGACAAAATCGAGCTAGGTGACTTTCTTATCAGCAATTGAAACACGATTTATGACGCCCCCAAAATAGGTATACAACACCCATTCTGAGTCGCCAAATACATGGTACAGAAACAACTACAACTTTATTAATACAATTATCGTGCAAAATACGACAACACATAAACTATGAGTTTAAATACAAATATTGTCATCTAGACAATATCCACACTCAAATAAGTCCTCATTAAATTATTGAAACACTATTTTACAAAATAGTGAGGACTACTAAGACAACTTCTAGAACCATCATTCCACACCCCGACTAGTACTCACTACATTCTCGCCTCCTTAGAAGAAAAATGGAACAAACAGGAAAAGGGTGAGCTCAACTAGCCCAGTAAATAATATTATGACTAAGATAATATAGAACAAATTATCGTTAGTCTTCAACAGAGAAAAATCGATAGAATATAATGTGCATAACAAGTTTTGAGATCAATATTCGCAGTTGAAATAATAATTCATAGAAGAGTTACGTGAGAGAATGAAATCTACTATTATCTATGAATTTTAAAATCCATCATCAATATTTTATCCCTGTAATATCAATTAATATACATCATAAATCAAATATTCATCTTTTCACTTCAGGCCAAAGATATTCATCAGTTGGTCATGTTCATCTCAACACCTGTACATCTTTTGCACTACGGCCAAAGATATTCATAAAAAATCAACCATCTTTGCACCATGTGCCAAAGATATTCAAAGAATATCATCATTTAGGACCGAGGATGATGAAAATATTTTTAAAGAAAACGAATCCGTTGAAACAAAAGAATAAATATTAAGGATTCGTATTTCGGTTTATCCATGTTAAAAAATACTTCATAAATAAATATAGTGAAGTAAAATTCAAGAATGATCAAAACATGGATACAATCAAAGCTAGTATCCATAATAGATATTTTGGATGAAAAATGAAAATTTAATTTTTTCGTGAATAAGATCGCATTCGCGAATAGGTCAGATATGTGAATAAAGGTCGTACACGTGAATAAGAACCCGACACTAAAAGACAAGAATTTCACAAGAAAAATCTTACCCATATTCCGGTATAATGATATTAGGAGAAATAATATCAATTTAAAAAAATAATATCCCTTACTCGAAAAAGACAAAAGATTTTAATTGGAATCTTGAAATATAGTGTCAAGGAAACTTGCATCAGATAGAAACACTCAAAGTATCAAAATTCTCACAAGAATACGCTCGATAATATAGAGAGAGAAAAATTTAGTTTCTAATGTGATTTTCAATTCTAACCTAAACACCCTATTTATAGGAAAATGCTTAGAACAAAAAGCAGAAAATTTAATAAAATAATAATATTTATTATAATTTTTCTACGCCAACCTTTGAATGCAGATTTCTACATGTTTAACAACCCACTAATCATAACAAAAATATTTTTCTTAAATAAAATAATTAAAACTTCCAAAAAATAATTATTCCAGAACTTCGGAGCTTCAATAATTCATAACAAATAGCCCTTTTATCAGAAAAATTCGAATCTTATGTCCATTCCATAGGAAATTCAATTCTCTACAACTTTGTAAGTTTAAGTTTTTCCAAATTCCAAACAGAGATTGACCGAAATCCACATACGGACGATTTTACAGGCTATAATCAAATTTCAATCAAGAAATGGGGTCCACAAACATGTTTAACATGTTTTTAACATTTATTGTAACAAAAATATTATTCCTCCTCATTTACTCATATATCATACATCCATTGAAATTCATAGATAATAGTAGAGAATGAAATCTACTATTATCTATGAATTTAAAAATCCATCATCAATATTTTATCCCTGTAACATCAATTAATATACATCATAAATTAAATATTCATCTTTGCACTATGTGCCAAAGATATTCATCAATTTGGTCATGTTCATCTCAACACTGTACATCATCGCACTACTACTGGCCAAAGATATTCATAAGAAAATCAACCATCTTTGCACCATGTGCCAAAGATATTCAAGAATATCATCATTTAAAACTAAGGATGATGAAAATATTTTTAAAGAAAATGAATCCAAAGTGAAACAAAAGAATAAATATTAAGGATTCAGTATTTCGGTTTATCCATGTTCAAAAATAATTCATAAATAAACATAGTGAAGTACAATTCAAGAATGATCAAAACATGGATACAATCAAAGCTAGTATCCATAATAGATATTTCGGACGAAAAATAAAAATTTAATTTTTTTGTGAATAGGTTTAATCGCTGAATAATGTGTCGATACGTGAATAGTAACCCCACACTAAAAGACAAGAATTTCACAAGAAAAATCTTACCAATATTCCAAGATAATGATATTAGAAGAAATAATATCATTTTAAAAAATAACATCCCTTACCTCGAAAAAGACAAAGATTACTTTGAATTTGGAATCTCGAATATAGTGTTGCAGGAAATTTGTACCAGATAAGAACACTCAAAGTATCAAAATACTCACAAGAATACGCTTGATAATATAGAGAGAAAACTTTAGTTTCGGTGTGATTTTTTAATTCTAACCTAAGACCCTATTTATAGGAAAATGCTTTAGAATACCAAAGCGTAAAATTTAATAAAATAATAATATTTATTATAATTTTCTATGCCAACCTTTGAATGCAGATTTCAACATGTTTAACAACCCACTAATCATAAAAAAAATGTTTTCTTAAATAAAATAATTAAAACTTCCAAAAATCAATTATTCGTAACTTGAGCTTCAATAATTCATAACAAATAGCCCTTTTATCGTAAAAAATTCAATCTTATGTCCATTCCATAGGAAATTCAATTCCTACAACTTTGTAAGTTTAAGTTTTTCCAAATTCCAAACAGAGATTGACCGAAATTCACGTACGGACGATTTTACAGGCTATAATCAAATTTCAGTCAAGAAATGGGGTCCACAAACATGTTTAACATGTTTATAACATTTATTATAACAAAAATACTCTTCCTCCTCATTTACTCATATATCATACATCCATTGTAAAAATATCACCATTATTATATTATTATAATATAATAATATATTTAAATAAATTATTTTATCAAAAAAGATAAAATATCAATTTTTCAACAATTGTCACTTTAAAATTTTCTCCATCTATATCCACATAAAATGAATATTTTTCTTATCATATAAATCAATAATTAATTATTCACAAATAATATTACAGAATCACAATATCGACAATCAGGTCGTTCCCAAGAAAGAGGGGTCTTTCCAATAAGGATTTCTCCTTACTGACGCGCAATTAGGTGACCAAACCTCTCCTTAGACAAAACTTTCTAGACATTGCCAATAATGCTATCTAATAATATTATTCAAATAATATGAATTATGGATCTGATAATGGAAAATACTGTGTAATGACAATTATTGAAACAACAATAATATAAAATATCAACGCAGCAATTATTGAATCAATAAAATAAAATGTTAAACAATAATTACTATAACAATTATCGAGTAAGTGCCTTTCACGTAAGAATCAATAATTGAGTGCAATACCGTAATACATTTGTTTTTAACCACCGAGTATTTCAACAAGTATTAATGGTAACAACTACTGTTATTTATAAATAATTTATACTTATCGTTTTCTTCATCCAATCGCTTTCGTTATGGGGGCCCACAAGGTCGCGCCATCGCATTTAATATTCCTGCATAAAGTAAGAATCTTTAGTGCAGAAAGTTGAGTACGTTTTATAGATTCTCACTAATAATCTGCCTCTCCTCGCAACATAAAGGTGGCAAAGGGAATCTTTTGCTCCTATGAGTATCCCAAGACATCAAATATCTTTGTGATCTACTTAATCCAAGTCTCTGCCTTAAGTGGCTCTAGCTTTCCCAAAAACTCCAGTGGTCTCAGCTCCTTGAATTGCTTAGCGGTGACCAGCCGTGAGTTTCCATTGATTCCACCTGCATTTTGAACAAGAATCTCTCTCATTTGGTGTTGCATGAATTGTAGAAAGCTTCTGAACATGCCATCGTTCATCATTTGGTCAGTGTTGTTGTTTACATGAGGATTATTGCGATCTTGATGCACATTATCCTGGTTATTGATTGACGGTGTCTCAACAGTCTCATGTGCTCCATTTCTTATCTCAAAATTTTTAGATGCCATTCACAAACACTAACACAAAAGAAGGGTTGATTGACATGCCACATATTATCCCTATATTCTGATTGACCAATTAAATAACAAATAAGCTTAGGTAGGTTATACTAGCGAATGATTTACTCGTCTCTCCCCTCCTAGTTCTAGCCTCAAATCTCTGCTAGGGATCATATCCCTAAGCTTTGATACCAACTGTGACGCCCTCAAAATAGGTATACATAACCCATTCTGAGTTGCCAAATACATGCTACATAATTCAAATACCAGATACATAATTTAAATACAAAATTAATTTATACAACTGTCGTGTAAAATACAACAAAACGTAAGCTGAGAGTTTTAACACGAATATTGTCTCGTAGACAATATCCAAACTCAAATGGAGTCCTCATTACAATTATTTTTACACTATTTTATAGAATAGTGAGGACTACTATAGCAACCATCTTGGACAGTCACTCCATTCCCCGATTTGTCCCAACTATATTCTCATTTGCTGAATAGAACAATGAAAGAAAAGGGTGAGCTCAATTAGCTCAGTAAAGAATATTATGACTAAGGTAATGTAGAATAAATTATCCTTAGCCTTCAACAGTGTAAAAAATGATAGAATACAATAGGCAACAAGTTTAATTGCAGCGGAACAAGCAATCCATTAAAAGAGTCAAATAGAGCATGATGTCTACTATCTTCTATGATTTAAAAGTTCATCATCAATATTTTATCTCTGTAACACATCTCAATAAATAATCCACATCACCGAATTATCCATGCACTACGGGTCAAGAATATTCTTTAGTATCACATCCACGAATTATACATGCACTACGTGCCAAGGATATTCGTTATTATCACCAATGGTCATGATCATGCCAAACAACTGTCCATCTATGCACTACGGGCCAAAGAGGACTTTTACCACATCATTTGTAACATTATAGATAATGATTATACCGATACATAATTCCTAGTCATAATCATACCAATCAATAGTTCATCTATGCACTACGGGCCAAAGATGACTTTCACCACAATATAAGCATAGGGATGATGACAATGATATAAGAAATCAATCAAGTGAGATTAAGGATAAATATTAAAGATTTATAATTCAATTTATCTAGATTTTAAGAATGTCCAAATTATCAACATGATAACTACTTTGTGGAGTAAAATTCAAGAATAATATTCATGTATCAAAAATAATTTGCACAGAAAAGAAATCAAATTTTATCGTGAATAGTACCCCATGAATAGTACCGTGTGAATAGTACCATATGAATAGTACCGTATGTATGAATAGTATCGTATGTATGAATATTACCGTATGTATGAATAGTGACGTATGAATGAATAGTGCCCATGAATAGTACTCCGGCATGAAAAGCTTAAAATTAAACAAGAAAGTTTAGAAAAATATTTCCGTGAAACGATAGTAGATGAAGTGCAAATTTCAAGAATATTCTACTAATTTCAAGGAGTATAAAAGCAATACTTATCAAAATAAGTGTAGATTTAGGAATATGAAACGAAATAATATTACTTATATACTATACAGTATCGAAGAAAATATTATTTCTTACGAATATTGAATGAAAATAATATCCCTTACCATAGTAGGAGAGTAATTCTTATTGGTATAGTGGAGATATTCTTGAAGAAAACTTGCACTATTTGCTACACTCAAAGTTTCCTTAAACTCAAAAGAAATAGGCTCAATATTATAGAAGAAGAATTCTCTGATTCTGGCGTGATTTTTATTTCTAAACTAAGCATCATATTTATAGGAGAATGGCAGGGTACTATTTGAATTAATCACGGGTGAACAGAAGAATAATTCCCGGGCGTTCGATGAATTCATCTAATTTTTACTATTCATTATTGTGCAATAAAATATTCTAACAAAATAAAAACTTTATATAAAATATAATATAATCTATTTATAATCTAATAAAACGAATAACTTTATATATAATATAAAAAGTATTCTGCTTTTCTATAAAAAAATTTATTTTATATAAAAGTTTTCTATTTTATTACTATTATAATAATAATAAAACAAAACCGAGATAACTTTCACTAGGTGATTTTGAAAAATGAGTAAGTGGGGGTCCATGTAATAAGCCAAACTTATGACAAATACTTCATAAAAAACCCCTCTATTTATCACAAATAACTTAACTTCACTAAACACATGTTTAATCTTTCAACATTTATTCATCATTAATATTATAACTCACAATATTAACAACTAGATCATTCCCAGGAAATAGGGGATTTTCCGATAAGGACTTCTCCTTATTGGCACGCAATTAGATGACCTAACCCCTTTCCTCGACAGAAATTTCTAGACATTGTCAATAATGCAAATAATAATATGAATAACTTTGTCATCTCAATTATTGATTTAATAATATAAACAGTAGTACAAAATAGTAAATAGATAATGCGGAAAAAACGTTGTGGTTAAGGGTGTAATCTATTTGACACCCTTACACAACGTTTTTAAAATGTTGTAGTTAAGCACAATACACAACGTTTTTAGGGAAAAAAACGTTGTAGATTTGTTTTCCAAAAATTAGCAGATGCTTAAAAATGTTGTAGAAGGTATGATTCCACAACGTTTTTTGAATAAAAATGTTGTTATTTTAGTATATCGACAAATATGAAAAGACATTTACACAACGTTTTTAAAATGTTGTAGATTAAAAAAAAGAAAAAAAATGTTGTGATTCACCTACATTACCAATGCACCTACAATATGCTAATGCCATGATATATAGCTAAAAGGTCTAAATTCTCAATTAAATTTAAAGCCAAAATGTATCAACAATTCAAAATACATCCCAATAAATACCATTCATTTACAATTTCACATTACTACATCCACAATATATATATATATATACCAAACTATCCATATATGCATCTCAAATTCACTATCCAAAAGAGAAAGAAGTGCAAGTTCCACTATTGTTACAATTGTACAAGGATGGGGCCATGACAACTTATATTAAAAACATATCCCTCTGAGTCGGTTAAACTATCTTCACCTTCATCCGTTTCATCCTCTGATTCAATTTCATGTGAGCTAGAATGCCCAGATGGAGCAGTGGGTGGCACTGGGATAAGATCCCCTTCCTGTTGCAGCTGCTCCTTTTCTGGTGAAGGTTGAGCCTTGGCAAGATGCTTAAGCCTCGTGATAGTCTGGTAGTACATGTCTCTAGTGTCCTTGCCACTAATAATTCGTTGTACATCCTCCTCAGCATGCTTCACATCATCTAGTGTTTTTGGAATATATGACTTCAAAACACACAAAAAAATTGAATAAGTAATAATTTTGTTAAATTAAATAAATATAAATCTTATCTAATTCCCATCAGACATTGAGATACAAGTATAATACAGGACATAAACTTTTACATATAATATTAATAAACATGATAATATAGTGTGGGTGTACAAATTACCTGCACAAACACAGAGTCTGCAATTTCATCCTCTCATTTAAAATCACATCTCCTCTGGCCAAAATTTTTATTGAGCCTGAACATTTTTATTTAAATCACTCCAATATTCAGGAAAACTGCATGACATAAAGATTTGGAAGTGAAAATATCTACATATGGCTCAGACCTTTTCCAAATAACTGTCCACAGAATCATCATTGATAGAAGGATCAACTATGAAATCAAACAATTCCCGAATTGTCATAATAGCTATACCAAGTTTTTTGAAGAAGTCCTGCATGGCATCACTCCCTCAAATGAGCAATAATAAATTCAACCATGTATAATATGACTAAGAAATAGAAGTCAACCATTGTAAAGAACAATAACAAATAATAGAAAAGAATGTAAAGGAGGAAGAAGTTCAGAATTGGTTTATAACTTAATCTAACAGATTCAACCTTTCAAACAGAAGAATAAAACAGAGTACCTATAAACTCCATAACCAGAACATGAAACTTGCACTTTGTAAAAAAGTTTCACCATAAGCATTCAATACCAATAAATATCCACATCAAAGTTTAAAGAAATTTTTGGGAGAATGATGCTCAGATGATATTTGAGATTTACTAGAGGGATACAGGTGCAATGGAAGTGAATAAGGATTTGTCAAAGATTGGGTAGCTCCTTAATTTTTTATTATAATTAACAGAGAAGACATTCAATTTCCATACTAAACTAGCTATATATTGCCATAGATTTTTACTACTCTATACCCCAAAATCCTCTTTTCTAGTTATGCAAAAAACTGCACAAGTACTAGTGAATTATCTTACCAGCCCAAGTGAAACTCCAGTGCTCGTTGTGTTTCTTTTATGTCCGCCATAGAATTTGTTGCCGGTTCATACCAAAAAATATCAAATGCTATCCCAACTGATCCATTTTGTTTTTGCTGATTTTGAATGGTATTAATTAACATATCTTGGCACCCTGACGCATGCACACTTTCCAGATTCAGACATTGAATTAGCAAGCTCTCTGAGGGTAAAAGAAACACCAAAAATTGATTTAGAATAAAAACAAACTAGTCCACTTGGAAAGGTAATCAGCTAAAAGGGGTGTCAACTACATACCAGGATGCAAATTTTTACACGAGTTTAGATTGAGATCATCGAGTCCAGGGAAGTTTAAATATAAAGTCTGCAACAAATTTAACTTATTTTAGAATCCAGGAAATAATTTCATTCAACGGTATACTATATATTACAGACTTTAGAATCTCACATCTATGAGTTCTAACGAAGAATCACATTATAAAATATGAGTAGTTATTGATGTACACAACAAAATGCAGTCAAAAAAATTGTTACGCTATGGATTTCAGAAAATTAATATACCAAGTCGATATTTATTAGATGATTTAGATGTACCACAAGATATTGCTAAATGGTTCCTATTTTATTTCAATCTCAAGGCTTCTGGCTCATATATATCTTGTTTGATGTCTATAAATATAAATGAAATTTGCATTTAACAAATACTATACAATTTGAATGCAATGGAATGGAATGGAATGAAGTACCATACATCATGTAGGCAAAAATAAAATAAAAAAAAAGCTAAAAAAAATTGCCCAATATTTGGTTATTAACATCAGGCAAATATGCAAAGTAAGAACGGCAGATTTTTCTTATAAGCATGTCCGTTTCAAGTAAAAAAAAATCCACATAAAATATGATACAACAATAGAAAATCTAACCTTCAAGTTTTGCCCTTGAAACTAGCCTTATATGGTAAACTGAAGAATTATTCTTTAACCAACCAGACAAAGTATAAACAACTTCTGATTTGCTTTCGTTTTTTTCAACAAAATCTTGAAGCAGCCTACAAAAAAGAATGAGCCACTAAGTTTAGCGAGAAAATATTACTGAGATACAATGAACAAGATTATACTTTTAAGAGATCTTACCTCTTCGCACCATTTGATGACACTAAAAAATTATGACTTAACCACTTATAGGAAACCTAAGAGACAAAACCATCACATTTTAAAGTTAGTATAGCAAGCACTACAGCTCCAACAAAAACTACAGGTTCTGTACATTACTACATTCAAATCAGAGTAAATTTCCTTAAAGTTTCTTAACAAGCACACACAATTTGGAGTCCCATAAATATTTTAAACAGTAATTAAAGATAAGAAGGATATTGTTGTTTAAGAAGACTTTAGCAGAAAAGGAAACAAACAAGGCATTACCAAATAAATGAAGAAACTATTTTGTACCATCAAGATATTATAAATATATAGTCCAAGCATTGGAATCACATACAGTCATTCTGCAGTCCATGAGTTCTAGAAGAGGTGACTGAGCTGTGGCAAATTGGATGCCACCTGCAACAATACAGAATGAAATCATAAGTTTATGAAACCAAGAAGGAAAATAGAGAAACTACATTAGATGTTGGTTGAGATTACTTGAAGTGATATTTGGACAAAGGGCAAGGAGGAGTCTGGATAATGTGTCAGGGAATACATTACAGATCATTCAAATTCCACTGTCACTGATACTAGACCTGAAATTAGAGGATACATTTTCAATGTGACATTACAATCCTGAAAGTTTAAAACCATACATAATACAAGTATAGGAAAAAAAACAACAAAAGCTACAAAAATGTATAAAACCATACATAATACAAGTACAGGAAAAATGAAAACAAAACTCATCTTCGAGTATAGAAGTCAGAGAATCTGCAAGTGCTTCATTCTTCAATTCGGTCTCATTGGCCACCATTTCTTCGCAGTTGTTTGAATCCAAAAGTCCTAAAAAATTGACAATAACCCAAACCATTCAAGAAAGTAAGAAAGTAATCAAAAGGGGTTTCTGCAACACAAATCGACCAATTTAAAAATCTATCCTGCTGGTTCACCGGAGCTAAAAGCACCACTCCGGTTGCCGATTTTGCCTTTAACTGAGCAAACGCATTGTGCGTTGTCAACCATGAATACCAATTAAACGGAAGTCCTTTCACCTGAAATATTCATCTCAAATCAAACACAAAATGATATACACAATAATTACTTAAACATATATAAAATGAAATGATTATACGAGTTTTATATACCTTTGAAGTCGGATTGAGAGGCTAAATTTGTGTACAACGAGCCCGTACGTTGTTGTTTGTGAGGCAAGTTTGGCAATGTAGCCCTGCGTCGCAATTTTGGTTCATTATAATAAGGGTGTCATCTATTAGGAATGTTTGATCTAGAGATTTGAGAGTTACAGGAAATTTAGGCAAACCCTAGCTTTTGTTTTCCAGATGGAACGAAAAGAGGCTAAGGATGAGAGACGAAGACAGTCGGTGAACCCTCGTTCTTTGCAAGATTTAATTCTTAGTTTTCATATAACTACAGATTTTTGCTCTGCATTTTTCAGATAGATAACGTTTTTTAAAAAAGCATTATCTAGTTAAAACAAAAAAAAAATGTCCTTTTAAATAGATAATATTTTCAGATATATATCTACAATGTTTTTTTAAAAACGTTGTGAAAGAATACCACAACATTTTTATAAAAATGCTGCATTAAGTTATTGCTCATTTATTGCTTTAGAAGAGTGAAAATATTTAAAACGACAATCGCGACAATAATTGAATCAATAATAGGAGATACTACGCAACAACTACTATGGAAATTATTGAATAAAATTGGAGCCGACTTTTAATTAAGATCAATAATCAAAGATATCAGATAATACCGCGCAGCCATATCGCGCAACTAATGTAATACTATACTTTTATCACCGAGTATTTCAACAGTTAATGTTAAAAGTTTTGTTGTTATTTTTATAAAAAGGTTATTTTTGTCACTTTTTATATCCGCGAAAGAATTCAAGATATGGCCCAATAAATGATTGTGTTGTTGTCATTTGATATTCCCCGATAAAACTAATATTCCCTAACCAAACTAATATTTTACGATAACTCGCTTTACTTGCAAAAATTTATAAATATTACCTACTACTATAACATTATATCAAATCCACACCATATTATTCAAAATAACATTTAAAGAAAATTAAATCTTTATTCATAAAAGTTGGGGTCTTACACAATTCCATATAATTTCTATGATGATTACATTTCACTCTCTTTCTCACATTTAACTGAACGAGTGCATTTTACGCATTATCTCATCCTCAATAGTTGTTCCTGGCCTCATCCCAGGTTGTCGGTAGCACCATGCAAAGCTCGAACCTCCGTAAGTAAAAGATCCAATATAGCACCTGATGGAAAAGCCAAACCTCAACTCGCACGTCTTGCAAAATGAGATGGACCTACACCTCCAGCACGACCAGCAACAATGGTAGCCTCAGCCTAGGCTGCAGCAACATCCTTAGCTAAAATATAACCTGTTCCACTTAGTTTCGGAGTGCCTTCTTCCTATTCATTAAACTTTTCAATGTTGTTGTTGTCCAACACTGCCTTAGGTTGTTCAAAAATTTCATCCGGGCCCAATATAACTCCGACATTGCTACACAACCCATATACGAGTGATGGGTATTGAAGTCCACTGGTGGAACCTCCCTGTAGTGCGTGGAAGATCAACTTGTAGATAACTTGTCCCACATCAATGCTCTTTTCAATGTTAATTTCAAATAGAAGACGTGCCCTAGACTTGATAACATCTGAAACATGCGAAGAAAGCATCAATTTTTCATATATAAAATAAGACCAAGCCTTGCCATATTTGGTTTTTTTTCTCCATAAAAATGAGACCACTTCATCTCCCTTGATAGTCCATTTTGCTCCAAGCTTGCATAACTGTTTGATCACCTCATCCTAGTCTAGCGATTCTTGCCTATATTGAGTGTAATCATCATACTTGATAGGTGCAAGGTTGTAGTAAGTATTGATTGATAAACTATCAAATGTCATTTGCTTTCCCCAAACAGTAGCAATTTTATCTTTAGCTTCCGTCGAATTGGCGTAAAATTCTTTCACAATAGAAACCAATGCAGCCTCGGGTTATGCAGTCAAGACCTCTCATCCATCCTGATTAATAAAAACGCCTATTCCTTGTCCCTGATACTCTAGTGGCACTAAACCACACTCTTGAATAAAAATTTTGTTGATAAGGGAAGCGTGGAATCGCTCGAACGCGGCTTAACTCATAACGTGTGTGCAATAGGTTCTTAAAGCCTTTGATATGGACCCTTCACCTTGAAGTCTTTTTGGAGCCATTGGATACTAAACAAAGCGTAAAAGCAAAGGAAATGATGAACTTCTTTGTTGGGATAAATTACAGAGCACCTTGCGAGTGCCTTTTATTTTAACAAAATTCAAAGCCTTTGAATGCTTTAAATTCTTCCAATTGATGTATCACACCCAGAAAATGTACCAAGCTAATGAAATTTAGTCCCAAGAATGAAGAAGAACGCTTGCATGTAACAATTACCTCTTAAAATTGAAGAAGATCAAATTTTGATGATTTTAAACTTTTAATCCTTCTCCAAATATTTATCCCTTGAATTTTCCTTGCAATCCTCTAAATTATTTTTAGAAGTTTAGAGCAATTGGAAGTTTTTTGAGATTTGTTATTGGAAGTGGGGAAGAGTTGGGTTTGGGGGTGGTTTTGGGAGAGTTTGTGTTTGAGTGGGGGAGTGTGTGGCCGAGTTTTGGGGAGTGTTTCACATAATGGGGTGCATATATGCTGACTTTAGCTTGTTGGAACACGCTGAAGCATCATAGCCTATTCTGAAGTGCCGCGGTTCTAGGTCTAACACCATGGTTGGTAGCTGTCGTTTACACTCCTAAATTAACCTCACTTTCACTTTACGAATTCAAACAAATAGAACAGTAGTAAGCAAGGATCGATCCCACAAAGAGTGATTTATTCTATATTTATTCAATTGTTTCCAAGAAAAAGGAGGTTTTTAGTTAATTAACTAAATTAACAATAATAAACTGATAAGAATAAATAATGATTTAAAAGCTTCATTTTTTTAGTTCAGTATCACACTTTCACAATTATAGAGTAATAAATTTTTACAGTATTTACCCTTCAATGAGATTAATAACCCTAGATAACCGCGATCGCTAATTATCTGAAATTCTCCTTAAGAATCTAATGCGACGATTGCCAACAAGTGATCCTAACTATCATACAACCTAGAACTATCATAATAGTTCTAATAGAAACATGAAGAATTAGAGAATTAGGTTATTCTAAGCAATAATTACACAATTAGGAATTATTTAACTTGTGTTCTGAAAACCATAACAATACCCAAAAGCTTATCCACAATCAACTATCATTAATTACTACTTATGATTAGACATACATCGTTTGCTTAATATATATATTAATCTAGCAGATTATATTAATTCACTAATTTAATCCTGCAGAAATAAAATTAGTAGATTGAATATCATAGAAGAAGTTGAAATAGATAATCAAAACAAATCTCATACAAGAAGGAAAAAACAAAATAAACTTGATCAAACCGTTAATTATGAATAAGGTTCAACATCCCTTCCGAACTGAAATAAGAACTTAGCTCATGTCTTCAATGTTGTAGATGATAGATGATAGAATGGTCGAATCAATGATTGAATCCTGACTATTACATCTATTTATAGTGCTAGACAAAGACCTAAATACTATGGAAGTAGAAATCCAAATCTTAAAAGGAATTACAATTCACACTAGTTTCTATAAAGAAATATAATTAATATAGAAGTTAAATCTCAATCTAAAGATATCCTAAATCTAATAGAAGCGTCAATCTAAATCCATGTCGAATTTTGCCAAAGTCTACCTTTATAAACTGTCCAATTTCTACTGCATCCCGACCTATCGTGGCCGCGCCTGATTTGTACTTGGGAATGGAGCGGTCGCGCCCAACTACAGCTGGGGAAGAGTTTTTATGCTTGCTGAGCTCGCTGGGGTGGGTATTGGGCAAAGACGTAGCTGCTGGGGTGGAGTTTTTCAAGTCAAAATATCCGTCGGGGCGGACGTTCCAGATTCTAAATTTTCCTTACAGCAGCGCGGCCGCGCTGCTTTTTTATACTAGGAACAGGAGCGGCCACATCAGACCTTGATTAGTACTAAATTATCCTTTTAGCTCCGTTTTGTCCCGTTTTCATCTCATAATCTCCAATTACTCCTGAAATCAATAAACACACTAATAAGTCTATTTACATCACAGAACATACAATAAAACCAAACATAAAGGAATCAAAAATCATGAAAAATATGCACTTATCAAATTCCCCCACACTTAGCCTTTTACAAAAAGTTTGATTTCCAGAATAGCTCTACTCAAGCACAATGCCAAAATATTTCAAGATCAAATCATGATTGTCAACACTAAACTCACAGAAAAATAAGCAATGCCTTATTAGTTAACTCATAACTAACAACCTTACCATTTCACTAATGAACTTTATTAAACTAACCTGTAGCCATATAATAATCTTTCACACAATCAACATACTTACTCAACTTAGCTACCATGGAACAAATATTGTGCACACTGATTCACAACTCAAAATAAATTTTCCTTGCTTTTCAATTTTTTCAAGAACCTTCGCTTTAGCCTAGATGAATTCTTTTTCATGCTTGTCTCAACATGTTTTTTACTTTTCTTAACATGTTCAATGTCTCCATTTTCTAAGCTTTTCATACTTACCCATGTAGCGAACTTTCCACCAACGACTCCTAAATTAGATGGTCTTAGGGCGCTGGGTGTAGAGACACCCCTAGGGATTACTTATTCAAGTAACAAAGGCATTAAAAGTTGACTAGTCAAGCTAATTTTATCCACCATATTTTTTAGCATGAATATCGATGCTTCCCGAGGCTTGGATACCTAGTTAATTCATACAATAGACATTGAAGCAGATTTTTCAATTTCCTTTATTTTTCCTTGTTTCTTTTTTTTCATCACTTTTTTAACTTTTTATCTGCATGGTTCTACAACAACAGAAGAAAGTTAAACAGTTCTAAATCATGAAATTAGTGCACATAGATAACTCCACTAAAAACTTAGCCAAATAAGCATTGTTCTCATATTCATGTACTCATGTACCACATATCAATTCAAATTAGTTACTATGGATCATGGCTTAATATTCATTATTCATTAACCAATTAAGCATCAAACAAATTCTAAAATTTTAGTGTTAATTTTCAATCTTTGACTTTAACCTTTAAATACATAGGCAAATAGAATCATGAAACCCAAAATATTCAAATATTTTCTATAGGTATCAATTTTTTTAACTTTCCATCAAAATTGGATCACTTTTCCTAAATAAAACCTAAATCTCTCTCCCCCGCCACACTCAAACCTTTCATTGTCCCCAATGTAAGAAAATCATGCAAAGAAAAAAGAACTATTAGCTAACATACAATTAATAAACTAAAAAAATAAAGGGATTGAAAAATTAAATATGAGATCTTGAGTTGCCTCCCAAGCAGCTGCCCTTGTTTATTGTCATTTACTTGACATCATCCTTCCCATTCTATGTAGTCGGACTTGTGTACTTCAAGTGGATTGGTAACAATTTCAATTCATTAGGAGCATTCTTTACTTCATGATCCTAATTCTGCTCTATTCCAACCCTCAAATCCTTCCTATTTATTTTCTCAAGAGATTCATGCAGTATAGAGTTAACAATATCATTAGCAAAAATAGAATTAACATTACCAAGATACCTTTTATCCTCATATATGCCAAACTGGATCTTTTCATCATCCAATTCCATGTGTAAGGTCCCATGGTGTTTATCATTCTCCGTGTTGTTGTTTGTACAATTGTATCATATATATCCTCTTTATAAAGATCTACAAAACATATCAAATTATTTTCCTCTTCATCTTGTTCATCCTTTTCAGATTCAATGTTAACTTCATTGTCACACATAGCACTTCTGCCCATTTTTGAAGTAAGCATTGTCTCCTCTTGCTCCTCATATTCACATCCTAGGGTAATTGCACTTATGTTCTCAATAGTTTGAGAGGCTGACCTCCCTAAACCTTGAGATTCCAACCTCCCTACCGTGGCTGTAAGTTGACTCACTTAGTTCCTTAATTCTTGTACAAAAGTCTTTGTATCCTGCTGGAACAGCTGTGTCTGACTCATGAATGCTGTGAACATATCCTTCATAGATGTTCCAGAATCGACAAGTACTTCTGTAGTATATGTGTGGTATTGAGGATGGGTCTGTTAAAAATCTTGCTTCATATTTGAAAAGTCAGGTTGCATTTGTGGCCTAACACCTTAATAGCTTAAGTCGGGATAATCTCTCCATCCTTGATTGTGAGTATCCGCCCAAGGATCATATTGATGTTGATGTTGGCCTAAGAATGTCCTTACAACATTAACTTGTTGCACCATTTCATCATCTTGCAATATTGGACAAACATCTCTGGTATGCCCTGACATTGAGCAAATTCCAGACTCCTTTGCAACTTGCATATTCCCTGTGGTCATTTGTCAAACCAAAGCCGTTAATTCAGAAATATTTGCTCAAGATTATAATTTCTTACCCCATTTATCCTTTGTGTAGCATGATTATTTCTTGTTCCATATTATTGTGAGTTAGCAGCCATGTTTGCAATCAGATTTCTAGCAGCCTCCGGTGTCTTGTCTACTAATACTCCCCCACTAGCCGCATCGATCATACTTCTCTCTATTGGTAGCAACCCTCATAGAAGTACTGAATCAAGTGATGGTCATCAATTCTGTGAGGTGGACAGTTGGACCACAACTTCTTGAACCTTTCCCAATATTCATAGAGAGTTTCTCCATTGAACTGCCTGATTCCACATATCTCCTTCTTTAGGTGGGCGACTCTTGATGCAGGAAAGTACCTCTCCAAGAATAGCCTTTGGATATCAGTCCATGAACGTATTAATCATAAAGGTAGATATTATAACAAGTTTTTAGCCAAATCTACTAATGAGAATGCAAAAAGTCTAAGCTTGATCTGCTCCTCTATCACTCCTTGTGATTTCATTATAGAAAACACCACATGGAACTCCTTTAGATGCTTATATGGATTTTCACCTATAAGACCACAAAAAATATGTAAAAGATGAATTACTCCAATGTTAAGTTCAAAAGTAACATCTAAAGTAGGATATTCAATACGCATGGATGGTTTATCAAGATTAGGGGTAACAGTTCTTTCAAAGTCATGTTGTTTGGCACTGCTATCTTTTCCTCTTCAAATGATGGAACAAGAGCTTCTTCTATATCTGTAGTTTTTTTTATCTCTTGATCAAAATTTAGGTTAATAGAGTGAAAGGATTGAGTCATAAAACAAAAATAAAAAAATAATAAAAATAAACAAAAACAAAAACAAAGAATAAACAAAAACACATAACACTCCCCAGTAATGGCGCCAAAATTTGGGAGCTATCGTTTACACACCTAAATTAACTTTACTTTCACTTTAAAAATTCAAATAATTAGCACAGTAGTAAGTAAGGATCGATCCCACAAGGAGTGATTTATTTTATATTTATTCAATTATTTCCAAGAAAAGAGGGGTTTTGAGTTGATTAACTAAATTAATAATAATAAATTGAAAAGAATAAACAATGATTTAAAAGCTTCAGTTCTTCAGTTCAGTATCACCCTTTCCCAATTATGAATGAATAAAGTTTAACGATATTTACCCTTCAATGAGATTAATAACCCTAGATAACCGCGATCACTAATTATCCAAAATTCTCCTTAAGTGTAATTCAATGTGACGATCGCCAACAAGAGATCCTAACTATCATACAACCTAGAACTATCAGTCTAGATTTAATATAATAGAAGCATGAAGAATTAGAGAATTAGGTTATTCCAAGACACAATTACACAATCAAGAATTATTTAACTTGTCGTATGAAAACCTTAACAATACCCTAAAACTTGTCCACAATCAAGTATCATTAATTGCTACTTATGATTAGACAAACATCATTTGCTTAATATATATCTTAATCTAACAGATGATACTAATTCACTAATTTAATCCCATAGAAACCAAATTAGTAGATTGAATAGCATACAAGAAGTTGAAATAGATAATCAGAATAAATCTCATGCAAGAAAGAATAAACAAAGTGAACTTGATCAAACCGTTAATTACGAATAACGTTCAATATCCCTTCCGAACTGAAATATGAACTTCTCATGTCTTCAATGTTGTAGATGATAGATGATAAAATGGTAGAATCAATGATTGAATCCTGACTATTACATCTATTTATAGTGCTAAACAAAGACCTAAATCCTATGACAAGTAGAAATTCAAATCTTAAAAGGAATTATAATTCACACTAGTTTCTATAAAGAGATATATTCATTATAGAAAGTTAATCTCAGTCTAAAGATATCCTAAATCTAATAGACCCATAAATCCAAATCCATGTAGAAGTTTGCCAAAATTTGCCTATAGAAATTTTCCAATTTCTCTTGGATCCCGACCTCACAACCCGCGCCCATTTGTTCGGGAAACAAAGACTACCACGCCTTACGCCATGATTGGGGTAGAGTTTTTATGCTCCTTCGCCAAGCCAGGCTAGTATTACATTAAAGAGGTAGCCGCTCATGGGTTTTTTCAAGTCAAAATGTCCATTGGTAGGACATGCCAGATTCTAAATTTTCCTTACAGCAGTGCGACCGCACTTCTTTTGTACTGAGAACAGGCATAGACGCGTCTGACCTTAATTAGTAACAACTTGGCCTTTTAGCTCTGTTTCATCCTATTTTCATCTCATCATCTCCAATTACTCTTGAAATCAATAAACCCACTAATAAGTTCATTTACATCATAGAACATACAATAAAATCAAACATAAAAGAATCAAAAATCATGAAAATTATGCACTTGTCAGTGGACATAGCTTAAGGACGTCGTGACGCTGAAGCTACTGACTTCAAGCACGCGCACCTATTAAGCTTAGGCCTTTTCCCCTTTTTCTTTTCCTTACTTAGCCAAATTCTTAAATTCTCATCCCACACTTAACCATTCCTTGTATTTCTTTTATTGTCATACCAAATTTTTCCTTCTCTTGCCATGCATGTGTTGATCCATAACCAATTCATGTCATACTTTGTCATTCTTTTGAGCTTGCTCTTATCAACTGCAATTAAAATATTCATTAATTTTTTGTCGTGATTCAATTTAATTAATTGTAACAAATTGCTTGATTATAAATTATTTAACTAAAATAAAATAAAATTTATTAAATGACATTTAATTCTAATTCAACCTCAGGGTTGCCTCCCAATAGCGCTTATTTTTAAATTATCAGCCTAATTTTCAATTATTCGGGTTCGGTTGAAAGGGTTAGAATGTCGTCGGTTGCACATCCCACGTCCTTCATGACATGCCTTTTTTCTTCCTTATCATACTTTCCTTCACTTTCATTCCATTTTTTAGTTCTGTCACCTTATATTATCTTATTACCTATGCTTTTTCCCACTAAGTAACATGATTCCTCCACCTCATTCAGAAATTTAATGATATCAAACATGTTAAACTTAATCTCTTGATCATAAACTCTCATAGTTAGTTCCCTATTCCTCACATCTATCAAATTTTTTCACGTTGTTAGGAATGGTCGGCCCATAATGAGTGGAACCTCCTAATCGTCCTCACAATCGAGAATAACAAAGTCAACTGGAAATACAAACTTATCAACCTTTACTACAACACGTGAAACCCCAAAACCCCAATAAGACTCGGTTATGTAATTCAGTATTATATAATAAAATCTCTCCATTCTGAAAGTATTTTGTGTTATTAGATACTCTGTTATACAAATAAGTTAAATAAATTTTTGTCCAAAAATTGAAGTGCATGACACGTCGTGCTTAAAATTTTTCTAACAAAAACTGACTTTTCGGTATATGTATTTTGACAAGCTGCTTTGTCGTGCTTACACTGACTATAATGTCCCGAGAGTTTGAGAATCTAGTATATAGTAATGATCCTTAGAGAAGGATAATGAATGGATCAAAGAATATATAATACTCAGATATAATTTAGTATAAGTAAAGTTTATGAAATAAAAATTACAAGAATTTATTATGAAGAATGGTTGTAGTGGTAATAAATAAAACCTATATTAAGGTAATGTGTTGAAGATATTCAACGATAAATTTTGAAAAGAGATTTGGTGAAAACTGAGTAAGGGAGGTTTCGTTGATTTCGAGGACAGAATCCTTATAAGGGGGGAAAGATGTGATAACTCAAATTTTTATAAGTTATTAAAATAGGAATTTAATAATTAAAATTCTTATTATGAGATGTTTTGAGTTTGAGTATGAAATAATATAATTTGATTATTATGCCTTATTGGCAATGGAATTGTTATGAATTAAATTTCATAAATATTTAGAGTAATTCAGTTAATTAAAATAGTGAATTAATGTAAATATATTTATTTTATTAAAATGAGAGGTAATGTGTTACATATAAATGTAATATGTTAATGTAATTTAATTGTGAATTTTATAAATAGTTAAGATAATTATCAAGTAAAATAAATATTTTAGTTGAGATATTTATTAAATAAAGTAAATATTTGATTGAAATTATTATGGAATAATTTACTCATGTATGATGATATTAAGTAAATTGATGATATACAATTTTTTAATCAGTGCGTATTTTATTACGCTAATGGAATGACAATGCCTTAATTTAATTAAATTATTAAATTAGAGGAGTGATTTGATAAATTAAGTTATTAATAAACACAATGTAACTTAATATGAACTTATAAGATTGGTTTGGTTATGTGTGACAAATGTACCATATAATAGAGGAGTATTAAAAAAAATTTAAAAAAAGGATTTTGGGTTGTAGCCAAACATGGTCTAGAGACCCTTTGTATTCTATAACTGCTGAGACTATTGGATTGTGTAACTGAGGGCTAAGTAAATATAAGTAACTTATTTTTCTAAGGTTAAGAACACAAAAGAGAGAAATAGAGAAAGGGAGAGAATTCTCTGTAATTTGGGAAGAAAATTCTGAGAATCAAAGAAGAGGAAGAAGATTAATCAAGCTTCTCTAATCATCTAGCTAATTAAAGGTAAGCAATCTAGATTAAAGTTTGGAGTTCTTAGTTTTGTTTTCTAAGTTCTCTGTAATTGAAGTTCTATGTTTAATTTGTTGAGAAATTAGTTTTATGTGTATTGGGATTACATAATCTGTTATATGTTGTCCATACATGATTTTTGAAGTATCGAATTCATGAAAGCATGTTTGAAAGTAAAGAAATTGAGTTTTATTGATATATATATATATTAAGGCTTATTTTGGAATCAAAATTTATGATGAAGTCATGATATAATCTAAAATTGATGATATATGTTGTCAGTATGTTGAATTACAAAAACAAAGTAGTTGGAATGGTGTCAAATGGTTAAGAAACAAATTCGTGGTGTTCAATTTCCCTATGAATATCAAAAGAAGAAGAAATAATAGAAATAGTGAAATTTAAAGGTTTAGAAACGTGTTAGAAATAATAGTTTATATTTCTGTAAACATATTACACCTTGGGTAGGTTGGTATGGTTGTTAGAAAGGAGTTTGTAGGCCTAATTTGGCTTTCTATTGTGCTCTAGATCAAAAATCGCAAAAATGAAGAAGGGAACCCCACCTCGGCGGGCCCCCCAAGTACAAAAACCCCCGCCCCAGTGGGGGGGGGGGGGAGGGGGGTTAGTGTGCCTAGCCAAATTTTAGAAAAAAAACTAACCAGACATGTTTTACTAAAATGAGCATAACTGTTTCATACGAACTCCGATTGAGGTGATTTAAGATGATACGAAACGAGGACGAGTAGACCTACAACTTTTGTTTTTTACGTGTTTCAATTTGATGTCAGGAACAGTAGTAAAAATGGTCATCTTTAGGACTATTGTGTTTTTGGGGGCAATCAAAGGGCGTCGGGCATGCACGTATGCATGTGTAGTGCTTCTGACGATAAAAGATGTTGTTCTAAGTTATAAAACATGAATGTCAGTAAACATAATAATGCTTAACATTAATAAATAATGTATAGATAAGTTATAGAAGCATAGTAAGCATACACAAGAGAGACAAATCGAGCGTGTGACGAATAAACGTCGAAATGCCGTGATAAGTGTTAATGAACGTAAAAAGTGTTTTAAGTCAAATGAAATAAATATTATAAAATATGAAATGGGTTTAATATAAAAATAATAATGATTCCTAGCAATATTTAAACACTTTAATGAATTTTGAATATTACATAAGTCGAAAAGTTAACACAATCTAATTGAACATTGTGTGCTAATTAATGGGAAAGATTATGAGATGTGGAGTAGAGTTTACATTACAATTACTATGTGTTGTTATGTGACTAGTAGTTGATGTGTATAATTATATAATTGTGTAGGGCACGTGAAGTGCAGATAACTGTAAGTTGTTAAACTGTTATTGGTAAACAACATTCAAGGCAAGTCTTTCAGTTCCTATTTGTTATGTGAACTTGATGATGAATTGTTATAAATATTTATTGCAAAGAGCATGATGTGTTCTATATATATTGAAATTATGAAACGTTAAAGTCAATTTATGACTACGTTGATTGAATAATGAATGTTGATTGAGTGAGGAACTCAATCATTATACTTGTTATATGAAATGCCGCATGTATGTTATATTAGTCCAACGTTTATGAGATATATGTTGAGCATGTTATTATGTGCTATGTGATGCATGAAAACTGTTAGATTTTGCTGGGCTGTCGAGCTCAACCTTGCAAATAACCATTTTTGCATGTTAAAGTTTTAAGGTAAGGTTATGTGCTACTTGAAAGATATGAATCAGATGTGATAATTGAAGATTTATATACTTTGGCTGAGTTATTATTATTTGAAAAATGTTTAAGGTTTCGAATAATGTATTAATGTTGAATTGTAATATCGTTTTGCGATGTAAACTCTTCTAGTATTACAATGATTCTGAGATATTTAGATGTAAAGGTTGAAAGGTATGGGAACGAGAATAATTTGTAATAGAAAATTTTAATTGTAATAGAAAATTTTAATTATTCTGTAAATTTTAATGGTCGTATTATCGTTTAATGATGTAAAATTAGAGGTTGAATGTATTGTTAACGACCAAAGTCGAGAATTAAATTGTACGAATTTTGGGGTCGTTACAGTTGGTATCAAAGCTGTAGGTTATAAATCTTAGGTAGCGGTTCCGTAGGCTATAACCTTAGAGAAGGAAGGTGAAGATAATGAAATAATAAGCTCAAATAGAATTTGAATAATAAGAAGTAATTTAAGAAATTTATAAAGAAGGGATTAAAACATGCGTGAGAGGATTCAAAGAAGAATCTCACAGAGTTATAAGGAATATGAATGTGGGGTTACCCAACTCCAATAATAAGGATGTAAGATGATAATAAATAGTCAATATCTATAAGAAGAGAATGATAAAGAAGTTAAGGATGAAAAGTTATATTTAAGTATGGTACAATTGTACTCTTTAATAGTTGATGTATGGTATCTGGGCTAAACAATTCCTTCATAGAGCGGAGGTATATACGAACTAGCAACTCGGAACCTAGTTTGTTAGTTGTTTGTGGGAAACCACTCAGCGTACCATATTGAGACTATTAGAGACTCGATGTGTACCGAGTATAGAAAGTGGATACGTATGATGAAAATGTGGAACCCGAATGAAATGTTGAGCAATGTAAACGAAGTTAGAAATTCTTAAAGGAAGAATTGTTATATAAACAAGAAAATTCAAAGAAGAATCTTGAAGAGATATAAAGATAAGAAATGGCAATAGCCAAGATAACGAATAATGTCGTAAATGATGAAAAAGGGAAAGAAAGAGGATCGTAAAACAAAATGATCACGAGTTAAAAAAGAATTTTAAGGGAGATGATTATAGAATAAGATCACGATGTGATCTATTTAAGTTATAAGAGAAAGATGGTCTGTAATGTTTGAATAATTATAGCATGATGTTATGAAGATAATGTACTATGATATAGTACAAGTTAAACTCACGAGGAGTTATAGATAATGTGATAAAAGGAATTCGTATCGAGCAAAGATGAAGTTAGGAGTAAGATAGAGTTAGGTGGGATTTCAATTGAGGACTCATGTGATGGCTGAGTTGTATAAATCTTTGTATGAGCGAGGGTTTTGTGCTTGCACTCAGTTTATCACATTGATAATCATTAGAATGTTGGTGTCGCGCTATCAATGTATATGTGGCGAAAAGGTGATTCCTTTCTCATGTTTATGCTTGATAGTTAGAAACTATTAAGATTAGTCAGATATTATTAGGATTAGGCGCATTTTTTAAAACTAACGCATATGGTAAGTTCGTGACTCATAATAATATGGTATGTTTTGAACCCCTCAGCGAATGGAAGCCTATGGTCAGACTAGGACAAGTTCTTAAACTCATATTATTGTGGCAAGTTCCTAGATTTCCAAAGTGTGGTAAGTTTGATGAACTATATTGGGTAGAAAACGGTTATAGTATAGAGAACATTGATGAAGTTGAAGATTGATAGAATGGTTAAGTAATGAAGTAATGGAGTAAAGATTGAAGTTGATGGATACTTGTATATTCTAAATCTACTAGCTATGCTAACCTTTCGAGATTTATTGACTTCGTGTCGATGGTTGTACTTTTGATTTTTGAAAAAAAAATGTTGGATCACACTAGTGAACCAATTTTTTTTTTAAAATAGTGCTATTATTCGCATATCTATGCTATTTGTTTCGGCTAGATAAAAAAAATGATTTTTAAATTTTCAAAATATATTTTAATTATATGTATTGGGTGATTTGATAAATGATGGAGTCATCAATGCAATGGTGTGATAACCTAGGATTTCGAATAATCCAAATTTTACGAATAATATTTTTTTTATTTTTTTTATATTGACTGTTAATATTGTACTGAGAATTTGTGAGACAAGTCCCGAGAATTAGTTAATATGTGTTTTGACTGAGAAAGTAAAGTAGAGTTGTGATTAATAGATTTAGAAACCCTAACCCTAATTGGCAAGCCTAATGTGTTTAATTAAACTTAAATATGATTAGAAACCCTATTTATATTTTAGTATCTTAATTTTCTATTTTACAAACCCTAAATGTAATTTAGAAATTTTATTTTTCTAATTAAACCCTAATTTTGAAAATCCTAGAAGTTAGTATTTTAAAACCTAAGGGTTAGGACCTTAGGGTTAAACCCTAAGGGTTTGGACAAATGACAAGAATGTCATTAATTGTATTTTTTCAAATGACAAAAATACCCTTTTTATATATTAAATGAGCTAACTTGTAAAAATTGTGAAACCTTTAGTTGGTGACTAACTAAAGGCGACTAATCGACTTATATCTCGGCCCAATTCATTGACCTCGAATGAATGAGACACAAGATCTAGCAACTTTTTATCACATTATTTAAGAGATTTAGAGAGAAAATCATATAAGTTGGTCATTTTTTTCCCCAAACTCTAAACAACTCTCTCTCTACATGTTCAAAAATTTCTAGTATATCAACCCTATTTTCAGCCTCTTGATCAACCAAATTAATTTTAGAAGATTAAGATCAAGAATTAGAAAGCTAAAGGTATAAATCAAATTTTAATTTTTGATCTTTGTTGCTTGGAAAAATTTTATGTTTATGTGTTTGGATCTTTGCTAGATAATGTTTTTCAATGATCTATGTTGATATAACATAGATCTATAGCGATTAAAATGGATAAAAACTATGTTTTTCAAAAGCCATTCTTCGAAAGCAATTTCTATGTTACGACAAGTAATGTCGATCACTCTAGATCATGGTGTGTTTATTATTTATGTTATTTTATTATTTGGATCGATAATATGGTATGTTATCTTTAATCTGGAACAAGAAGCATAGCAATTGGATGGCTAGATTTCAAGTTATTAACGGTCAAAACCAAATAACCGAAGCGTTGATCAGAAGAAAATCTGGGCAACCCAGAATTGGAAAAATCGAGTCTGACAAGTTTTGTAGCGATTAGATCTGTCCGTCTTGTTAGTTATTTTATGATATGTTGTATTCATGTTGTATCTTGTAGGATTTACTACAGATATGGGTCCTTATATCTCTTATAACTTCATCAGATCTATCGTAAAAGGTGGTCAAACTAGCCAACCCGAACTGATTATTACTTTTGTGGAAAACCCAGAAAAAATAAGAACATCACTTTCTTACCATCTTTGACCGAGTGTTTCATGTTGATTCTGTTGATGATAAATTGAGTTATTGCTTTAATATTGTTCCTTGACGTATGGATAATAGGTTTGAACCTTTATATCACATAAAACATGATTGGAACTTGGAATAAATCGGCTTTGAAAGTGGCTGGTCGAACTTTCTGGGTTTCTGGAAACCCAAAAATGTTTTGACAAAGAGTTCAAAAGTCCAGATCTCGTGGATTTGTTATTGTTTGATCAGACTTCTTGTTGGATGTTGTAGCTCTACATGAGTACTACATGAATAAACTTTAAGATGGCTAGAAACGAGTTTTAAACCAAGATTAAAAAGGCCAAACGCGTGCACCTTGAGCACGAGTCGACGATGTTGTTCTTGAGATGAAGAACACCTAAGGCGACGAGAGAAAAGTGTCGCTAAAGGGTTTTAGCGACGGTTTAATTAATTTTAATTTTTGATTTTTAGAAAATTATTTAAAAATAGAAATAAATTATAAAAATTATTAAAAATAGTTTTAAAATTATTTTAAATTATGAAAAATAATTTACGACTATTTAGAATATTTTTCATTAATAATATTAATTATTTAAATAAAAAATATTTTTAATTTATTTAATTAGTATATTAAATAAATTAGAGAAAATGATTTAATATTATGAAAAATCATTTTAAATAATAATAATTAATTTAAAAATATTTTGAGTTATAAAATATAACTTTTAATATTTTGGAGAATTTTCATTAATAATTTAATATTAATGATAATAGATTTATTTGATTTTTAAATTAAATAAATAAGTTAAAAATGATTTTAATGATTTAAAATTATTTTAAATTAGAATAAAGTGTTAGAAATTATTTTGAATTATAAAATATAATTTTCTATATTTTGGAGAATTCTCATTAATAATTTAATATTAATGATGTTAGATTTATTTAATTTTTATATTAAATAAATGAATTAAAATGATTTTATTGATTTAAAAATCATTTAAAAATGAGAAAAAAATGATTTAAAAATATTTTAAGTTATAATCAATGACTTTTAATATTTAGATGATAATTTCATTAATATTTAAATATTAATGGTGATGAATTAAAATAATTTTTAAAAATCATTTAAGTAGAATATTGTTGATTTAAAATATTTTAAGTTATTGATAATAACTTTAATATTTTGACAAGTATGTTATTAATATTTTGATATTATTAAATATTAATAATGATAAGATTATTTGATAATTAAATCATTTAAAAATGATTCCGATGTTTGAGAAATTATTATAGATTATAATAATTATTTATAAAATTATTAAAAACTTCCAAAAAATATTATAAATGATAATTGACTTATCTAAATTAATATTGAAGCTTAGAAATCGATTTTGCTTGACAATGACTATGTTAATTGTCGAATAGGGTGACCAGAACACCGAGAATGGACCCAAGTCCAACCAAACCGAAATAGTTAGACTTGATAAGTGTTTATCTAGGTTATAAACACTGATGTAGCTATGTGGTAATGTGCCTAGGAGAAATTTGACTGTAGAATACAATGTTGTGTGTTATAAATGATTGTGCTCATTGTGAGACCGATATTGTTGATTTTAGGTCTTACGAACGCAGATAAGTAAGTTGTGTAGCTGTAATCAGCGAAAGAGCCAAGTTTCTTAACTCAACCTTGAGTTATTTTCATTCAATTATTATATTGGTTAATTATTGTTAATTACACCACATCCAGGGAATTTATTGTTGATTATTCGCAGTTAGCGCATGTTTAATAATTCAAATTGAATTACTGATTCAGAAATATATATTCGTAGAATAACTGTTGTTGGATATTCATATCCGTAGAAGCTAGAATTGACTGTACAGATAATTCCTATTTATTATCAAATTGTACTGAGAAATGTCTTAGCTAATTATTCTGGCTAAACGAACATTTGTTAGAACTTGATAGATTCGAGAAAATAAATTCAATTATTATTGACAGATCGATGCCAATTATTTTGGCTAGATAGAGAAGTAAATAGAATTTGAAATCACAGTATTTCGTTGTTAAATTAAATCTTGATTCTGAGACTGAGAAGAACAACCTTTTATAAAAAGGGAACATCATTAAATCGTATATTCGATCATTGCGCGCGACATAAGTATTATGCATAATATAGGGTACAAAGAGTTGGCCGGCTCTGAGTACTTGCAGAGGGGTATGATTTAATCTTTATGGTTATCTGATACACCTAAGTATATATCAAAGTAAATCTTTGATAGGTACCCGAGAAGAAAAGTTTAAGATCTAGTGTGATCACTCAGCATAAATCTGGAAAACATTCCATTTTGCTATTTCGTAGAATTGATTCTTGATTATTCATTAGAATATCGTAGAAACTTTAAAAGCGTTACACTCTTTCATTATTGAATAATTGTGTTGTATAGAATACGAGAAGACTTATTATTGAATAACGATTTGTTCAGCTATTTCAAAGTTCCCCGAACTTTGGATTTAGTCTATCAAATAGATAGTTTGTTGTTTTGAATTCTTATTCATTTATTGTATGTCTTAACTTGCGGGGAAAATTAGTTGCTCACCCTTGCTATATATAAAACTTTTCAGCTAGGAACGAGGTTGCAGAAGGTGCTGTGAAGAAGAACAAAGGAAAAGGCATAGTTATAAATTAGTTATGTTGAACATTATTATAATTATGTTGTATTGTAAACCCTTTTTGTACATCTAAGGGGTATGACTGTAATGTTAAGGTTAGTGGACCTGGGACTTATGTATTAACAACATATGTTAATGAGTTATGTACTCTTATTTATAAATGAATGGGTAGTTAGATGTTATATTATATTATGGATCGTGAACACCAAACTTGGGGGTCAGGTAACCCGGATTTGAGGGTGTCACAAATGGAACCTGGTGTTGGAAGTGATTATATGATCGTCAGCCCACTAGGGTGAGATGTAGTACGACAACGTCATAATCATGATGCCATAAAAAGATTTTTGAGATTTCTTAAGATATGAGAATATATATATATATATGTATATTTTTATTGATGTCTGAATTATTGTAGAAGTCTATGCTATTTGATTCAGCTAGACGAATATTGAAAGATGTTTGTAGACACTCAAAATTTTTCAGCACTCACATCGACATTGTAGAGAAGAGATTTCGTCTTCGAAGAGATAACCACGAAAGGCGGTGACATCCATTCCAGATACTACCTGGGAAGTTGATTCAAACCCGAACACAAACCAGGAACATCGGTTCTAACCGAACACAAACCAGGAGTGTCATTTTCAATCTCGAGAGAGATAACCGAGGTATGCAGATCAAAAGACCAAAGAATAACACCGGAGAGGACGGTTCTATCTCGACGATAACACCGTGACATTGGTTCCGGTCCAGAACCAACATCGAGTAGCGACTCCATCCTTGGTGATAGCAAGGGATGCTTTTGCAGTTCCGGCGATAACTCTAGAATTGCTTGTTTCAAATACATGCAATCAGCGTCAAGCTCATACCTCCTGCCGAGGCACTCATACCTCAGACCCAGAGCTAACAACGGGCAGACAGGCACACCCACTGATGGCAGTGAGGCATACAAACAAGCAGTCTAATCCCGGATATAACCCTGGGCAACATCTACTTACCGCTCAAATTGGTGATAACCGGTAAGAGAAGGAAAATGTAAATCTACCGCCAACGCGTTTTTTCTCACAAGATGATATTGCGGCATACCAACAAGTAGTCCAATCTCATATGTAACCCTGAGCAACGTCTTTTCAACTCAAACCGACGATAACCCCGGCGAAGAGTTAAACATCATCTTGCCCCTTCAATACTTGTGCGTCGTCTCAACACTTCATACATACATACATATAACAATGTCCCATAAGAACTGAGGAGTAACAATCCCGATTGACTATTACGCGTGGCAATACTTTGGATAGAATTTAAATCTTGAAGACCATGGGCATGGACCCCTCTTCCTGACTTCGTACAACCTCTAATCCACGTCATTGCGTAATTCTTGACACAAGCGGTTCGAATAAGGTCAGATATAACTCATTTAGATACTCGGATTGAATTTCTGCAAGTTCGAGTAGATATTACAGCGCATGAGTGCACATACTTCGAGACGACGGGACCCGCGAGGATCGGATGCACCACGACCAGCCGCAGGTACAATTGCGGCTGCCGCAGGTGTACCTGCGGCCATCAATCTATAAATATGAGCCTTGGGGTCAGCCATTTGAAGGAGAGAATGAGAGGAAAAGGCGAGGAAGCCCTGTCCATTTTACTCTGTATACACATCTTTTGAGTGTTTCCTCATCTTTAAACAATTGTTAGCTCACATATAGCTATCTTTTATCAAGCGGGAGCTGAGTGTTTATCCATTTAAAGTCATAGAAGTCTACATTGGCAGCCCACTATAAGCCTTTTCACATTGTATAAAGCCTTCTTCTCATATTAGCACACACTGTTATAAACATTGAGAGTCGTGTTGTGTGCATTTGCCCGAACTTCGGTCCGTGATTTTCATTTCTGTCTGTATATATATACTTATATATGTATATATTTCATATATGGACTAACATTATCGAGTTATGCTTCGATTGAGCCTAGACTTCGGTTTGGAGCGTTTATTGTTTTTATATATATATATATATATATACTTATTTATATAATTGTTGTCAGACATATCTGATGAGCCTGGATTTTACATCTGGAGCATTTACTTGTTTTATATATATATATATATATACACACTTATATATATAACTGTTGCCAGACATATATTATGAGCCTGGATTTACATCCAGTGCGTTTAATGCTTTTATATATATATTTACTTATATATACAACTGTTGTCGGACATATCCGATGAGCCTGGATTTATGGATTTATATCTAGTGTGTTTACTGCTTATATATATATATATATATACATATATTTATATATATATATATACATTTCTGTCAGGCTTGGAGTTTACTTCGTGGCCTTTTATAGCTTTATTTACATTTTGTCTTGCCTGGAGGTTACTTCGTGGCAGTTGATCGCTTTTACAACTTTATTTACATTTCATCCTGCCTGGAGTTTACTTCGTGGCAGTTGATCACTTTTACAACTTTATTTACATTTCGTCCTACCTGGAGTTTACTTCGTGGTGCTTGATTATGTCCATATATATATATATATATATATATATATTTACCGCTTTTATATATTTACATTTCTGATCCCCCATGGAATTGCTTCGTGGTGGTTGATCATGTTTGTATATATATTTATAGCTTTTATATATATAACTGCTTACTGCTTTCCATACAAATTGCAGTATCATGTGAGCCTAGGAATCATGTGATCACAGATTCAGTCTACTGAATCTAGATTCGGTTCCCATGATGGACATTTTTCAGCTATAAGAAACTTGTACATTTTTTTACAGTGTCTGAATTTCCTTGGATGGCTGTCATGCCCATGAGGAGTTCGGCACTGCTATATATTATTTTCTCGAGAATGCTTCGCAAGTCGAAAATAAAAGCAAACAAGGAGAACATTTAATAATAAAATGAAAGTATCAAATGCCTCAATTACTATTGAGCACAGAGTTTGAAAAATCTCTTTTATAAAACGTCGTTGCTATATCTTGTTTAAAACTCAATTTTCCTATAAATTCAAACCCTATGTATATAGGTGCGAACGAGGTACAACACTACTTCTAAATAATTGCACATTGATCCACACACACACACATAACAGTTTCTTTGAAAAGTGGCGGTCACCGTGGTAACACGGATGTCGGGGGGTGCCTAACACCTTCCCTCCGCATAATCAAGCCCCCGGACCCAAAATGAATCTCGATTTCATATACCCGTCTAGCAGTGTCAAAACACTGGGTCAATGTGCAAACCTTTTTGGTTGCGTTGGTGCAACCAGTTAAATACACCAACTGGCGACTCTTAAAGTCAAATCGTCGAAATTATAAATGTCGAACCTTTTTCACTTGTTTTTTCAAAAAAATCTCACATTAACATAAGAACACCAAAGAATAAGTAACGAAAAGGGACACTCAAAAATCCCGACGTCGACAGGTGGTGACTCTGATGGGGACTCCAGTAAAAGGGCTTAAGCTGCTATTACAAGCTATTTAAAATTGTTATATGCTTATGTGTGAATATTGCATTTTCATTTCTGATGAATGTGTACGAATGCATTTTTATTTACTGCACTGCTAAATATCTATCTGTGATAATAGTGCTTAGCACATGTCATCATTTTGCATAAACTGTGAGACACGTTGTATGTGAATGTATGTTGTGTGGTTCCTCCATCGAGGCTATCATCGATGTTTGATTCTTTGGACTCGCGGGAAGAATAATTCAATGAGGCTCAGAAAGGCACCACCCAGATTCGCTCCAGTTGAAAGATCGGATTAACTTCCCATCAAGTAAATTGCGATGATCTGGGAACCTTCATGCCAAAAAGCCGCGAGAGTAACCCTAAGATAGGTCAACCTCTGATAAACCAAATGCGGAGGAAAGTCTCTTCATACTTTCCATTTTCAATTACTTGTAAAAGCATTTACTTGTAATTTTATTCCATGTTCATCTATATGTAATGGAAAATATGAAGAATATCTATGCATGCATGTATGTTATCAATTAACAACCGGTTTTGCAGGACAAAAATTCCTAAAACGGACATGTTATGATAACATTTACATTACCCTAAGACTAAACTACGTAAGTCTTTTTAGGAAGCAATTGGGCGATTACCGCTCAAAATTCGAAAAGGCCACAGGCCTACAACCACAAACCGGGAACATCACTTCCAACCCGGAACACCAACCGGGAGTGTCATTTCCAATCGCGGAGATAACCCCGAGGTATGCAGATCAAAAGACCGGCAACAACATCGGAGAGGACAGTTTTGTCTCGGCGATTACACCGTGACAAATTAATAGAGTATTAAATATTTAATATGAGTTTGTTGTGTCACCACAAGGCGAGTATTAAGTATTTAAGATGTTAATTTATCACATTTGATGCTTATAAAGAAAATTGAACAATATTGTTTTGTTGTGTCACCACAAGGATGATATTTTTCTTTTTTGAATATATAGAGTGTTAGGTCAGACTTAACTTGGATAATTTTGATTCGGATGTGCCACCACTTGATCAAAATAATCTAAGAGGCAAAAGAAAAGGAGTTGCATAGGTGATGTAATTGACTAAAGTTGTCTACCTATTTATTTATATATAGTTTGTTGTGTCACCACAAGGCTATATACATTTGAAATGGGATCCTTATTCTCACTAGCAGATCTTTATTTAGATTTTGCCGAACTATATATATTGAGGGTAATATAGTTTGAAGAAAATAGTGAGAGATACCAATTTAAAACAAGACCTAATTTATTTTGGTAATTAATAAAAGAATATATGTTAAAATGTTGTTAATTACAAATTCATTTACAGAATTTTACAATGTCTAAATTACTATCACTGCGAAGCATATTAGATGCTATTTAATCGGACCGAATTATACGGATTGGTTAAGGAATTTGAGAATAGTTCTCATAGCTGAAAAGCTATCTTATGTCCTTAATACGCCTATCCTCGCAATGGTTGCGCATAATGCCTCTGAAGAAGAGATTGCTACTTTTAGAAAGTGGCGAGATGATGCATGATTAGCTCAATGCATCATGCTCGCATCCATGAGTAACGAGCTTGTCACAAGCATGAAACTATGGATGCTTCTACTATATTCCCGCACATCAAGTAGTTGATGGTGAGAAAGTGGGGACCGATAGATATCGGATATCTAAGGAGCTCTTCCGATCTAGAATGGCCAATGACACTATAGTATGCATGACAAAAAGTTCTTAACCAAATCAATTTGATTGATCAATTAGACAACTAGTTTTGTCATGGATGGAGAGTTGAGCCAAGATTTGATCTTGCACTCACTCCCGGACTCCTTTCACAATTGTTGTGAATTTTTCATATAAACAAGCTAGATATCGCCTTCGTTGATTTGCTTAACATGTTGAAAAATGATGAGAGTCACTTTCCAACCAAGAAAGACCATGTCTTCATCGGTAGGGGCCAAAGGATCTTATGAAAGAAGAACGATTCAAAGAAGGTATATAGAAAGGCATAAACAAAGGATAAAAAAGAACAAAAGCGATCACGGATAGCAAAGGAGTTTGCTTCCACCGCAATAAGCTTTCGGACCTTTGGAAAGAAAGCTGCGAGAAGCATCTTGCAGAGGCTAACCAAAGAAGCTTAGTGAAGTTTCACATAATACGATTTTTGTTCATGATTGAAATAAATTTTTCTTTAAGTCAAGGTTCTACTTGGGTATTGGATACCGAGCTTTGGTTATCATAGATATAGATTTATGAAAGGACCAAATGTAGTAGAAAGCTAAACAAATATAAGTAATCCTATGTGTGGGAAATGAAGCAAAGGTTGCAACATTAGTCATTGAAACTTATAGTTTGAAGCACGCCTACCGCAAATCTATTAAGTCAATAAGTTGTTATTGTATTCAGATTCTTGTTAAAAATATTATTTCCATTTTATTGTTGACAATGAAATCTTTGGTATTATAATTAAGAACAATTGTCGTTATTTATAATAATAATGTTTTGTATAGAATCGAATATTACTTAATAAATTTTGTATACTTGACTTACATGAAAATAATTTTGCATATTGAACAAATTAGTATAAGAAAAGGAGATGATCATTCAAAGAGTTGAATGTATGTATTTGTTAAAATACAAGTGTGAATTATTTGAAAGGTTCAAAGAATCGGAAGTGAAATAAATTGGCAAAGTATTAAGATTCTTTGATTAGATCAAGGAATAAATACTTGTGCAATAAGTTTCTAGATCATCTCAAATGGTTTTCTCATAATGGACACCTCATGATATGTAATAATTGATTGATGTATCCGAAAGGAAAAATCATACCTTGTTGAACATGGTGCGGTCCAAAATGATTTTACCGACATTCCGGTATCCTCTTCAGGATCATGTCCTAGAAATGGTCGCATATCTACGAAAAGGTAACCTAAAATCCAAATTTCAAGACTCCATAAAAGTTATGGGCAGGATGATTCCTAATCTTAAGTATGTTAAGATAAAGGGTTGTCCAACTTATATGAAAAGGTTTCAAAGGATAAGCTTGGGACAAAATTTGACAAGTATGATTTGTGGGACATCCTAAAGTAAGTTTAGGCATATGTTCTATAATCCTACTTAGCAAAAAGGTGTTTATTGCGAAAACAGCGCCTTCTAAGATAAAGATGTTTATCATTGAAGGGGCTAGTGGGAGGATAATAGATCTTGAAGAGTTCAAGAACCACAAAACACTATAAGTCAAATAAGAGGAACCTATAGATGACCTATTATACCACAATTGAATCGTAATTCGGAATAGTAGAAGAAGATACCGAGGAGGTATGGATTCATCATAGATGATGATGATGAGGTACACATCATAGAAGATGATGATCCAGTTACATTAATGATGAGGTAAGTGTTGTAGACACTCGTGAGAAATGGATTGAAGCAAGTTTCTCAAATATGGAACATTCGTTTTGATGAGGCAATCAAAAGAGTTTGATTTTATCAAAATAAGAATGAACCTAGTGTGTACAAAAGGGTCGTGGGAACATCGTGACATTCCTAGTACTATATATTGATATACTACGGATAAGGAATGACGCACCAATGCTACAATCGGTAAAGATAAAGTTGTTCAAACATTCCTCCATGAATGATTTGGAAGAGTATCTAAATTGGGGATATAAATCTATATAGATAGATTTAAGAGGATGCTTTCGACTTAACGCAAGGAACGATATTCATTTGATGCTAAAGTCGTTTAGCATGGCAAACTCCAAGAGATGTCTCATGTCGATAAGCTATGGAGTGTATCTCTTAATAGTCCCCATGGACTCACGAAAAGAGAGGTCGCATGAGTGAGAAACATCGCATGCAATGAAATTTCTGAGACACGATGTTGATTAGTCATATTATGGAGAAGTTCACTATGAGTCGAGTGAAAACATCTTAAAGTGCTTAACCCAAGCACTAAGGATGTGATCATATTCATGGTGGGTCTAAATTAAAACTAGAGGGCTTATGCACTCAAGTTTTTAGATGGATCAAGATGACGTAAAAAATCCACTTTAAGGTAAAAGCGTTATCTTGAACAGCAGTGCAATTAATTTGAAAGGTTCCAAACAAAGAAAGAGTTGTTGGTTTAGTGATAAAGACAAAGTATATAGCTATAAATGAAGCTGCAAGTTGATTGTTTGGATTAAAAGTTTATTACAAAACTAGGAATAGTTCCTAAGTCTCATCTTGGATCTAAACATGTGTTGTGGCACTTTCATTTGATTATTAGAATCATTGAAAGATGGGAAATCACTATAGAGATAGTGGACTCTCAAGAACAACATTACATATCCATTAACTAAAGCTTATCCAACAACAGGATAATCGTCACTTAGAGAAGAAGAGTATGAGATACCATGACGATTGACTTTAGTGCAAGTGGGAGATTGAAAGTAGTATGCACACAAGCCAATCATGTTTGATGATAAAGCGTATACTTTGTAACAATCTTATTCATTTATTAATAAAAAGTATTAATTTATTAAAGGCTTTTAATTATCTACATGATCTTTGTTTTATAATATGTGATAAACCCATAGTTTTAAGCAATGCTTTTAGAATAATGATGATGATCATTCTAATGAGATCTAAATTCTTAGAAAGCTTAAAACTAAAATAGTTCCCAATCATTGGATTACTAAATTGGGGATTAGTGAATCCAGGATAGATTGGTACATCATTAACTTGCTCATTGGATGAGGATGATTGATCTCACGATCATTTGTGTGAGACACTAAAAGCAAGTATGTAGGTGCTTAGTAGAGAATAAGTTCACCGATCGCATTGGCTCGCTAAGGAATACCTAATGGAGTTTTACTTGCCTGTCGATAGGAATTCTCAGAGTGATAGTAGTCAAGTGATCCTTGGACTTGAGATCATCATATTATCTTGTGTATGATGAGTTATACTTTGACTTATTCCTTCGGACCCTTAGGGTATATCAAAGGGTATGCTTGGGTATAATAAGTTGTACATGGAGATAATGTATGATCAATAAAGAATCTACCACTTTATTAAAAGAAGAGAAATGTCCCATGTGATTGATAAATGACAACCCAAGTAGTCCTTATAAGCGAATGAAATTAGAAAGGAGTTTCTAATTTGCATTATTTGAGTTGTGCATTTAAGGATCGAAATACATATAATTAAATAAAATAAGACTTTACAAAGAATTCCATGTCTTATATTTAATTAGGGACATTGTATGGTGGAAGGATTGAATGTATGCAGTAACTATTTACTCAAAGGTTCTTTAATGATTAATGTTGAAATCTATATTATCTAGAAAGTCGTTGATCGCTAGGGAGGCTTATCCTATTGTAGAATAAATATTATTTATTTAAATAAATTAATTGTTTAATTTATTTATTTAAATAAGATTAGAATTGTTTCTAATTGATTTATTCACAACCGGTTTAATATGGAGAACCTAAAGGGTCACACCATAAAAGGAAGAATAATTATTTAAGAAGTTAATGGCATAATCGTAATAATATGCTAAGTATATTTAATTTAATCTATGGTGATAGAATAAATTAAATAGCTTAATATTTATTATTTAATATTTTAGAAATATTAAATATAAATTAATAAGAGGAGTCTTATTAATATTATTACAATTATTATTATTTTAATTTCTAAAAGAGTTTAGGAATTAATTTAATATAAGTACTCTCTCATTTTTCCTAATAGGATTAGGAGGGAAAAATTAATTAAAGGAGTTTAATTAATTATCCCTAATAAGATTAGGGAGCCCATTTAATTAAAAGAGTTTAATTAAAAATACCTTATTTTAATAGGGTTACTTGATATCTTTATAAGAGGAGTCTTATATCAGATATTAATTATACGTTATTCCAATTGTTGGAGAGTACGCCCTTTTTCTATACAGATAGGAAAAACTAGGGTTTGAGCCAATACCCCTTTTTCTTGAAAATTCTTTTTCCTTGGTGGATCACCTCTAGAAGCCAAACACTAGGGTGCTAACGTTGATCAAAGGAAGGAACCAAACCCGGTGGATTCAAGTTGAACGCGAAAAGGATTGGAGGTGAACTTGTACCTGAGGAAGCTCGAATCTTCAAGGGTATGTTTCTTATTCATCTTTTTCATTTAATTAATAATTGTGCATAAAGGGTGATCCGGGTATATGGTTTGTAAAACTTTTAAACTCTGATTTATCTCGCTTCCGCTTTAATTTTGCAATTTGATTGCATTCTTGAATATTACAAACCTAACAGGAACATCATCCAAGTTATAAACATTAACTCGACTTCTTTACGTTATACGTACTTATCTTTAATTCAGACCTTCACCACTCATGGTTTAATCATTGATCTTCATTACCTTACTACCAAACTATACGTGGGGTGTAGGTTCTACTCGTTTAATATTCGCACAATTACACTTAACCTTTACATTGGTTCAAGTGTTCAACGCTTACATTTCATTCTAACATTCTCCTCTGACTCATATTCAGCTTTCGTTAATCTTATTACTGTTCGCTACGACTTTCTTGATAATTCATATCTTACTTACTACTTTCGTCAACGTCTAAGTTATACAACCAATGTAGACTTAGAACGTTCGCTCGACTCGAATATAATTCATGAGAATCGTTTACGTATTCCACGTTTACGTTGTTCATCCCTTAATCCCTCATTCAGCTTTATCTAAGTTTTTAATCACTTTCATTCATTACTCGTCACCTGAACCCCATGTTCATTATTCATTCTTAATGTCGAAGCCATACGATTCGTTGCATACTAAGACAGATCGCTCATCGCAACAGCGTTGCATTCACAGCGTCTAAATGCTTTACATTCATCTCTGATTACCATGACATAACATCAAAATGTTATTCATTACCCTCGTTAATCAACGTCTAAGGAATCACCATCATAGCAATCCCTCACGTTCGTTTATTACGACTACGGTCCCCGAATATTGGTTCCGTAACCCGCGTCTACATTCTTTGTCTGTTAATCTCATTTAATATTTTCGTTCAGCCTTCATCAAAGGTTTAATACACTTAATTAAGTGTTACATTAGCTAAACTACATGTTCATATTTCTTTCTTGTACATCCCCCAGTAATTGAAAGCGGTGAAAAAGCTCATCATCGGGCCTTAATCGACATCTCGGCCATGCGGCGTTGCAAGACCGTTCCTTCCTTTACCTCGTCTTTGCGGCCACTTACTCTGCAGTTGTTAAACTCTCCATCGAGGATGGCACTGCGACGCCGTGGTGCCACTCAATAGTAGCTGATGGCATGGGCCTCTTGTAGGCGCCACCTATGCAAGGCTGGCTGCCATTTATAGGCCCTTACACGAGCACAACACCTAGAAAATTTTTCTAAGTCTTAAAAATTGCTCTAGACGCTTACTTCTCGATTCCATAACTTATTCGTTATAACTCAGAATGAGGCCATTCCAAAGCCATTCTCTTTCTTATCTTACGTACTTTGATTACCCTCAGATAGAACTTCATTCTGAATCCGTTAACATGCCATTCAATTAGCTTAATCTTCACCCTTCGTTCGTTTTACATTTTTAACGTTCTTTGTTGGTTCGTCCGTAATTCGGTCATCTGAACTCGAAACTCGTTCGTTCTTGAGTCCACGACTCATGTTTTCTACATTCTCTTACATTCTTATGAAACCCTACACTTCCAGGTTCATTTACTAACTTTTTAGTTTTTGTTCTTCTTTTATGAATTTTTGCCATAAGTTCGTTATAGCTCAATTTTAATCCGTTCTTCATGAACATTTCTAATGTTCCTAACCAAGCAATAAGTAACTAACTTATACACGATGGTTTTAAACTTGTCCATCAACAACAATTATCCTATGGTGGTTTTAAATTTGTTCAACAATAACGTTCTTCGCGTTCTTCGTTAGTTCTTCATTTTTAATCGATATTTTGATTACAATTTTACTTTTTCTTGGAATTTGATGTTATAGAACACCATTCCTTACTTAATTCACCTACTCATTCATATAATCCACTTGGATCGTTCTAATTCATTACGAATCATACATTTCCTTAAGAAATTTATAAACTAAATTTCTACTTTCTTATTTCTTCTTTTCTCATGATTTAAACCATATAAAATCATTCTTAAAATCTCTTACTTCTTATTCTCATTAAGCTATTTTTTAACATATAAAATAAAGAAAATTATCTAGAAGTTAGATTTTGGATTACCTCTATTCTTTAATCTTTCTCCATCGATATAAAGTGCAATCAGGCAAGCTTTTCCTCTTCCTTTTCCTTTCTTCATCCGAACCCTCTCTCTTTCTCTCTAAGGTGTAGGATTTTCAAAATCCCAAATAAATGAATTAAGCTTACTATTTATAGAATTTCCAAGCTAGGGATATTTTAATCATTTCGACCCCCCTAACCTTCTTACTATTCAAGGCTTAAGGACTAAGTTAACTTAGCCCTCAAGTTTGTTTAGACCTTAAGTTTCTTAGTTCTGTTTTTCGGGTTTCGTCCGATAGTTTTAAAAACTGTGATTCTCGGAATTCAAATATTTTTGGATATTTCGTCTTTCATTTACCGATTAACTTTTACGTATTCTTTGGATTTCCGAAAAACTGAAAAACACTTTTTGGTATCAAGCGTTTTCTTTCACGTTTTCCCCTAACGTAGCTAAACGAATGAAAAGTACACAACAAGACTTTTCATCATTTTTTTTCGTCCGATTTCTGCACATTTTTCGAGAAAAACTTTTATCGACTTACTTAACTTTTCACGATATATTATCATCAAATCTTTCGACGAAATGTCATTTCGACATACCAAACTCTCGAAAAGGCTTATGTTATTCAAACCCTAACCCTTAGGTTTCATCAGGTGAATAGTATCTATTTCGTCTTTTTCCCCAGAAATATTTTTGTTCCCTGAAATTTTTTATTTTCATCTTGAAAATTCTTACTCGTTCAGTCTAGCTCGTAGCCAAAATCCTCCTGATTAATAATAATTCTAGGTTCTAGAACGATTAATAAACACATAACAAAGAATAGTATTAATAAAAATTCATTTTATTAATAACTAATTCATTAACTCCTAAATTCTGAACAATCTAATTTTCCGAGTTGTCACATTCTTCCCTTCTTATAAAAATTCCATCCTCGAAATTTCTAAAACCACACCCATTCCCGGGTCATCACATTCACCCCTTCTTCACAGAATTTCATCCTCGAAATTTTATCTTACTCATCTTCTCAACTTCTCTTCAAAGAAGTTCTTATCTTTCATACATTCCCTACCCTTCATAACTTATCAAGAATCATGAAGTCAAAGGAATAAATAGGATTATAAGGATTCCTTTAAATCATTTTATACTTTTGCTGAGGTGTCAAATTGACCATGAACTCTTACTAGGTTTAACAGTATTTCACCGTAAATCCTTCTTACACGGTAAATTTACAGTCACAAAAAAGGTAAACTACCTCTTCCATACGTAGGCGATCAACCCATCGTATAACCCCATTTCAGGGTATGTTCACCTCAGACTTAATCATTAGATTTCGCACCAAAACAATTTGGTTTAAGATAACTCTTAAAAAAGCTCAATTTTCTTTTTAATCGCGACATACCATTCGTCTTAGCCAAATCAAGTAGCTTAGACCATAACAATAAATTGGACATCAACTTGAAACATTAAATCTAGTCAAATTAATTGACATCGACTACTTCTTTAAATTCTTTTTGCAATACATCAAAACGTTTTTACGACGCCACGATCACGCACTTTTCACAGTACGTTGAGGACTTCGTCAGTTTATAACTTCATCATTATACATCCTACCATAGTTGGTTGTTGATCCTAAGATCACATTCCACACCAGGTTCAATTGCATTAATAACTCCATCTTTTTACCATCTTTGCATCAAATGCCTTGATGATATAAAATTCCTTTTGATATTTCAAATCAATTTCTGTCTAGCCAAATCAATTAGCATAGACATACCAAGAATAGTTCTTTTAAACTCCATTGGTTCCAAAAGTTGAACCAATTCTTTCATTTTCAAAACGCGCACATTATCATGATTTCAAGAAACTTTGAAATCTAACATAGCTAGATGACTTCGAATATCTTATTCTCCATCTTCCTTCATTGTCTTACTTGCGACAATACTTAATCTTCTCTAGCACCTTCAATGCTAAATCTACTGAAAATAACACATTTTCAGTCCACACATTCCTATACCTTAGTACAGTCCATTAACTTACCACACATTATGAGTTCAGGAACTTTCCACAATAATATGAGTTTAAGAACTATCCCAGACAGACCATAAGCGTCCATTCGTTGAGCAGTTCAAAAACATACCATATAATTATGAGTCACGAACTTACCATAAGTATGAGTTTCAAGAACTCGCACCTTATCTTAACCTTCTCTACCTATCAAATATATACATGAGAAAAGATTCACCTTCTCGTCATATACATCTTGATAGCGCGACCAATTTCAATGATTATGACTGTAATAAACTCAGTGGTTGTTACACCAAGCACAAACCTCTGCCCATACAAAGGTTCATACAACTCAGCTATCACATGAGTCCTCAATTGAAATTTTACAACTTCTAACTTTCTCTTTACTTAATACGAATTTTCTTTAATTTGTATGCTATCCTTCATAACTCAATCTGAGTTCTTCTTCCCGTACTACTTCGTAGTACCATTCATTCATAGCATTAGTTATAAATCATTCATCATTTAACAGATCATCTGTTACTATGATTTACTATGATCACGTGGTGATCTTCCTATCCTTCTATCTACGATTATAGTCTTAGGTACACATACCTAAGATTTATAACCTATCAGCTTTGATACCAATTGTGACGCCCCCAAAATAGGTATACATCATCCATCTTGAGTCGCTAAATGTAACGCCCTAAAATTCGGTCTATTTTCACATCTGAATTCTGTACATCACGATCCCATCCTCTTCCAAACATACATCATTATATAGCTAAATATAACAACATACATCCTCAAAACTCAGGTTCTAAAACCTTAAAACCTCTTCCATTACAAATAATAATAATTACATTATTCTTTACATCTTGCACGAGTGACTTTTTTCCACCACTAAGGATACATAAATGTTCATTAAACTATTCTATAGTTTAATTCTATCATTCTATATTACAAGTCTTCGCTTGATCTTCACGCTCATTCATATAATGAATGGCATCTCTTCTGGATACCGATCAACTTGATCTTTACGGGATCCTTAAGTTCTTCTAACATCGTTCGCTGAAAATGTTTTTATTTAAAGCAAGTGTGAGCATTCAATTGCCCAACAAGTTATAATAGTTGAACAAACAACTTTAAGAATTCAAACATTCTTTTAAGACTTCAATAACTGAACAAAGGTTATGAAGCAGCTTGAATAATAGAAATAATCTCGATTCCTATCATTTTAAAACATTAGTCACATTCACTTTGAAATACTTTCATTCTTTACTCTCTTTCATACACATTCTGTTTGGCTAGAATCAATAACACAGACTTAACAATAACGGTTCATGTATAAACAGAACATGCTCATATTGAACAGTTCAATCAAAGAACAGTTCATCTCATAGAAACACGGAAGTATTCACATCAGGCACAAGGCCTCATATATTCTACCACCTTGTACAAATATCACACATTCACATAGACGTAACTTCTCAAGTTCAACATCTCGAGAAGTTTTAGAAACTAGCATTCATTTAAAATATGAATGAAGTTAGAAACTTGCCTTACACTATATAACTACATCTTATAATTTATGCTGAGCTGCTCATTCCAATTCCTATGTAGCACATAAGGAAATAACACATACACCAATTAGTCATATACTTGACTTTACTCATTGGTTTACTTTACTTCACTTCTTAGGGTTCGCGTTCTTATAATCTAAGTTTACGCGACCAACTTCATTTACCGATTAACGGCTTCATGACATATGAAGATGTCTTACTTAATACATTCATCATCTTTGATGATTTAAATTCTTATCTTTTTTTTTAAAACTTTTCTAGGACTTAGCACACATCGCATCCCTGCTAACATATGGTACTCTGAGTGGTTTCCCACAAACAACTAACAAACAAGTTCTCGTCTCATCTACACTACCCATAACAGTGAGTTAAATTGGTTACCAGTTTTGTATATACATTTTCTCTCTGAAGGAATTGTTTAGCCCAGTTCCCATATGTCAACCATCAAAGGTTACAATTGTACTACAACCTAACTTATCTTAACTTATCCGAACTATTAAACTATAATGTTCGTTATGTCAATTTCTTATTCCTTATGGCTTTCTAGCAACTAAATGCCATACCTCAGGATTCATTCATCATTGTCTAAGTCATACAGTCTTTTGTATACTTCGAACGATCATTCCATATTCATTCTACACATTTATAACGTTAACCATTTTACATTACCTTATTCTTATCTTACAACGTCCGATTAATTCGACTTGGAACGTCATCCAAGTTATAAACATGAACTCGGCTTCTTTACGTTATACATAATTATCTTTAATTCAGCTTCTTCACCGTTCATAGGTTTAATCATTGATCTTCATTACCTTACGGTCAAACCATACATGGGGTGTAGGTTCTACTCGTATAATATTCGCGTACACTTAACCTTTACATCGGTTCAAGTGTTCAACGCTTACATTTCATTCTAACATTTTCCTCTGACTCACATTCAGCTTTCGTTAATCTTATTACCGTTCGCTATGGCTTTCTTGATAATTCATATCTTACTTACTACCTTCGTCAACGTCTAAGTTATACAACCAATGTACACTTAGAACGTTAGCTCAACGTGAATACGATTCAACCTTTATCTAAGTTTTTAATCACTTTCATTCATTACTCATCACCTGAACCCCATGTTCATTATTCATTCTTAATGTCGAAGCCATACGATTCGTTGTATACTAAGACTGATCGCTCATCGAAATAGCATTGCATTCAGCCGTCTAAACACTTTACATTCATCTCTCATTACCATGACATAACATCAAAATGTTATTCATTACCCTCATTAATCAACGCCTAAGGAATTACCATCATAGCAATCCCTCACGTTTCGTTTATCGCGACTACGATCCCCAGATATTGGTTCCGTAACCCGCGTCTACATTCTTTGTCTTTTAATCTCATTTAATCTTTTCGTTCAACCTTTATCAAAGATTTAATACACTTAATTAAGTGTTACATTAGTTAAATTACATGTTCATATTTCTTTCTTGCACATCCCCCAGTACTTGAGCAGTTAAAAGCTCATCACTAGGTATCGACTTTTCACCACTGCAGTGCATTGCCAGCCACGTGCTCTTCCTTTACCTCCTCGTGACATGCTACGCCACTCTCTCTATTTCACGCCATGGTGCCACTCAAGAAGAATAGTGATGGCTCGGCCTCGCACTTCGCAATGCCGCCTCCAAGGTTTGATCACTCAAGGCCAATACGACTGCTTAAACACAAAACCTAAATTTTTTTTCTAAGTCTTAGAAATTGGTTAAGATGCTTACTTCCGCTTTTCATAACTTATTCGTTATAACTTGAACGAGGTCATTCAAAAGCCATTATCTTCCTTATCTTATGTACTTTGATTACCCTCGGGACAAAACTTCATTATAAATCCATTAATATGCCATTCAATTGGCTTAATCTTCACCCTTTGTTAGTTTTACATTTTTAACGTTCTTCATTGGTTCATCCGTAATTCGGTCATCCGAACTCGAAACTCGTTCATTCTTGATTCCACAACTCATGTTTTCTACATTCTCTTACATTCTTATGAAACCCTATACATTTGGGTTCATTTACTAACTTTCTAATTCTCGTTCTTCTTTTACAAATTTTTGCCATAACTTCATTATAACTCAATTTTAATTAGTTCTTCATGAACGTTTCTAACGTTCCTAACCAAGAAATAAGTAAATAACTTATACGCAATCATTTTAAACTTGTCCATCAACAACAACTATCCTACGATGGTTTTAAATTTGTCCATCAACATTGTTCTTCGCGTTCTTCTCGTGTTCTTCGCGTTCTTCGTTCGTTCTTCATTTTTAATCGATATTTTGATTACGATTTTACTTTTTCTTGGAATTTGATGTTATAGAACACCATTCCTTACTTAATTCACCTACTCATTCATATAATCAACTCGGATTATTCTAATTCATTACGAATCATACATTTTCTTAAAAAATTTATAAACTAAATTTATACTTTCTTATTTCTTCTTTTCTCATGATTTAAACCATATAAAATCATTCTTAAAATCTATTACTTCTTATTCTCATTAAGTTATGTTTTTAACATATAAAATAAAGAAAATTATCTAGAAGTTAGGTTTTGGATTACCTCTATTCTTTAATCTTCCTCCATCGACAAAGCGTGCACAAGTAAGCAAGCTTTTCCTCTTCCTTTCCTCTCTTCATTCAAAATCCCTCTCTTTCTCTCTAAGGTGTAGGATTTTCAAAATCCCAAATAAAATGAATTAGGCTTCTATTTATAAAATTTCCAAGTCAGTATTATTTTAGTCATTTTGACCCCTAAGCTCCTTACTATTCAAGGCTTAAGGACTAAGTTAACTTAGCCTCAAGTTTGCTTAGCCCTTAAGTTTTGTAGTTTCGCTTTTCGGGTTTCATTCAATAGTTTTAAAGCGCGATTCTCGAAATCCAAATATTTTTAGACATTTCGTCTTTCATTTACCGATTAACTTTTACGTATTATTCGAATTTCTAAAAAACTGAAAAACACTTTTTGGTGTCAAGCGTTTTCCTTCATATTCTCCCCTAACGTAGCTAAATGAATGAAAAGTACACAACAAGATTACTTTTCAATGCTTTTCAATTTCGCCTCGATTTTACACGTTTTCGAGAAAACTTTTATCTATTACTTAATTTTTCACGATATATTATTGTCAAATCTTTTCGATGGAATGTCATTTCGACATACCGAACTCTCGTAAAAGCTTAGGTTATTCAAACCATAACCCTTAGGTTTCATTCGAAGTGAATAGTACCTATTTCGCCTTTTTCCCCCAAAATATTTTTTGTTCCCGTAAAATTTTTTTTTCGCCTTGAAAATTCTTACTGTTCAGCCTAGCTCGTAGCCGTAATCCTCTCGATTCATAATCATTCTAGGTTCTAGAATGATTAATAAACACATAACGATGGAATAGTTTTAATAAAATTCATTTTATTAATAACTAATTTTAAACTCCTAAATTCTGAACAATCCGATTTTTCGAGTTGTAACATTCTTCCCTTCTTAGAAAAATTCCGTCCTTAGAATTTCTAAACCCACACCCATTCCTGGGTCATCATAGAGGGGTGGGAGGTGTGGGACCCATGTAGGGGTGCTAAGGTAAACCTGCGGCCAACCGTGGGTATAAAAGGTCTGTGGGTTGCTTTCATAAATCACTATCAAGTTGCGTCGCGAAGGAAATTCGAGAGCTCTTCTTCGTGACTCATTGAGTTCGGGCGACTTCTCTCGCACATTATGCCGCCTCTACAAGTGTTCTTCATCGTCTCGGTAATATATGCATGTATTCTTTTCCAATTTCTATCTCATTGGAAAATGATTTATCACACGAAATGCATTTGTACACATAAGAGTGAATATGCATGCTCGATATGACTTTGATAAAAAATATTCAACATAGCAAATGTTAGTATTAAACCATGCTGAACATAATAATATGAAAAAATTTAACTTTTAAAACAGTCAAATTCGCACCTTTTACTATCATTTCTTATCCTATTTGAGGACAAATGAGAAAAGGTAGAAAAAGCAAAAAATCCTGGTAATTAGACTACACTTACGAATTTTTTACTGTGATGTATTAATGCATGTAGGATGTATATGACTGTGGGTAGGTGTGCTACTCAATGGCCACCTAGTCATGCCTATGTGCATGTGGATAGTCCTATTTACAAAGGGGACTATGTCAAAAAATTTACAAAATGTAGGCATTGGGTAGTCATGCATTTTTAACTCTATTGTAGACGTATGTTAAAATAATGCATGCATGCATGTAGTCATAAGAATGAATTTTGAAAAGCTCCAGGTTAAACATTACCACACCATTTTTGAGGTGATTTGATGTGACGACCCCAAAACAGGTATACTTCACCCATCTTGAGTGGCCAGATACATGGTACAAAAATACAAATACAACTTAATAATACAAATGTCGTGTAAAATACGACAAAACATAAACTGAGAGTTTGAATAAGAATATTGTCATCTAGACAATATCCACACTCAATGGAGTCCTCATTACATTTATTGTCACACTATTTAACAAAATAATGAGGACTACTAATACTATCATCTGGACCGTCACTCCCTTCCCCGACTAGTCACGGCTACGTTCTCATTTCCTGAAGAGAACAGTGAATGAAAGGGGTGAGCTCAACTAGCCCAGTAAAAAATATTATGACTAAGATAATGTAGAATAAATTATCATTAGTCTTCAACAATGTTAAACTGAAAAAATATAATAAACATCAAGTTTTATTGCAGCGGAACAAGCAATTCATTAAAAGAGTCAAGTAGAGAATAAAATCTACTATCTTTTATGATTTAAAAAGGTTTTTCATCACTTTTATCGCTAAGACTAAACTTAATACATAATCCACATCATCCCTACACTACGGCCAAGGATATTCATTAGTATCACAACCACAAATTATCCATGCACTATGGGCCAAGAATAGTCGTGTATTCATCAATGGTCATGATCATGCCAACAACTGTCCATCAATGCACTACGGGCTAATGAGGACTTTTACCACATCATTTGTAACATTACGGTCATGATTATACCGATTAATCCCTGGGTCATAATCATACCAAGTCCATCTATGCACTACAGGCCACAGATGACTTTCAACATAATATAAACATGAGGATGATGACAATGATATAAGAATTCAATAAAACAAGTTCAAGAATTAATCTTTCCAAGAACTAATAACATCCAAATTGTCAACATGATACTTTTTTGTAGAGTAAAATTCAAGAAAGCTCAAAGAATATTTTCATGAAAAGATACTGGATGAAGCGCAAATATCAAGGATATTCCACTAATTTCATGGAGTATAGAAGTCAAAACTTTAACCAACCTGAGATAATAAAGAATGGAATAACAAAAGAAATCACCGTGCATGCGATATACCGCATGCATAAAAGTTATTCCAATAGAATAATAAATAACGCAAACCAAGTCGTGCAAAATTGCATCAACAGGATATTCCAATGTAATAATAAAGAATGGAATAACAATGTAAATCACCATGTATGCGACGATAGATCGCATAAACAAAGTTATTCCAATAGAATAATAATTAATGGAACAAGGTCAAGGCGTAATACTAACCGATAGGATATTCCAATGTAATAATAAATAATGTAATCAGTCATGCGTAAACGCACGCATATGATGTTCCAATGTAATAATAAAGAATGGAATAACAAAAAAATTCACCATGTATGCAAGATTCCATGAGACAAAGTTATTCAAACATAATGATAAAGAATGGAATACCGTAAGAATTTCACCAAGTATAGGGTACTCAGATATGCAAAAGTTATTCCAACACAATAATAAAGAATGGAATAACATAAGTCTCTCTTCATGAATAATAAAGAAATAATAATTCTTACCTTAGAAAGAAACTGGATATAGGAGTAGTGAAGCAATGTATCACTTATCTTCTTTCTCTCTATAGTTTATCTCTAGAGTTTCAAAGTGAATTCATAAGAAATAATGAAGGAATGAGCTTTATTTATAGAGAATGGATCTGAATAAGTAATTTAATTCACGAACCGTTCGTATTGATTTACTTTTTAAACTAGACCATCCATATTAATTTACTATGCAAAGATTAATAAATTATTCTAATAAAAAAAATCTTTTAAATAAAATATAATATATTCAATTTATAATCTAATAAAACAAATAACTTTATAAAAGTATTCGCTTTTATATAAAAGATTTTACTATACAAAACACTACGCAGTGCACTATGCAAAACACTATGCATAATAAAATATAATATATTCTAATTATTGTCTAATAAAACAAATAACTTTATAAAAGTATTCGCTTAATATAAAAGATTTTACTATGCAAAACACTATGAATAATAAAATATATTATATTCTAATTATTGTCTAATAAAATAAATAACTTTATAAAAGTATTCTATTTTATATAAAAAGCTTTTCCTGCTTTTATTACATTAATAATACTAATAAAACAAAATTATATATATATATATATATATATATATATATATATATATATATATATATATATAAACTTCCGTGACTTCATAAAAAGTACCTCAATATATTTAACAACATTTATCATCATTATTATAATTCACAATATTAATCGATCAGTCGCTCCTGTGAAAGAGGGGCTTTTCCAATAAGGATTTCTCCCTATTGGCCGTTAAATTAGGTGACCAAACCTCTCCTTGATGTAACTTCTAGACATCGTTAATATTGCAAATAATAATATTAATAACTTCGTCGTCTCAATTATTGATTTAATAATATACAAAATATCGACAATAATTGAATCAAATAACGTGAGATACTATGCAACAATTACTAAAGCGATAATTGAACAAAACTGAGTGACTTCTCACGTAAGCATCAATAATCAATAACGTGTGCTACTATGCAACCACGCGTATTACTTTACTACCGAGTAGTTCAACAGTTTTAATGGTAAAACTTCCGCCGTTATTTTCATAAATATATTTTTGTCGTTTTCTCAATCCGATAATAATTCCGTTGTGGGGTCGACCAATGATTGTACCGCCGTATGGATATTCCCTGACAAAAAGAATATTCCTCGACCAATCGAATATTATACAACAACTTGCATATTTTTCAAAATTTATAAATATTACCCACAACTATAACATTATATCAAATTCATACCATAATTTTCAAAAAAATATTTTGAGAAAATTAAATCTTTATTCGTAAAATTTGGGGTTTCACATTTGGAGACTTGTTGTCCAGATATTATGGATCCGGATCAGCCGAGTAGTTCCCGCAGAACCACTTCTGGTGTAAGGAAAGAGCTTCGTATGCCTCAACCCCTTGCTCGTTAGACAAACCTTCGCCGTTGGTAGAGGCGATGATCGCCACGTCAAAGTTAAAGTGCCGACGCCGAGGACGAGGAGGAGGATGTTCGGGCCAGGACTCTCACCTCGCCGCACGTGTTCCCTATAGGATTTACTAGGCATTTGGGTGGTGAACCCAGAGCTTACGGGCGACATACTTGAGTCGACACCTTCAGCTTTACTCGCACGCGAAATGAGGTATAAAGTTAGATCTTAATTATCCGCTTTTCCTATTGATGAGGAGTCAAGGATTCGATGTTGATCTCGCATTTCGATGTAGGTTCCCGTACTTTACACAAACTCAAGGAATCTGGTTCAAGATCCACTCTATGTTTCAAAGCCAGACGATGACTATAGAGCGATTGTACATGGTCAGATTCGTGGACGTTCTTTTCCATTCTTCCCCGTCGTTGTCCCTCGGGTTATCTGTGGCATTGTCTCGAAGGCCGGTTTCACTGCATCGCCACTCCATTTATTGGACCGTGAGGTGATGATGACGCCGATGGATTGGCGTTTATCACTGTGTATGGAGTTTAGAGGGCCCAGGTTTGTATGGTGGATATCACCCCATCGCCGCCGATCCTTGTTGGGAGTTTTGTGGAGGCTCAAGGGTAGGAATGTTTGTATTGAGTCCTTCGAGGGTAGATGCTATGAAGCGGGCTATCGAGTGAACCCATACCCGATTGATGTGAGAGTCGTGGATCACATTCTTTGATGATTATTCCCGATGATCGCCGCCATGGTGTCCTTCACTTGATCGCCGCCACTCTAACACGCGGGACCATATAGAGAGTATGATTGGGGTTCCTACACCTTCCGCCTACTTCCTTAGAGGAATGCACATGCGATCGCAGTGGTTTAACCGAGGCTTGCTAGATTCTACCCATTTTGGCCGATGAGTGTTTTCTCTTGTCTTTTTCCATGTATAGGTTAAGAGTGTTAATTGAGAGTAGATGTTTGCCTTTGTGTCAAGGGTTTGGGTATATAAGAGGCTTCCATGTTTATATCCTATGAGCTTGTTAGGTTTAGACACCTATCCACGAGGACAAAGATGACATCATTCTATACTGGCGGAGGTCCCTGTTGCTGAGGGTTTCACTCATTGCCGCCTACAATTGGAGTTGTTGACAGCGGATGTCATAACATGGGTTCCCTATTCTAGGGAGCATTTGAGCATTGGATTTGAGGATGGGTACCCAACTGGCATTGAGCATGTAATTTCCACCCGTAAGATTCCTCTCTTCATAGATGGAGGATGGGAGCTCTATTTAGGAGAGCGTGCTGTTAAGAGCACTACAAGAGAGATTCGTATAACGATCTTGCCTCCTGCCAGGAATTATTGGCCTGCTTCACAGTCACCCGTCATTGATATCCCATTATTGGGGATTGACGGTTTCACATTATCGAGGGTCTCGTGGAGATGTTCCAACATTGGTGGTTCCTCATACCATTGGAACCCAAACCCGCCACCCACTCGGGCCTCATGGGGGATATGGTTCCGTGGATCTCGTGATGATGATGAATTGTTCTAGCCTCGTGTTCGAGATCCGACTCATTTGACACAGATTGACAGCTTAACCCTAAGTAGCTAGATTCGGGCACATTTCTTTATCCCAGATTTGGGTAGAGATCCTTCGTGAGGAAGATACTTTTGATCCTTCCAAATTCTGAATCCGCCCCTCGTGTGACCCATATGGTTTTTCCAGTGCGATCCTCCTCAGATATAAGCCTAACATCCCCTCGTGGATGTAGAGATCAAGTGACTTAGGAGGAGTTAGATTAGGTGGACGTGGATTGATGATATGTACATCGACACCATTGTCTTCTTCCGATGTATATTCTCGTTATGCCTTTTGATAGGCCTCTCATAGACATTGGATAGCTTCTCCCATTCTCGCTATATCTTTTGATAGGCCTTTGTTAGATGTAGGGCATTTTGCCCCATTTCCCTATATTTTAGTTGTATAGAGATGTATTAGATGATGATATACTTAGGAATGCATGTACAGTTTTCCATTCCTATATCATATTCCCATCTATCAGATCATGTATGTTATTATGTTATGCATATGTATGTATATCCAGAGATATTCAAAGATCGACCCCTGGATGGTCTTATAACACTACCAGATAGATGTCTTCTTCAACAAGTTAGTCAGATTGATCATACCCCACCATCATTGGTGGCATTTAGTATGCGATCGCGGTATGATAGCATGGCATTTGGATTCAACTTCAAGTTGTACTTTCGCAACCTTGGGCTGAAAAGCTCTTCGAGAAGGTCTAAGTGGTCTTACTCCCTTCGTGATTTGACAATGGTGTCATCCACATAGATCTCTATCTTTATGCATTAAAACGTGGAAAAGAGCATTAAATCGTGGAAAAGAGCCATCGAGTTGAACCATCTTAAACTGGGGATTAATTAAAGGTAGAGGAGGGGTCATTCTTCCTTCATTGATTAGCATCTCAAATATCTCCTCCATAGGTTGGCTGTGTACGTAAATTCCTTTCGATTGGCAAAATCCAAACCAGCTTTTTAGTATTTTTCTCTTCGCAACTTTATCCTCCATAGCTTCACTTTCCTCGAAGGTGATGGTGGACCATTCATAACAAAAGGAAGGAGATAGGCATGCTCGCTAACTAATTAATTGCAGTGACTTGATGTCGATAGGTCACCGCTCAAGAAATTGTTCAATTTTCTTACAAAGAGCTTTCATCTTTTGTTCTATAGCAAATTGGAACTTTGCGTAATCCCATTTATCAACACCATCTTTTTATGGATTGGGATGATTCACTGTTGAAATTGGAACTCGACTAGTGCTCCAACCAATCATGTTGACTTCTTCTTCTTTTGTGTTGAGGAAGAGGGTTGTTTTGCACATGAGGTTGATCTCGGTTTGGTAACCACGATCTCATCGTTGTCTGTCAAATCTGGATCTTGTGTTTCAAGGCCCAATAATCTTGAGTATCATGTCCGTGTGTCTGCATGATAAACACCTGCTCGAAGTAGCATTGAAACCCCTCCCACTAGGGTTGGTGGTGGAAGAAGATGCGTAATTTTTCTCGAGTAGCCTGTAAGAGCAAGAATATTCTAGAGAGTCCCCAAGGGTTTGAACGTTTGAGGGTGCTTTGCTTCTCCACCTTTAGGCAATGGAGGGTTTGAAGATTGTGCTTGAAAAGGGAGTAGTTTCTCCTCTATATAGGCATATTCTCGACCGCCTTTTGACCAGTAGTATCAAGGAAACATCATCCTTTCTTTTTACGGACCCTCCGGCTAGCTTGTTTCCATAATATTGGATTGATGTGCTCAACAACCGCTTAAGAGCAATTTAGGTCTTGAATCTTTCCGATTTCAATCCCATCTCACCATCTCTCCGTGCTTGATGCAATTCTTTAAGCAGACAACCAAATCTATAATTTGTTTACTTAATCCCACAAATTCTTCTCAAGAAAACGGATTAGATTGGCTCTGAAGAAGATATGATTGATCTGTAGGCTCGTGGCCTTTTTTATATTTTTGAAATGGTACTAAAGCCAAATTGTTTCCCTACAAAAAACTTATGTAGTTTAGTCTTTAGGGATAATGTAAATGCTATCATAATGTGTCCATTTTAGAATATCATCCCTGTAAAAACGGGGTTATTTTGATAGCATGTTATGTATACACAAATATTCTTCATATTTTCTATTACATAAAGATGAGCATGGAATAAAAATTACAAGTAAATACTTTTACAAGTAATAAAAAATGGAAAGTATGAAGAGATTTTCCTCCGCATTTGGTTTATCGAGGTCGACCTATCTTAGGTTACTCTCATGCTTTTTGGTATGAAGGTTCCCAAATCATTGCAATCTACTGGACGAGAAGTTAATCCGGTCTTTCAACTCGAGCCAAACTGGTGGTGCCTTTTCCGAGCCTCATTGAATTAGTCTTCCTACAAGTCCAGCTATCAAACACCGATGTGATAGCCTCCTGGTGGAGGAACCACACAACATACATTCACATACAATATCTCTCACCGCTTGGAAAATGATGACATGTGCTAAGCACTAATATCACAGATAGATATATCATAGCAGGCAAGATATAAAATGCATTCAGATACATTCATCATAATTGTAAATGCAACATCCACACACAAGCATATATAACCAAGCATTGAAAAGCTCAGAAGGTAGCCTTAAACCCTCTTACCGAGTCCCCAGCAGAGTCGCCACTGCCGACGCTTTCTGGATTTTTAATTCATTCCTTTTTGTTTCTTATTTTTGGTGTTCTCCATGTTATGTGATAACTAATTGTTTGAGTTGTGATTCTAGGATAGAATCTTTGTAAATAGGGAAGGATGTAACAATCTAAGATTTTATTTGTGATTTAAAATATTTATTAAATTAAATAAATATTTTATTAATGAAGTTGTTATTTTGTAATTTAAAATATTTCTTAAATTAAATAATTGTTCTATTTATGTGGTTGTTATTAGTAGGTGTGTGTGAATTAAACTTATTAGATAACACTCTAATAAATATTTTATTGATGTGATTGTTGTTATTAAATATTTATGAATTAAATTTATTAGCTAATATTCTAAATTAATTTAGTTTATAATTTAGAGAGTTGTAATATAACATGAGATGTTATATTGTTGTTTTAATTTAATAATTATAGTGATATGTTAATTTATTAAATAAAATTATAATGAGATTATAATTTTGTGATATTTGGATTAAGTGGAAAATTTGTTTATTATGTTGTAATTGGTTATTTAACTAATGTTGAATATGGAGGTGTAAATATGAGATTTTAAACTATAGTGTAAGTGGTTTATTAAAATAAAATTAAAGTAATTTTAATTGATTTAACCAAACAAGGCTTAAAATATAAAGTCTTTATTTTAAAGACTTTTTACCAAACAAAGCCTTATGGCTTTTGGATTTTGAATTTTAGTAAAATAAATAAAATAAAATAAAATAATAAATATAATATATACATTTATTTTTGGTAATCTCATATAACAATTAGTATGCTGTATTTAGATTTTAGCGCCTTTATGTTTACACTTGGCCATATCACGCTTTTACCCATATTTGGCTAAGTCTCGAGAGTTCAGAGAATCGAGAATCGAGAGAAATCGAGAGAGAAAGCCTAAGGATTACTAGCGCTTTCTGGTTTAGCAAGAATTTCTTAAGCAACAAAAAAGGTATGTTACATAACCTTAACGTATATATTTTACAAGCCTATAATCTCTAAGTCTCGTGTTCGGATTTTATTATAAAGTCTTTACAAAATTGCTCAAATCCATATTTTTATAAAGGGTGATGAAATCACGTGTACGCAGTAGTTGTAATATTATAACTATATATATAGATATATATAGGTGATCGTATTATGAGCATATATATGTATGTGATTGTATTTAATTATGATCAAAAAGGAAGAAATTGTTTTTACAAAGGAATATATATATATATATATATATATATTTTAATGGCGTGAGTTTTAATTTTATGTTCTATTTAATTCTATTTTTCAATTTTGTTTTACAAATTGAATTGTTGCAATGGAAGTAGTTGTAATGCTAGAAGTTTATGTTTAGATAAAGAATTGTATGTTAAATTCATTTAAAAGAAAGGGAAACTGCTTTTTTAGTGTATGTTTTATACATAGTTTTAGACAATAATAAATTTGATTGTTAAAGTGTATATGAATTGTAAAAATTGAACTATGAATTGTTAATTGAGTATGAAATAAAGAGAACTTAGTTCAAAAGAATCAAATTGGTGTATCATTATGATTACAAAGAGTTCATCGTGTCAAGGAGTATCAAAATGGAGTTTTGGTTTTAAAATATGCTTTTCCAAAGATTTAATTTTTCTGTAATTATGGTTTAAGTTGTATTAATTTAGTATTTGTATGCTTGGTGAAGTTTATGTAATTTGCATAAGTTATACATGTTAATTGGTGTTAGAAATTAAGACATAGCTTTGTTCTGTGTTTTGTTTTGGGGTGTTATGTAATTCGGAGCCCCAGTGCCAAATTTCGCGCCCCAACGCCAAATTTCGTGCCCCAACGCCAAAAATAGGCTGTAAGATCGCTACCTCAAAGATCGAATTCATGCTCTAGCTGAATTATGCCCCAACACACTATCTCGCCACTTCAGTTGCTTGAAAAAGTGGTCTCAAGGCTGACGCTTTTGACCTCCTATAGTAAAATGACCATAACGCTTTTATACAAATCGCGATTGAGGTGATTCAAGATGATTCTAAAGAGGACTAATAGGCCTATAACTTTTATGCTTTTAAGGTTTTCAATTTAAAATTGTTATGAAGGGTCAAAATGGTCATCTTTAGGACTATTGTGTATTTAGAGCCAATCGGAGGGCGTCGAGATGCGCGAATGCAGATACAATCCTTTGTGTATTAGTATAACTTAATGATAACATGTTGGACATGTAATAGGATGTTGTATCAAGTTGTTAATGTGTATGCAATGACATTATCACTTTAAGTAGTTGTAATAAAGCTAAAAAGTAATGTTCATGAAAAGATGTGGTGTTATTTAAACTTAAACTTAGTTAGTAGCTATACTAAAAGTAAGAAAGTAACTCATGAAGGTAATGTTAGCGTAACTAATGTGTATTGTCAATACATATGGTATATATAGGACTTGCGGTGAACGTGAGTAGTGATTGCTTAACCTACGCACGAGGCAAGTTCCCTAACCTTTGTTACTTTATTATTCAGCAAGGTTACTTTTCACTGTTATGTTATACTTATGCAAATTCTCTATTTCTAATCTCTTGTTTAACGATTTATTGTCATGCAAGTTCTTTAACACTCATTTATCGTTGAGCAAGTTAGTTATCTTTGTTTATTTATTCCAATCGAGATTACCTTGGTTATTCAAAGTCCTGTATCATTTATTGTCGAAAGCAAGTTAGTTAATCTTTATCTCTTTATTCAAAGTCTATATTATTATCAGTATCGTAAGTGTGTTTATTCACTACTAATAACTGCTTTTTTGATCTTCGCTCTTCAATATCATTGTACTATCTTAAGTTATTGTAAATCTAACTCTAAGTTGTTTAGCTTTTCTTTACCAATTCAACTAATCCTTAGTCGATGAATGTTCTAAACTCTAAATTACACTTTTAAAATCTACCCAAACCAAACTTCCTTTGTTTTGTTTATGTACTCACACAACTTTGAAAGCATGTTGTCAATGATAACATTTGTTCAACTTAGAAATTGTTAATACTCTAGCCCTTATTGATTCATCGACATACCTTGTTCATGAAGATATTATAATCAAACCCTCGAATAGTTATTGGTTCCTATCTCCTTCAACCAAGACTTGGTCGATGAGCGCTCTAAAAATCTAGACTTCCTTCGATGTTAATTCCCAACCAAAATTCCTTTCGTTCTAACCTCGATAATCTAAGTCGAGATGAACAACCCTATATCAGGGGATTATTTTAGAGCTACGCAATAGCGTTAAAATGTTTGCGCAATACATAGTAAAAAGGGTCGATCACCGAGTATGGAATGATGGTCCATATAGTCGTTTAGATCAATTAAAGGTTACAAGAGAAACACATGTGAACCCAGGACATAGATGATGATTATAGTCTTTTGAGATCATAAAGGTTAAAGTAGAAATACTTGGAAACCTAGAATAGAGTTCGTGGTCTTGTGACCCTCAAAGATATTCTTTTTATGTTATATATATTGTTAACTTAAACGCTCATTATTCCTTTGAACTCATTATTGTTGAATTAAAGTTTCTTGTTCTGGTAAGAATACTTTACCATTGAAAGCTCAGTTAATTGTCATTCATAAAATGTTATTGTATACTATCCTTCTTGTGGGCAATTGTTTGCTCACTCTTGCACAAAATAATGCAGATGAAGTTACGAAGTTTGAAAAGCTTTATACAAGTAAGGGCAAGGACAAAGTGCTTAATTAGACGACAACGTTTAATTTATATTTTATTTATGAAGCTTATGTAATGGATTTAGTTATAATCGTGTTTTAATTTTCCGCGAATGATTGTAATAAAGGTTAGATGACCTGGGATTTATTTTAGATGATGTAACCCTTTAATGGGAGATTAATTGTTTAAACTTTTGAGTTTAATTATATCCTTTATTTATGGGTAGTTAGTTATGATTCATTTGGACAATGAACACCAAATCTGTGGGGTTGAAGTGCCCGGATTTGGGGGTGTCACATGTTAGGTGAGATTTATTTGAAAAAACAAGTGAAAAAGGTCCGACATGTATAATGTCGACGCATTTGATTTGACCAGTAAGAGTCGATGCTGGTGTTTTTAATCGTCAGCGCCTAATGCAACCGAGAAAAGGTTTGACATTGACCCAAATGATGTGACACCGCTAAATGAGTCTATGAAACCGAGATTCATTTGGGGTTCGAGGGTTTGATTATATGGAAGATGTTAGCACTTCCCCGACATCCCATGTTACCACTATGACCGCCACTTTTCAAGAAACCGTTATATTAATGTGTGTGTGTGGATCAATGTGCAATTATTTGGAAGTAGTGAGAGGCCTCGTTCGCACCTATATACAAAGGGTTTGAATTTATATAAAAATTCAATTGTAAACAAGATATAGCAATGAAGTTTTGTAAAAAGAGGTTTTTCAAACCTTGTGCTCAATAGTAATTGAGACCTTTTCATACTTCCATTTTATTATTAAATGTTCGTCTTGTTTGGTTTTATTTTTGAGATGCGAGGCATCTTCGAGAAAATAATATACAGCAGTGCCAAACTCCTCATATGCATGACAGCCATCTAAGAAAATTCGCATAATCGTAGAATAATGTACAAGTCGCCATAAATGAAAAAATTTATCATGGGAACCGAATCTAGATTCGAGGACCTAATCATATCACATGATTCCGAAGCTCACATGGTGCCGCAATTTATATGAAAAGCAAGTAGCGCTTATATATATAAAAGTCAGAATATATATATACGTATACGATCAACCACCAACGTAAACAACTCCACGGGGATTTGAAAAGTAAATATATATATATATATATATATATGAAATGATAAACCACCACGAAGCACCTCCACGGGGACCGTAAAAATAAATAAAGTAGTAATATGTATCAACCGCCATTTAAGTAAACTCTAAAGGCGGACTAAATGTAAATAAAAGAAAAGGCCTCAAGTAATTCTCTCAAAGTTCGATGTAAAATGTATATATATATATATATATATAAAAGCTTATAAACGCATCAATATAAAGCCAAGGCTCATCAAACGTAGTTCGACAATAAAGCTAATATATATAAGTATATATATAATATATATATATATATATATATATATATATATATATAAGCAATAAACGCTTCGGATGTAAAATCTGTGCTCATCGATGTAGTTCGACAACAGCTTATATATATAAGTATATATATATAAAAGCAAGTAAATGCTCCGTATATAAGTCTCAGGCTCAATCGAGGCATAAGTCGATAATTTTGTCCATATATAAATATATACATATATAAGTATATATATACGTATTGTAAATGAAAACCACTTGACCAAGTCTGGCATACATATAACACGACACTCAATGTGAAGAATATGGGCAGGTCAAAGATGAAGAAAAAGCTTTATAGAGTGTGAGAAGGTTACATAGTGGTCGCCAAGGCAAAGCTTCTAGCGACTCTAATGGATAAACACCAGCCTCCCATGTAAAATATAGCTATATATGAGCTAACAGTGTTTAAAATGAGAAAGCACTCAATATGGGGTGTGTATGTATAAATTGATAGGCTTCCTCACCTTTTTCTCTTACAAATGGTTACCCCAAGCTCTATATTTATAGAGTCGAGAGCACAGATGTATTGCATGGCAACAGATGCACTGCTCAAGGGCCGCCTCGGGGTGCCCCGAACTCCGCTGGTCCCGCTGCCTCAAAGTACATGCACTTACGCACCGCGATGTCCGGTCAAACTTGCGTAACTTCATTCCAGCATCCTAACGAGGTGTACAAGACCTTCTTCGAAATGATTTTGTCGAGAGTTACGAATGACATGGGATTAGTGAGGTCAGAAGTCGTGAATAGGGGACCATGCCCATGGTCTTCAAGCTTAAAATTTATCCGGCAGGCCGCCACTGTAATAGTCACTGATTAGAACCTCGTTCTTGTGGGACATTGTCGTAGAAATGTATGTATGAAATGTTGAGATAGCGCTAGGTCGAGGTGGTAAGATGACGCTTTTTACTCCTCATCGGGGTTATCTTCTATTCAGCCGACAGCAGACGCCGCTAGGGTCACATCCGAGATTGGATCGCCGCAAGTGTTTGAATTCAAAGCAGGTCATTCAGTAAGTGCGTATGCCTTCCTTATGTTAGCTCCTTAGTCTTGTGTGAGTGTGCTCGACGGAGGTTTCGAGATTGAAGTCGATCGCGATGCATTTCAAACAAGCATTTCGAGTTATCGCCAGAATCGCAATAAAGACTCCTGGGGTTATCTCCAAGGATAAAACCTGGTTATTCCGACGTTGAATTGATATTCGGTGTGTGTTCCGGTTGAAACCGAACTTCTAGTAGTATTCGTAATGGATGTGAGTCGCCTTCTGTGGTTATCTCTCGAAGGCTTAATCGCCTTCCTCGCAATGTTAAGAAGAATGTGTGTAAAAATTTCGAGTGTCTACGCATTACTTTTGGCGCCAAACATGAAAAGAAATGTCACAGAACGTGTCATGAGACGCCCGACATGTCAAAGTGTAAAGCGTAACACCGTGAGGCCAAACTGATTACTTCAACCGCTGGAAATACCTGTGAACGGAAGTGGGGAACACATCACAATGAATTTTGTGGTGGGTCTTCCAAATACTCAAAGAGGATACGATGCGATTTGGGTGATAGTGATGATCGACAAAATCAAAGACATTTTTTGCCAATAAAGATTAGATTTAATCTCGATCAACAAGCAAAGTCAGACGCTCAAGATATCGCTTTGAGACATGGAGTTCCAATGTCAATCAGACGATAGAGATCCGCGATTCACACCAAACTTCTAGAAGAGACTACAAGATTGCATGGGAACACAGCTTGAGAATGAGTACCACATACCATCCACAAATAGATGGCCAAAGCTTAACTAACAATCCAGACGTTGTAAAATATGCCAGATCACGCATCATGAATTTAAAAGGGAGCTCTGGATGAACATTTACCATTGGTGGAATTCGCTTACAACAATAGTTACCACGTTAAGCATTGGCATGCCACCCCACAAAGCATTGTATGGCAGTGAAGTGCGTAACTCCACTGCGGCCGGGAGAAAGCTGGTGAACGCCAATGAAGCTAGGGACCAAATCCGTATAACAAACCGCCGAGGTTCTCAAACTTGTCAAGACAAGATTAGTAGTCGCCAAGATGTAGAAAAAGTATGTCGATTAACCGTAGACAAGATCGTGAATTCGACGTAGAAATATCATGTTCTTAAAAGTTTCACCTTAGAAAGGGAAAATTCATTTCAAAGAAAAGGAATGCTAAGTTCGAGGTTTATCGACCTTCAAGTGCTACAAAGAGTAGGAGAAGTGGCTTATGAGGTAGCTCTACCTCAAGAGTTGGAACACATTCATAATATTTTTCATGTTTCGATGTTACGTAACCAGATAAACCCGATTATAAGCATACGATAGAGTACGTAACCATTACAATTCGACAAAGACTGGTTTTATGAAGAGGTTCCCATCCGATAGTCATTGTGAAAGAACAAGTGCTCAGAATAAAGTGATACCTTCCGTGGAAGGTAATGTGGAGGAACCAAATGTCAAGAGGGCTACGGAACTCAAAGATGAAATGATGAAAAATTACCCTAAGTTATTTGTTTAATCCGTGTCTTCGATTTTCGGGGACATAATCATCAGAAGGAGAGAAGAATGCTGACGTAATGATTTGCTTGAGTTGTGATTCGTGGACAAAATCCTTGTAAGGAGGGAATGATGTAACAATCCGTAATTTTAAATTATAATTTTAAATATTTATTAAATTATATAAATATTTAATCGATGTGTTATCATTGAATAAAAATTTATTTAATTATTTGTTTAATTTGATTTGATTTGATTAATTATTTATGTGCTAAATAAATAATTAACGAAAGTGAAGGAAATTAATTATTATGAGGTAATATTTTAATTTAATTTAATAATTAAATTAGAGAGTTGATAGGAATAAATAGATTATTATAATATTTTTAATTTAATTTGGTAATAAAAGTGTAATAATAAACTATGTTATAAAGGGTTATTAAAATAAATTAAAGGAGTTTAATTTAGTTTTTACCAAACAAGGCTTAAAGATATTAAGTCTTTAATTTTAAAGGGTTTTTGCCAAATAAAGTTTTTATGACTTTTAGATTTTTGAAATTTGATTTTTTAAATAATATAAATAAATAAATAAATATATATATATATATATATATATTAATTTTGGTAAATCACGATTTAGTAGGGTCATTAGTAGAACGCTTGCTTTTAGACGCTTAAAATGGGTGTGTTGAGTTGTGTTTTATTTCATGATAATGTATTCGTTTGGTTTAAGAGAAAAAAAAAGAAGAAAAGTTACGAGAGAGTTCGATGAGAGAGTTTGTGAAAGTTTGAGAGTTTAATTTCAGAGAGATTTCGTGGTGAGCAAGGAATTTTTAAGCAATTGAAGGTATGTTCTATAACCTTATTATATATGTTTACTGATTTAAGTTTCATACCGTGAATTCAAGTTATTTATTTTATTGTTGATATACAATTGTTACTTGTGATTATATGATTGGTGGTGTTAGAGTCAGATTCTAGACAAGGATTTGTAAGCTAAATTACTTTTAAAAGAAAGGAATTGGTTTTACAAAGGAACATATGTATGAACATGAATTGTAGGAGTACCAAAATTGATATGTAATTGTGAACTACTAGATAAATTGAACCTCAATATGTTAATATGTTAAGAAATAGAGAAAACTTAGTTCAAAAGTAGTAATTGGTGTATTGGGGACGCCTCCAAAAATAGGTATACAACACCCATTCTAAGTCGCCAAATACATGGTACAGAAATAACTACAACTTTATTAATACAATTGTCGTGCAAAATACGACAACACATAAATTGTGAGTTTAAAAACAAATATTATCTTCTAGACAATATCAACACTCAAATAAGTCCTCATTACAATTATTGATACACTATTTTACAAAATAGTGAGGACTACTAAAATGACTTTCTAGAACATTCATTCCATACCCCGACTAGTACTCGCTACATTCTCGCCTCCTCAGAAGAAAAATGGAACAAATAGGAAAAGGGTGAGCTCAACTAGCCCAGTAAAGAATATTATGACTAAGATAACATAGAACAAATTATCGTTAGTCCTCAACAGGGAAAAATCTGATAGAATACAATAGACAACAAGTTTTAAATCAATATTCTCAAAATAAAATAATAATTCATTAGAAGAGTTACGTAGAGAATGAAATCTACTTTTAGAATTTAAAAGTTTATAATCAATATTTTATCCCTGTAACATCAATCAATATACATCTTAAATCAAATATTCATCTTTGCACTATAGGCCAAAGATATTCATCAGCTGGTCATGTTCATCTCAACACCTATACATCTTTGCACTACTACTAAAGATATTCATAGAAAAATCAACCATCTTTCGCACCACGTGCCAAAGATATTCAAGAATATCATCATTTAGACCGAGGATGATGAAAAAATATTTTAAAGAAAATGAATCAAAGGAAACAAAAGAACAAATAATAAGGATTCGTGATTTAAATGTACTCAAGTTCAAAATACTTTATAAATAATCATAGTGAAGTAAAATTCAAGAATGATCAAAACATGGATATAATCAAAGCTAGTATCCATAATAGATATTTTGGACAAAAAAAATGAAAATTTAATTTTTCCGTGAATAAAGGCCGTATTCGTGAATAGGTCAGATATGTGAATAGTGTCCTATACGTGAATAGTAATATACACTAAAAGACAAGAATTTCACAAGAAAAATCTTATCAATATTTTGGCATAATGATATTGAAAGAAATAATATCATTTATAAAAAAATAACATCCCTTACCTCAAAAAAAGACAAGATTTCGACCGAATACTTGATATAAGTGTCAAGGAAGTCAACCGTATAACAACACTCAAAGTGTCAAAATACTCACAAAAATATGCTCGATAATATAGAGAGAGAAAACTTTAGTTTTCGTGTGATTTTCAATTCTAACCTAAAGACCCTATTTATAGGTGAAAATGCTAGAACACAAAAGCAAAAATTTTAATAAAATATTAATATTTATAAATTAAATTCCTACGCACACCTCACCAACTGATTTCAACCATTTAACACATGCAAGTGGGCCCACAAATGAAAAAACATTTTTCTAAATATAAATATTTAAAACTTCTAAAATCAATTATTCCTAACTTCTGTAACTTCAATAATTCATAATAAATAGCCCTTTTATCAAAAAAAATTCAAATCTTATGTCCATTTCGTAGGAAATTTAATTTCTACAACTTTACGTAAGAAAGTTTTTCCAAATTCCCAAATGTAAATTGACCAAATCCATAAACTAGACGATTTTACATGCTATAATCAAGTTTCAAATAAGAAATAGGGTCCAATCTTACATGTTTAACATGTTTTTAACATTTATTATAACAAAAATACTCTTCCTCCTCATTTATTCATATATCACACATTCATTATAAAATATCACTCATTATTATATTATTATAATATAATAATATATTTAAATGAATTATTTTATCGTAAAAGATAAAATACCAATTTTCAACAATTGTCACATTAAAATTTTCTCCATCTATATCCATATAAAATGAATATTTTTCTTATCATATAAATTGATAATTAATTATTCACAAATAATATTATGTAATCACAATATCGCAACCAGCCGCTCCTAGGAAAGAGGGGCTTTCCAACAAGGATTTCTCCTTACTAAGCGCAAGTATAATTTAGGTGACCAAACCTCTCCTTGATGTAACTTTCTGTACATCGCTAATAATGCTATCTAATAATATTATTCAAATAATATAACTTATCGATCCGATAATGGAAAATATCGGTAGTAATGACAATTATCGAAACAACAATAATGTAAAATATCAATGGAACAATTATCGAATCAATAAAATAAAATATCAATAAAGAATTATTGTAACAATTATTTAATAGTGCCTTCACGAAGAATCAATAATTGGGTGCAATACCGTGCTATCGCTGCTTTTAACCACCAAGTATTTCAATAAGATTATCTTCAGAATAACTACACCTGCTATTTATAAACAACTTATACTTGTCATTTTTTTCATCCAATCGCTTTTCACATGGGGCCCACAATAAGATCGCTACTGTCCGCATTTAATATTCCCCGACAACAAGAATATTCAACCACCAAATCTAATATTCCCCACAACAATGAATATTTTATAACCACTTGCTTATTTGAAATATTTGCGATTTTTACCCATAACTAACCACATTAATCAAATCAACCCTTACTATTTTAAAATAATAAATAGAGGAAATTTAATTTCATTTATAATAAGTTGGGGTCTTACAACCTCCCTCCTTATGAAACTTCATCCTTTAAATCGACGACGACTGGTGTTTCGAAAGGTGAGGATACTCTTTTATTCCGCTTCCAACTCCTGTGTCATTTCCTCAATAAGATGGTTCTCCACAAAACTTGACTTTTGTGGTTCGATTTTCAGACGTAGGGATACGATCCTTTCTATCCAAGATCTTGACAGTACCTCCTCATACGTTAAGTCATTCCGCTATCTGGCCCGGCTCTAACTCAATAACGTGGTTCAGTCTTTCACATATTTACGGCGCACGAGATATGTGGAAAATATTATGAACACGAGACATACTTTTAGAGGTAACACGAAGTCTATAGCTACATTTCTACCGATCAAGAATCTGAAATGGACCAATAAATCGTGGATTGAGCTTTCCTCTCTTTTCAATCTTGTAACTCCCTTCCATGGAGCAACACGAACAATACATGATCCCCAATACTAAATTCCACATCCTTTCGATGAAGATCCAGATAACTCTTTTGTCGATCTTGTGCCGCTTGTATACATCATCAATTATTTGGATCTTTTCTATAGTAATACGCCCAACTCGGGTCTCAACAATTTTGCTTCACCCACCTCATCCACAACATATCGAGAGCGACACTTACGGCCCATATAATGCTTCTAATGGAGCCACACTTATACTTCGCTTGATAACTCGGTGGTCAGTAGGAGAATTCCACCAATGGTAAATACTTATCCCAACTCCTTTGAAGTCTCAGGACACGAGTCCTAATAGATCTTCAAGAGCTCAATAGTCCTCTCGATTGTCCAGCCCATTCGAGGATGGTATGTCGAACTAAATCAGTAAACTGCGCTCCATAGCTTTTTGCAAGCTAACCCAAAATCATGAAGTGAATCTTGTGTCACGATCCTAAACTATGGATACGGGGCTTGCCATGCAATCTCACAATCTCATTTATGTATATACGAGCAAGACGCTCAAGGGAATAAGTCTCCAGATTTCCAAGAAGAAATGAGCGCATTTGGTTAATCTATCAACAATAACCCAAATATCATTTATGCCTTGAGAAACCGTAGGAAGACCCATAACAAAATCCATGGTAATGTGTTCCCACTTCCATTTTAGAATCTCAAGTTGTCAGAATGGACCCATAGCA